>JBCFYV010000012.1:47608150-48160486 GCA_039000515.1 Timema cristinae
AGAAAAAAAAAAAGTCAGTGACTGCAGCTACCAAATTGATAATAGTGAATCACTGATAATATCTACTTATAATTTTAATATTTAAATATGAGAATAGTGATATCTAAGCATAATATGCTGTGCCAAATTAAATGGAATATGTTGCAAGTAAGATTTAAAAAGATCCCCCAGATAGTATCCTGCTTGGAACAAGCATGAGCTGAAAATGATCTGAATTAAATAAATGTTCATTCTTCTTCTGATTAATATTTAAAATACACGTTGCAAACAAAAGACATACCAGTGTTATTCTGGTATAGGGGAAGGAGCCAGGCAGGGTTGTAGGTATGGTAAGGGTGTACGAGACTATCAGCTCTCACATAATTGCATTGTATTACTTCAGCAACAAATATTTACCAATATCTTTCAATCTCCCACAAATACCATAATTGAGACAAATATGTCTTAGCTATAGGGGAAAAAAATATTGTCAGATCTCACTGACTGCATTTGCAATCACTGGCAGTCCCATGTGGGTGACCCTGGTTTGGGCTGTTTAATCTTCCTGATGCTAGAATTAATGTTTTATTACTGTGTTTTTATCCATTCCCAACTGAGTTGGTTTTTCCTATATCTGTTTTATTTCTTCACTGTCTTTTCTGAGAAAAATAAAGTAATGGTTACATACCTAAAGCACCTATTGATTGTATACGGCTACTACCATAATATGGGCTGCAAATTTCTCAAGAAATTCCATACTTTAACACGTTGTGAATAAAATGGTGAAGAAGCCAAGACGTTTGTATTTGGTTTTTAACGGAGTTTTGGAGTTGGCTTATAACCTTTAATGCTATGCATTACAATATAAACAGAAAATTCCTTTAAGAAAATGCATATATATTATTTTTTTTTTGCCAAAATTGATAATATTTAAATATTTTAACTGTGTTATATTATTAGTTTTGATAGTTTTTCTCAAATAAGGGCAACTGTAAATAATATTACATAATTTATGAAAACGTGAAAGTTTATCTAGTAACATTTCTAACTGTCGGAGAACGTTATTTCTATGAAAATGGGATGATATCTAGTTCCTGTTCTTATAATTTAGATTAGTCGTTTATTGAAAAGGTCTTCAATAATATGTAAATAGTGATGGAACATTTTTTTGTTTGAAATTCTTACAAAACTTTGTTAGAAAATAAAGTTGGGTGGATGGGTGTCTTTAAAAGATACATAAATGTTATAAAAGGGCATTTTCTCATAACTATAACTTATTTTTCACAATTCACAATATACTTTTACGCAAAGCTTAGATAGGTTACTATATTTGTGACATGCTTGGACTTGTGGTGTATACGAAAACTTGGTATTTCATTTTCAACCAATAAGTAATAATAATAATAACATTTATTATATACTTAAGTATAACAAAATTATTAAGAATATTCCTACTTTATAACCATATGAAACACAATACAGTATTAGAAGGGTATACGTATACATTCACTCACTGGACACTTTCTTTTTGAAAGAAAATATCCTTCTTTATTTCATATGATAGTAACAGTTTCAAAGTTTTAATATCACTAAAAAAACCTTCAGTTGTCTTACAATTATATTTTATGGCCCTATTAAAAACATATTTTATTTGTTTGAAGAAGGTTAGATATATGTTTATAACAACTTACTTTGATCTCTGAACTGCAACATTACCGTTAAAACGTAATTGAAATTGAGCTCATTTCCCCTTTCAATGATTTTGTTTGGATTACAAACCATTACGCAAAAAGGTTTTATTTGTTTGAGTACAAGATGATACCTTTATTCTCCACTATCTTTGAACCATATTTTAAAATAATTAATTGGTTTTAATAACTAGAGATTTCTAGACGTCTTAAACTCGTCTCAGCGCCTCAGTACGGAGCCCCCCCTTAGTTATAGGTAATTGTTTTAGCTGAAAGCCTAAATTACGCTTCGATTGTGTGCCCTTATGGCAAACTTACAAAAATAGTTTTTTTTATAGAGGAGCGTTAATAGAAGGTTCGCACTAAAATATGCCTCATATAGCAAACTAATTATAGTATAAAATGTCTGGAATGCGTCAGGTAGTTCTAGGTTGATCTGGGACTGACACGCATCTGAAAAATAGGTATATTTCAGGGAAATTGAAGTACAAGGGAGAAGTCAGAAAATTCTACAAATCTGACTGGAATTTTAAAATAGCACCAAGGCAAATTTGTCCAGACTTTGTCTAGCAATACTTTCCTTCATCTATAATTTCTAATTTGTGCAGTAGCTATATTACTCGTATATTGCAATAGTTGTTTTAACGTGTTAATTACTATATAGTCGACTTAAATAGCCTACTAGAAATGTGTTTAAATTTTTAGAATCAATATTGGACCAAAATAGAATATAATAACATCAGGATTATTAATTTTACAATAATTAGTTTAATTTATCATAAATCAACTAAATTAATTATGCATGTATATATATTTAATCAACGATTTTTTTTTAATTTATGGTTATTTTAAACTCATAGTTTTTATAATATTATTTTTCTATTGTTTAACGTTTTAATTTAACCTGCAACGATTTTTAAACACTAAATTAAACCAAATAGTCTTGTTTTAATGTTCATGAAATTCCTCTTCACTGCCAAGCACACTGTAAATAAACATTATCATTGAATTGGATTCTGTTTTATAAATGTATGAGTTGAATAGATTTTCTATTGAGTGATGGCAGTTTATGTTTAGTGGGGTGTATTCATATTTATCTATTTATCTGGAAATAATTTAGAATTCTGAGCAACTGCTACATCGACACGAAACAAGTATTATGGATGAAAACTAATTTAAAAATGCTGCGAATATCCGGATAAAACTTTTTTTACTTTCTCGCTATATTACAGGTAGAGAGAGAAAGTATTTTGATCGTCAAAAAAAATCGAACTCAAGATTTTGATGAATCTCAAAGTTTTATGATCCTCATAATCCGAAAAAGTGGGTTTTGAATTTCCGTCTGTCTGTCTGTCTGTATCTCTGACTAGAGCCTAAACTAGTTTACCGATCGGGCTAAAACTTGGTATCTAGGGTTTTCATAGGGCTGCCCCGAGGGATTTTGGAATTGGATATCTAGCCCAAAAATTAAGAGTAGTTTATTTAAGGGCAAAATAGAAAAAGTTGATTTTATCAAAATCGGCTCTAACAATTTTGATTAAATTTCATTTCAAAACATTATAAATATAGGGCCTACTAAACAAAATGTATACTTTCAATATTTCGGCAAAATGACTTTAAGGGCTCTGGTCTGATGTGTAAATTTTCACTTTTTATCATATCTCTGAAAATATTTGAGATATGAAATTACTTTTCATTGAAAATATGTATATCTATTTATAATACAAATATTTTATTCGAAACATATTTTTATAAAACCAATAACTTTCAAGTTATATGCAAATATAAATATTTTTTTTTTTAAAACTTTTCGAACACTAAAAGTATTGCGACCGTAAAAAAATCTAACCTGAAATGTTGATGGATGTCAACGTCTCATGACCCCCCCGAACCCTATAAAGTGGTTTTGCAATGCCGTCTATTTATTTATCTTTTTAACCCAAAATGAAGAGTGGGTAGTTTAGTAAAAAGCGAAAAGAGAAACAATCTATTTTCTCAAAATCGGCTCTAACTGTTTTGATTAAAACTCGTATCTAGCCGTTGATTAATATTATAAATAAACTATCTATTTTAATTTTCCTGTGAAAATGACTTTAAGGGTACTTTACAGAAGGGGAAATTTCCGTATCTTCGCAACTATTTGAGATACTAAATATTTTATCATTACAAAATTGTATTGCTATTAAAAACAAAAATTTTTTATGTGAAATATATTTTTATAAAACCAACAGTTTCTGAGATATTGGCAACTATATTTATACAATTTTGTGAGCTTTAGTTGTAAAGAAATACTAGCTAGGTTTTAACGCAATAATTCTCTAATGCCATAGAGTAAGAAATGAGTAAGTTTCTCAAAAAGTATATGTTCTCTTTCTGTCAATCTCTTAGGAGAAATGTTTGTACAACAATGACCTATCTCTATCATTTTAGATTCAATAGTCAATATTTACCTATTTTATTGGTCAAAATTTAAAATGAAGACTTTAATAGCAATTCTATAACTATAGATGTGCAACTCTTAATAAAATGTTGACAATTTTGAACCGGAAATCAACATTTTAATACGAAGTGTTGACCCACGGGGACCTAATATTAATATTTTTAATTTTTCGCTACCTTACAGTTTTGTGATCATCAAAATAATTCAACTCGAGATTTTGACGGATATCGACATTTCATGACCCCCGAACCCTAAAATTGGTTTTCGCAATGCCGTCTATCTGTCCGTCCATCTGTCTGTGAGACTGTACCTCGGGATAGAGCCTAAACTATTTTACCGATTGTGTTAAAACTTGGTATAAAGGATTTTCATAGATTTACACAGAAGAATTTTTGGAATTGGATATCTAACCCTAAAATCAAAGGTAGTTTCCTTAAGGGCGGAAAGAGAAAAAAAAATCGTTTTTACCAAAATCGGTTTCAATGATTTTGATTAAATTTAATTTCTAAGCTTTGATCAATATTACAAACCAAATGGCTACTCTCAACTTTTCGTCAAAATGATTTTAAGGGTTCCAGTCTGATGCTTAATTCTAATATTTAATTTTATATCCGTAAGTCTTTGAGATATGAAA
Organism: Timema cristinae; assembly: GCA_039000515.1. Taxonomy (NCBI): domain Eukaryota; kingdom Metazoa; phylum Arthropoda; class Insecta; order Phasmatodea; family Timematidae; genus Timema; species Timema cristinae. The sequence continues at coordinate 47,612,892 of JBCFYV010000012.1, forward strand.
TGACTTATCATGACATACGTCATATGGCTCTATTTATAATAAAAATCTTTTACTTAAAATATATTTTTATAAAACCAAAAGTTTTAAACCTATACACAAATATATATATATATATATATAAACTTTGCGTACACTTTAATGGAAAGTATTACGAGAATAAAAAAAATCTAGTCCTAAATGTTGATGGATGTCGACGTTTCATGACCCCCCAAACACTAAAAAGAGTTTTTTGCAACGCCGTCTCTCTAACCCTAAAATTAATAGCAGTTTACTAAAAGGCGAAAAGAGAAGAATTAAATTTTCTCAAAATAGGCTATAACGATTTTATCTCTCTCATTTTAGGCTCAATAGTCAATAATTATCTATTTAGTTAGTCAAAATTTATAAAAGAGAAATTTAATAGCAAAGCAATAACCATAAGATATACCCTACTAAAATGAAGGACATTATAACGTGAAGTCCAAATTTTAATACGAAGTGTTGACCATTGGGGACCCAATATCGATATTTTGTATTTATCCAAATATACAAATGAAGACTTTAATTCTTTAAAAATGAAATTATAAAATTTAAAATCATGAATAAAAAATATTTTACAATTTGTTATCGGGTTTGCTAGTATATATTATATTACAAATTTTGAGTAGATATCTTCATTTCTAAAAAATAGAACGATAAAGTTCGTGCGGAGTTCCGTACTATTTCTTTTGTTAGTCTCAATTATATTTGTGATAAAAGAAAGTCAAGTGTTAAAAATCCTTTTCGGGTGTCACTTGGAAATACAACATTTTTTGACTGAAGAACTTGGAAATTCCAGATAATTTTAAACTTTAAAATATAATACATTCCTACTATGGTTTCTGCAACCCCTCTAATCACTATCTTTATCTTTGATTTTTAAAAAAGGATATTTTTAAAATGTGAAAAATTGTTTTTGAAAATATATCAAAATTAGAGCCCTTATTTAATTTAAATATTTATGAATCCATTTATTCTTTAAGATTGATTTTTGCGTTTAGTGTTGTTTCAAAAGGAGTATGATATCTGTGATTTGGAAGCTATGGAAATCAATTTGGAGCCAATTATAGATCAAACTACTCGCAACTGTGGTTGCAGATTTTAGGTGTCTCACTCACTATAGACTCAATTAGGTTGTTTTTATTTTTTTTATTTATTATTTAGCACCGCGTCTTACTACCCGTTCGGTTTATACGCTTTAAGCACTAATTACGCTAATGGATTAGGAATTGGGAAGGTTGAATTAGAGGAAATGAACCCGCATTTGCGTGGAGGGAGAGTAGAAAACCACTTAGGACCCCCCCCCCCCCCAGTTCACCCGACCGAGATTCGAACCTCGATCTCCCCGTCCTCAGCAGTCGAGCTCAACACGACAAACGCGTTAGCCAACTACGCCACAGAGGCGGGTAATTAGGTTGTTCAATTTCATCTCCTTGACACGTGAATGTGAGTGCATTTCATCTAAGTAGGGTCTACCTTTCTTCATCCGTATCTTTGAAACTATTCCGTTAATTACCCTGACCTTTAACCCCATAGAAAACACCTAACTAGGTAGGTAAATCAATTCTTACTACGCGTCAGATTGTGGTTTTTTGTATTCTACTTTAGAAAACACTGGAGCTGAGACCAGTGAAACGGTTTTACCTTATTTTAACCTAAAAAAACCTATTAAATCTATCCCAATTTCGTTGTTATCAAGTAAATAATGCAGAATGTCACACATCGATATCTTTTCTGGTTCATGCATTATCTTGTATTTAATTTCCTTGTTTATTTATAAATTGACCGGCTCTATAATCTAGTGGTCAGTGCACCTGGCTACGAGTTTAGGAGTCCCGGGCTCTAATACTGGCTGGTACCTTGGGTATTTTTTCCGAAAGGTGAATTACCCAAACGGTCACCAGGGTTTGGCTAGTTAAGTATAAGTTAGGTGTAAGTGTTTCCACTGGTTCCACACCCTCATACTCCTTATCACCCTCATCTCATCTCCTCGGGACATGGAAAGAGCCTTCACGGAATGGATGTATGATTAATACATTCAGGCTTTCCTTGGGAAACGGTACATTAGTACTGGCTAATCTTTACAGAAATTGGGCTACGAAAGATGTAGCCCAGATGAGCAGTGTCATTATTATATAAAATATATATTATATATTTTTATAAAATGGTGCAAACAAAGGCTAGAGCTGTTTGTGGGATATTTTCTGAGTTCTATTGATAGGTAAGTTTCTACTTCTGATTATACGCTGGCAAAAGCTAATCAGCAGTGAAAGAGCAAGACAAATAGGCTACACTTAGGATAATTGTAAGCTATTCATAAAAAAAAACTTCAGTACATTTGACCAAGATTCACCCAAGTCACCCGCCTCGGTGGCGTAGTTGGCTAACGCGCTTGTCGTGTAGAGCTCTACTGCTGAGGACGGGGAGATCGATGTTCGAATCTCGGTCGGGTGAACTGGGGGTGGTTTTTACTAAATGGTTTTCCACTCTCCTTCCATGCAAATGCGGGTTCACTTCTACTAATTCGACCTTCCCAATTCCTTATCCATTAGCGTAATTAGTGCTTAAAACTTATAACCCGAACGGGTAGTAAGACGCGGTGCTATTATTATTATTCACCCAAGTCACTGGAAAACCATTATCATATTTGAATGATATCTTACCCGTGTGGGTAGTAAATAAGAGAGCCCGCTTCAGTGGCGGCATGGTCAAACGCGCAACTCTCGCAGTAGACTAGACTGGCAAAGACGGGGAGATCTAGGTTTGAATCTCTGTCGGATGTAATGAGGGTGGTTTTTTCCAAAATGGCTTACCACTTTTCCTCCACGCAAATGATGATAAACTTCCTTGAAATTCAATCTTCCTAATCCCTAAAACCACCAGAGTAATTATCACATAAACGTATAAGCCAAACGGATAGTAATATGTGGTGCAAAAAATAAATAAAAAATAAAGTAGAAGATATATTTTATGCCAAGTTTGTTTGTGGCGGGAAGATATAGCTGTGCCGTGCTCATTGGAATAAACATGGAGCGTTATTTTGAAACTAATACGATATGGTATGTAATTGTTCTCGAGTTTGTATTATTTCACAATTGTTTTTGGTGAGGGGAGAAAGGAAAACAAGTTCACATCCCGTTTACATTGTGTTCTCGGTCATTTGTTAGCCATTGTTCAGTGCTGTGATTGCAATGAGTCTGATGCCAGTTCCGTGTAAGTGAAGCGTGGTAAAGTGTCACACTTTATAATTTTGTCAATTCTTGAGTAGGTTCATTTGTTTGAACCTAGTCAATGAATTTAAAATATTGATTTGTTTGGCATTTTTTTAGCGTCTCACTACTCTTTTAGGTTATACGCATATATATGTTATTATTATATAATTATTACGATATTAGAATAGTGATAAGGAAGGTCAAATTCAGAGGACTTGTACCCGAGTTAGCGTGGCATGAGGATGGGAGACCATTCTGATAAAACCACTATCAATACACCCAGCTGAACTTCAAGAACCGACCTACTCGCCACCCGCAAGCCAAACTAAATGAGCTTGGCATTCACGTGCCTGTTTGGATTTTAAAATCTACCCTTTCCTGTAATTCGTTGGTCATGAAATTGTTACAAAAAAAATTATTGGTGCTCATATGGTCTAAGACATAAGAATAACAATATTAGATGAGGGTTAAAATTGTCAAGGTTCATTATTGAATGGGCGAACTGGTCGTAGTCTATCACATGTGAATTATCATTTAGGTTTTCCTTGTCGCGTTACATAAATCCCTATGCATTTTCTTTCTTTTTTTCTTTTTCTTTGCCGGGTTTGTTGAGTAAAATGCTTCCATCTCCCTCTGCCCTTCCGCCACTATTTCTCGTACACTTTATTCCACTCTCCTCCTCTCACTTGCACACTTAATCTTATCTGTTACTCCCATCGTTTCCTTGTTCTTACTTTCGGTCTCTTCCCTACATACTTAATATGCATTAATTTTCTTGGAATCCTCTCTCCTTCCATCCTCATTACGTGTCCATACCATCTCATCCTAGCTTCCTCTACTATCTCATGTACCCCATGTACAACAAATCTAGACCTTACATCTTCATTCCTAATCATATCTCTTCTGGTGGCGTATAGCATGCTATGGTATTAAACGTATCAATTAATAAAACTAGTGATATATAGTAATTCTTATTATTATTACTTTTATTATTATGAAAAACTATCTAAATTTATGACAAATAAATCTCATTACTCCAAATTAGGATTGGTTAGTAATTTAAAGGAATAGCTGCCTATTAAATTTTATTGTTAAACATTAAATTAAATAAATAATTCCATTTTAAAATATCCATGTAGTTTGTAAAGCTATAAACTTATAATAAATATGTATTCCATGCTGCAGTCTACAAATTCAATTTCTTTACGAAATCTTGGTTAAATGTAAGAAAAGTTGGAATATTAACTTGATTAATAATGTCATTTTATTATTATCATTATAATTAACATACATTTTGCTATGCTTATATTAAATAAACACCGAGAAAAATAAAAAACAGTGAATATAACGTAGCACACGTTCAATAAACTAAATCAGTTCTCAGGACCTAAGTTTTGAACTGTGTGGGTTGCGAGTCACGAACGGATTGTTCACGGCTAACACACAAACTCAGAAACACAATATTTGGAAAGTTTGAGCTGTGAAAACTGACGTCATATAGAAGCTTGCAATAGGATTCAACTCACCATCTGTACATAGTATGAAATAACGTTAGTCCATCAAGTATAACCGCATAAAACAAGATTAACTTTGGTTGTAATCTTCTGAGAACGATTTAAAAAAAAAAAGAAATGCGTCGTTTTAAAATCATGTAGGCAAAATAAAAAAACAAAACCACGGTTTTGGATGAATGCATCATCCAGTCCTTCATAAAAATGAGTTGTTGGTGAGAAAAAATATTGCCTTAGACTAATTTACATTTATTTATACATAATATTTTAGCTCAGTCGTTGCATAACTGTTTTATAATCAATAAATTACGGATTCAGCTACACATATGTAATGTAATCTCCTGATTTTTACTGTATCTTAGTGAAAAAACTTTTAAATTCATTATTTCTATTAATTTAAAACACTTTTAATTGTATTATATTTCTAAAAACATACATAATTCTTGGGCCTATTTATATTTAAACATAACTAAAAAAACATATTAAAAGCTGTAGCTATATTTTATTTCAGTGATTTAAAAAACACATCAAATCTATGTTTATTTAATATGAACCAAACAAGATAATTATTATTGGAGTAGGTAACACAAATTACCATACTTGGGTATTTTTTATTTGTCGATAAATAAACATTGATACTATAATAATACTAAATTTGAAAAATAATATTTGAATAAATATTGATCACGGAAAATCTAGACAGAAATGCCATCAGTTAAGGTATAATAACTTAAGTTATAATGGTAACAACACGTTAATAATTCTAAAATTTCCGCAATCTTCGACACACTCAATTTGGTCTTAAATAAATGCAAAAGTTAAAACTAGTAACGTCAAACAAATCATGTATCACGGTGAACTCAATATAATATTAGTTTTTCCTTCTGTTTATACATTCTGTACAATGATGCGTTTCAGATCCATTGACTCAATTATTTGAAACGTTATCGAATTCTCAGTGGTTTTATACTTATAGTATTTTAGTAACTATACGTTAAGGTTACACACTTACATTAATTACGCTAAAGGAATGGAAAATAAGGTTTTTTGAAGTTATACTTCTTTAGGCGCGTTATGAAAAAATGATGAGAGTGAAATTTTAAGATGCGCGCGCATCACTGTAACACAAAAGTAACAGGTTGAAGCTAAATAGCTCATTAAGTCTCGAAAAAAAAGAAGCTACCAACAAAATAGAAATAGAACCTCTGTTAGTCGCGCATTTGGTACGCTCATAGAGAAATGTATACTATGTTATTCCTTTCTCTATGGTACGCTCGTCGCCTCTGATCACTGTTTTCATATATATAATATTTATCCACATGTTTCTAGTTTCTACATTCACAACACGTGTTTTAGTTTCATACAAGTGCGAATTATATATGTGCTAATAAATTATATTCAGTAGTGATTTAAATTGAATATTTTGATTAATATTATTTACTATTCGTAAATATTAGTGAAAAAAATTGTGCTTATAGACTTTTTCAAGTGCTCCAATATAATTGAGTTTAACTATCCGTATGTATTATTTATTGATATAAATTAAAATATTATTATTTAACATAATTAATACTAAATATTATTAAATTATTATTGTTAAATATTTATTATTGGTTATTTAATATTTACAAAATAAAGAAATAAAATTAATAAAACATTTAATAAAAATTTGTGATAAAAATTTAAATCGAACATCAACTTAAAATATTAATTTTTAATATTTATTATTAAATTGAATAAATAATAAATATTTATATTTAATGATGCCAAAGAAGTATAACTTCTCACGCGCGTACATAAGTACACACACCCATTTTTTTTTAAGATAATCCAATAGGTCAATAAAAGACGTGTGTTGACGCCAACATTGTTTTAAGAATGTAAAGTGTAGAGTTGTCAGGGAAAACACAAGAGCAAGATGCTGTTCGCATGAGATATTTAGGAAGTGTATATGGAAGAACCCACCTCGGTGGCGTAAAGGGGTGGTTTTTCCTATATTGTTTTCCACTCTTCCTCCACGCAAATTCGGGTTCACTTCCTCTAATTCAACCTTCCCAATTCCTAATCCATTAGCGTGATTAGTACTTAAAGCGTATAACGCGAACGGGTAGTAAGACGCTGTGCTAAATATGTATATATATATATATATATATATATATGTATATATATATATATATATATATATATATATATATATATATATATATATATATATATATATATATAGAACAACTCGTATGGACCAAGTCAGTAATAAATGGGTGCTGAAGGAGTGCGGTTTGAAAGGTTATCCAATAGGTCAGTGTGAAAGAAGAGTCTTACGTTGGTTCGGGCACGTTGAGAGGATGAGTGTGGCTCGAGTGATGAAGCTAACATATGAAGGTAGAGAGAGTGGATTAAAGAAAGCGATAGCCCATGTAAGATGTGGTTAAATGTTTTAAATTAATGTGTTAAAAAGAGAAACACTAAGATCTGTGATAATAAAAGGGCATACATGACTTAGTGTATGGATGTTGATGAAGCGAAGGGAGTGTGCGAGGATATGGTAGTGTGGAGAAAGCTAGCGAGGATGAATTAAGTACGTAGCTATTAGCTATTTGCACAGTTTCTTGGCTACCCCATAAGGAAATGGTGGAATTAGGTATATATGTAAGCCTATGTAATTTTTTTTTAAGAAATATACCTGCATTTGAGTGAAGGGTTAGTGAGAAACTATCTAGCAAAAAAATACATCCCATTCAACCAACCAGAATTCGAATCGGATTTATCCTTCACCGGCAATCCAACCCAAAAGTGACATGTAATTAGATCATTTGACCACCGATGTGAGTTTATCAGTGCTATTAGAATAAAATCTCAGTTGCTAGCGAGTATCCCACATTCCTTAACACATAAACTCGAAGTGAGATAAAACTATATTAAAACTACACATTGTAGCACTGTTTTATTTCAACCTGCTGCTTTGCGAGATCATGGTTTGCGACTTTGGTCACTAGCGAGCTTACTCTCAAGTTTCAGTATTAAGGGACCAGTAAACAAAATATAGCAAAATCAAGATGGCAGAGTGAAAGATATGATGCATTTTATAGGATTATTTTCTTTGTTCGAATGTAAATTACCGTGTGAGCCAAATTTTTTAGCTTATATTTTAACTTGCACGTTCTCTGCAATGGACACCATTTCTATTAGATCTACTAACATAACAAGAATTAATATAAACATATTCAAAAATATACATGGGCATATCAAAATACCATGAATATAATAAAAAATGTATCTATAAGTAATTCAAGAGCTAAGTTTACCTGGATGACTGCTCGAAATGTTACTAGAAATAATCCCTAATATATCACTACGCCAACAGCTGACATCTATCACTTTGGATGACTGTAATGAAAATAGATGGTAATATATTAATATGATAGTTAACCACAGTAATTTAGGCCAATATTATTTATATATTTATTTGAGGTTGGACACAAAGTTTATTTATAGTTTTATTCCCCTTAAAAAATATATCAACACCACTTTCACAAAAACTTCTAACGAACATAGCTTCAAAATGGCGGCTGATGAATCTAAACCATATGATTGAACATAACGGCAAACAAGTTTTTTACAATTATGCAGACACGCAGTTGATGAAAATATTTTATTCAGTTAAATATTTCAAAATACGATAAAATAATCATAAAATCATTTATTGTATGTAAAAAAATGACAACAATTTTCTCTTTTCCAAGTAAATACGATGCCTTTATTAAAAGGTATTGATGTGTGCACTATATTACAAAAAATCAGTAACGTTCCAAAACGAAAAATAAGTACTTTTAATTATGTTTAAAATATTGTTTCGAGTTGGATAAAAAGAAATTATTTAAAAAAATGAAATAGTATGAGAAAAATTAAGTTTACGTTATTTTAAATGTAATATATAACAGGAAATTAAAGATCTTTACATCTATAACAAAGCTGTGATATTTTATAAGTGTTGGCAACCCAAAACCTAAACATATGATTTTCGAACTGTCATCCAGGTAAAAACCTATCGTGAACGGAATATAAACACTATCCTTCATCCATTGTTTGTATAGCCCTCCTCCATTGATTTTATAGCAAACTAGCTTTTATATAGACTATTCACAACCCGTATTGTAAATCCTTACTTACAACTTGTGATATGTTCTGTACTGTACAATACAAAATAATTGGTAAACAGACTTTTTATTGTTATGATATTATAGTTGCAAATATTACTAATATTGTTTTTAATTACTTACTTTTATTTTAGTATCGCGTCTTACTACCCATCTTATGCCTATGTACTAATGTACTAATTAAACTAATGTGTTAAGGATTAGGAAGGTAGAATTTAGAGGGGGTGTACTCACATTTGTATGGAGGGAGAGAAGAAAACCATTTAGGAATAAACCACCCTCATTACACTCGACCAGGATTCAACCCCAATCTCCCCTCTTCAGCGGTCTAGTTTATTGTTAGATTAGTGTCTTAGACAATGCGGTGACAGAAGCAGGTCTTTCTTAGTTAGCTATTGTTACGTCACAACAGCCATTACATTTTGCAGTGAACTTATCATTGGTTAAAGGGTATCCCCTAACTTAATCGATTATATTTTGTTCGACATTGCCGGATTCGAGCCCTATATCCTTAGCTCAGTAGGCTTAGCTAAGATGCCAAACCTCTTTACCTATAATACACTAGGCTGGTAATTGAACCTTAGCCCCACAAGCAGCCTTAACTTTGCCATTAAAACTAACTTTATTTGGAAAAGTTTTGTACAATAAATTACGAGTTTATCAAATAAGTAGGAGAAATAGGCCTTACATATAAGAGCATTAATACGAAGATAGGATAAAGCCAAACAAAGTGTGGCCTGCTGAGATACAAACCTGACCAAGCATGACTTCCCTGGGCTAGATATGAAGGTAAAAAACAAAATCTTCTTCAATATATTATGTAGCAGCGTTACCTTAAAATGTCTGCGCTAATACTGTACCCCCGCATCATCTAGTAGCACCGCCCCATTAATCCGACACTTGATAAATAGCGTGATAGCGAGCACGTGAGTGACATCTTCCAACAGTGCTATCAGCCGGTGTCGCATGTCTTGACGAATATTGTTCGTTTAACAATGGTAGAAGGAGGGGTGAGAAGAGGAGGTAAATGTTGACATAATAGCATGTGTACAAGACGAGAGCTGCTGGAGAGATAAACAGAGCGCGCGCGATATGTAAACATTGTAGGTGTAGAGTATCACGGTACCCTGTCACGAGGCTAGCCAGGTAAATAAACTAGCCTCGTAATGAAGGGGAAGAGTTTTATAAAGTTGGCTCATTATGGAACTGTTTGTTATGAGACAACAAGCAAATTCAGACTTTGTTGGTGAAAATAGATAAGATGGCAATTTATTTTTTTGTTAGGAATTACATTGTTTTTTTTGTTGTTTTTTTAAGTCTTCTACAAAGATTGGAGCCCATGAACGATTAAGGCTGAATTTATAATAAACTCTGATTCATTCGTGCCTTACCGGCTTTCTTCTCTCGTGTAAATCAGGGACAGTATGTCAAAACGACCCTAGTTTAACGTGGGAGTATAGGAAACGCAAGTTAAGGGCATTATTTATGCAGTTTTTGAACCAAAGCATTTTTATGCTCAAAATAAATCAAATATTTATCCAGTATAAACAGCGTGTGATTTTCTTCACACGTTAATATCATAAGTTCTTGAATATCTGTCAAGGTTGTCCTGGAATTTAATGACAAGATTTCTCTTCATTTAATGTCAACATTTTTTATTTTTTCACCGCGCCTCACTACACGTTCGGGCTATACGCTGATGCCATATTGTTCATGACAGATATTCAAGCACTGTTTATATCACAATGTGAAGAAAATTAAACTCTATGTTTCTACTGGAGCAATATTTTATCTATTTTGGCCAAAAAAAGTTTTGCTATAAAAACAGCAAAAATACTGCTTAGAATCCCGGTGGGGTGTGGTAATATTATTTCCCCTAAATGCTTTAATCCCTCTGCACGCAAATACTGGACTTTTTAATCGAAACTATTCCTTCCTCATCCTTATCTCATAAATTTAAATAAATACATAAAGACCGGATGGGTAGTAAGACTTGGTGCAAAAGAAAATTGTTTGTTACACATTGGCAAAGCCGTAGCTTTAAAATACTTAACCTATGAGGTAGGCATAAAGAAGGTCACGTGGAGAAAGTGCACTAGCATTATCGTTGACAAATATAGTAAAACTAAATACAAATTACCCTCCTCCTGTTTACAGTCGAATCGAGTGATGGTAACTGATAGCCAGTAGAAGACTTTTATTTTAAACATAGGCTGAAAGCCACTAATGTTAACCTAACCAATAAAAAAAGTTAGTAAGCGCTTATAAAAATACTTCACTAACGATTACTGTATAGTTGGCTTTTATGTAACTTATGGATTGAAAGAACAAAATGTGTAAATAATTGTATTACATTTTTTATCTATTAAATAGCTTATTTATTTATTATTTAGCATCGTATCTTACTACCCGTTCGGATTACATGCTTAAGTACTAATTACGATAATGGATTGCGAATCGGGAAGGTTGAATTTATAGGAAGTGAACATGTATTTGCGTGGAGGGAAAGTGGAAAGCCATTTAGGAAAACCACCCCTAGTTCACCCTACCAGGATTCGAACCTTGATCTCCCAGTCTTCGTCAGTCTAGCTCAACACGAGACCATTGCGTTTACCAACTACGCCACTGAGGCGGGTGATTAAATAGCCAAGCTATTATATTTGTTAATTACGGTCATAGTCGCATCTAAATATCATATTCATTAAATTGAATAATGGCACCTGGGGCATGGGATAATTCCTGGATAGTTCAATTGTTAGGTCATTGGCTGGGCTCGATTCCCATATACGGATGTTATTTTTAAATTTAATGAAAATAATATTTAGATGCACCTATGATCATAATTAACAAATATAAAAGATTGGTTATCCAAACCATCATCTTATGCACATTCATACAGTTGTAGTTGTACTTATGGCATCAAAAAAACTTACCGAGTCGATGGTGGCTGCGTTATCTGATAGTTTGTGCACTTGATTGATCACACATATGTAGCAGATGATTTCCACATATCTATCCATCCATTGTTGAGTCTCCCTCCTCTCCGGCCCGACTGAGTCCCGAGGCACACAGACACAGACAAAAGGCATGCTCCGATGCTTCCAGAAGGGGAGCACGAGAGCAAGTTCCAACACGTACCGACCAATTGGTCACACCGTGTGGTTCGCAAAAATTAAAAACGGGTTGTCGCGTTTCGCGAAGTTCTGAAACAAAGAAACAGAGATTACATAACATTAGTAATATTGGGGGTGAAAAAGGGGGGATATGAAATTGAGAAACCGACTAAGGGTTTTTAGAGTTACGTGCGGAGACACTACTCTATGGGGGGCTGGGTGAGAGCCTCCCAAACCACTGTTGACACATCTCGCTTATCCGAGCAGGGCTTTGGGACGTCTATGACACCCACCAGGGTCGATGACGTAGTTCCCAAGCCCCTGGATAAGAGGATTGGTGGCACCGGGAAGTCTGGCGTAGAAGGACTGCGCCAGTTTCCGGAAGTGGTCCTTGATGGTAGGCATATCCAGGTCGCGATGAAGAGTCTCATTCCGGACATACCAAGGTGCGCCCACAATGATCCTCAGACATACGCTCTGGAACGCCTGCATCCTCCTCATATACGTGTCCGCCAGGTGACCCCAAGCGGGACACGCATAGTCGAGGATCGGCCTGAGCAGCTGCTTGTACAGCGTCAGACCGTTCCTTGTAGACAGGGCGCTACGCCTGTTAAGCAGTGGGCCTAGGACTCCCAGCCTTTGCCTCGCCTTGTTGAGTCTTTCGTTGCAGTGTCGTCTCCAGGTCAGTTTTGTGTCCAGCGTAAGTCCCAGGTACTTAACACTGTCCGCCCATCTGATCTGTTCTCCGAACAGCTGGAGTGGGGCCGGCCTGTAGTACTTTCTTTTCCATGTGAAGAGCATTGCGGTGCTCTTCTCCACGTTAATACTTGTTCTCCAGGTTGTCAGCCACCCCTCCAACTGCGTCAGGTGCGTCTGGAGTTGCCTCTCCACCAGCTGCCCTCGCCACGACTCCGCTACTAGAGCCGTGTCGTCCGCATACAGAGCCAACTCGGTGCCTGGGGATTTTGGAATGTCGTTCACATAGAGACTGAAGAGCAGCGGGCCCACCATGGAACCCTGCGGCACTCCAGCCCGGATGCTTCTGACTTGGGAGGTGGCGTTCCCAATGGTAGTGGAAAAGGTGCGATGGGAAAGATAAGATTGAACAACCTTAACTAGATAGAAGGGCAGGTTCAGGGAGAGGAGTTTGAAAAGGAGACCCTCGTGCCAAACACGGTCGAAGGCCTTTACCACGTCAAGAAAGACAGCACCAGTCAGCCTGTTGATGTTGAAGTTCCTCGTAACCTGTTCCACGAGCCGGACAAGTTGATGAGACGTAGCGTGTCCCGCCCGAAAGCCGAACTGCTCGTCCACCAAGATGCCCCCCTCGCGAACATGTCGGGTCAGTCTCGTCAGTATTAGTCTCTCGAACAACTTGCCCAGACAGTCGAGCAAGCTGATCGGTCGGTAGGACGAAGCTAGGGCCGGGTCCTTACCCGGTTTATGAAAGCAGAGGACGTTGGCATGCTTCCAGAGCTCGGGGAAGTGACTCAGGAACAGGACGGCGTTGAATAACTCCACAAGGAAGTTAATCGCCTCCAAGGGCAGCTTTCTGAGGACCGCGTTACTGATACCGTCGGATCCGGGGGCCTTGTTTTGTCTTAGAGCGGCTATCGCCCGTGACATTTCTGTCACCTCCGTGGGTTCGGGTTCATCCAAGGGTCTGTACGAGACCGCACTGATGACCTGCGCCACGTGCGCAACGTGCACCGGGTCTGACGGGTTGTCAGTCGGTACAAATTGCGCCTCTAAGTGCTTAGCGAGAGCATCGGCCTTCTCCTGGTCGGAGTTGGCCACCCCGTTGCGACTCACAATAGGCGGCCTTGGTGCGGGGACCCGCATCAAGCTCCTCGTCATTTGCCACAAGGACCTGTCCTGCACGCACAGGCTCTCAATCTTGTCCTCCCAGACACTGTTCCGGTATTCTCGGACCATCTCCCGAACCGCATGGCCCCGAGGCCCTCCACCCCTCGCCTTTTATAGCTACGCCCGCGGGTGGAATAGGCGAAGCTGAAGGTCCCCGGGAGACAGCCGAGTGCGGAGTGGAAGGAGAACGCGGATATTGCCTTTATTCACAAATTCAAACATACAAGAGGTTAAATAAATCAATCTGTACATGTTCAATGTCAAAAACTGCCGCTGTTTCCGGTTCCTCTTCTAGTAGAAATCTTAGCACCTCTTGTGACGGGAAGTCCACTGGGTTGCCGTGGGACTCGACCCAGAAGAAGTTCCAATCCACTTCTCGCAGAGTATTACACACATGAAAATGAATATTCCTGGCTGCAGCGTTACAAAACACTATACTTTTCCCTGTAGTCAATGCGTAGTAGGCCGTGGTGTTATCGACTCCAAGTACAATCGGGTTGCTGCGACACTCGAGCCACTCCCACCTTAGGGCTAGGAGTGCGGCGACGATTTCGGCCATGTTGATCTCTGTAGCCGTTCCAAATCTCTGGGCGAATCTGGCGTTTGCCTCCGGGGAGTAGGCCGCTAAGGTCCACGGTGTAGCATCTGAGAAAATTACCGTCAGCTGGCATTCCGGTGTTGACCATCTGCTGCGACACCATCTCGGAAGTGACAAAGCCTTTGTTGCCATCGCTGGGCATCTTCTGTAACAGCGTGCCGTAACATATCCGGGCCATATTAAGTTGTATCCCAGCCATGACACATACCCATAGATGCGCAGGACGTCCTTGTACGACGATCTTGGTAAATGACGCAGCATCGTCAGTGCCTTCACGTGGACCTCAGGGGTGATCTCCAGTTGATGTGTCTTGGAGTCGATTCGCAGGCCCAGGTAAGTCAGCTTCGTTGCTGCCTCTTGGAATGACCTTTCTTCGTTCAAGGTGAGCCCCAAGCTTTCCAGTAGCCCTGGGACGTGTTGGAAGGATTCTCTGTCTTAGATGACGAAGAGAAGATCGTCTAGGTAGACTGTTGTCTGCAGGTCGGGGATGACTTCTCGGGGCGCTTCCGTTGCTTCCTCCATAATTGCCTGCAGAATGGCAGGTGAAAGTGTATGGCCCATCGGTAATCTTGTGGTTCTATATTTCTTGCCCAGGAAGTAGACTCCGAGGTTGCGACCCGACTCCTCCGTGATGGAGAACTGGTAGAAGCCGGACCGCAGATCCACCTTCCAGAGCCAACTTCCTCTTGCGATTCTTCGTAATGCCTTGCCCGCCGACATTAGAGAGAAGACCTGGGTGTTGTAGAATTCCGTCCACTCGGAGATGTCTTGGATGACTCATGCTGACCGGTTGGACTTCGGGATGGCGAACAACAGGTAGGCGTTCCTTACTGTCTCATCTTCAATCAGGAAGCCGCAGGTGATCCAGTCTTTTATTATTGTTCGCATGAGCGGAGTGTCCCGTCCTGAAGATGTCAGCCGCATCAGGTGTATGCCGTCGTCCAATCTCTTTAATCTCCTCCGGTTATTCCAGACTCTTGGCTGTATCGTCTCGACCACTGGGGAGATGTATTCACATTCGTCAAGACTTATGTACTCAGTCGCTTCATCTGCATCCAGTAGCTGAGTGAAGGTCTTGCTGAGACTTGGGCAGATGGAACCGTCATCCGCTATAGAGATTTCGTCGTCGTTGAGCTCATCCGGTGGGGCTGAGTCTCGATTGGCTCTGGCACGCCAGCGCATTGCGACGGGTGGTGGCTGGAATTCTTCCAATTCTTCCACTTCTATTCCCAGGGCGGCCACCAATTCTTCTAGCGTGTTGTATCTGGTCAATTCTGTGGGTGCGTCGACCACGAGAGCTTTCCATTCCGTTAGTTGTTGTGGGCTTGGTAGAGGATTTCCCCATGCATCTACCTCCTCTTCACTGCCGTCGGGGGACCCTGCAGAGCCAATGTTGATGCCCGGGTCTGGCAGTATGATATCCGAGGTCACCATTGTGGTTTCGGTGATCTCGTCCAGAAACTGCCAATCTTCGTCCGTTAGATTGTCCAGTGCTTGCTGCACGACTTCTACTTGACCGTACATTGGAGGGGGGAGGCCTGCTTCCGCGTAAGCTCTCTCGATTGACTCCCTGGTTGGAGACTGTCGTCTGATTCTTGCCATATCGTGTAGGAATTGTTGCTGCGTCTCCCTCCTCTCCAGCCCGACTGAGTCCCGAGGCCGTACGGCTGTTGCCCGACATAGAACATCTGACTTGACAGTTATGCCACGCCAGGTTGTCTATGAAAGGGCTGATTTGTTGTTTGAGTACCGCGTCATTGTCATGACTCTTAACCTCGCGAATGAACTTGTTTACCTGATGAAATGGAACAGATGAAATGAGCCTGAAGAATACTACAGGTGTGTGGTTTTTGTAGCCCGACGCAGGACATTTCTACCTTGACTCTGATGCCAAGCTAGGCCACCTGTGAAAGGGCTATATTTGTGTTAGAGTACGGAGTCACTATCGTGACTCCTGGCCTCTTGAATAAATTGATACCTTGTACAAACAATTGTATAATTATTGACACTGTGAGTGAAGTTGGTGATAGTGAACGATCGCGCTGGGTCTCGGGATTTGGGGAGGATTTTCTTTTGTTGGGATGTGGGAAGGTGTGTATAAGGTATGATGATGATATATGTTGTTGTTTCATGAGTCGATTTCCGGGAGGTGGATCGAAAGGCTTAACTTGACTGTAGGGAATAGGTTTGGCGCGGATGGTTACATATCCATTCCCCATCTGGGGCCGTCAGTGGCGCCAGCGTTATTCTCTGGCTAGAAGGTTGACCTAGGCGGTTATCCCAGTGGAGTCCGGCGGTGGCAAAGGTTATAAAGAGTTTCTTGTTGGGGTAGGATTTTCTTTTCTTGGGATTAGGAGTGAGGTGGATACATTTCCATTCCCCATCTGGGGCCGTCAGTGGCGCCAGCGTTATTCTCTAGCTAGAAGGTTGACCTAGGCGGTTATCCCAGTGGCGTCCGGCCGTGACTAAGGTTGTGATGGCATGAAATGAGCGACTTGTGAATGTCAGGTCTGGGGTTGGAGCAAGGATGGGATAGTTGGGTGGTGGGTTGTCGTCGATCCCGTTGGTCTGGCGTAGTCGATTGTCAATTTGGTTAATTACTACTCTAATTTTTTTTTAATTTTTTTTTTAATTTTTTTTTTTTTCCTAAATCTAGGTATCGGGGGTTGTGTTTTTTTTTTTTTATTTTTTTTTTCCAAGATTATAATAGACACTGAGTTAGTCATAATAATGCTCTCCTACGCCAGCCGTGGTCTCTTGTAGCGTCTGGTCTCAGTAGGGTCGTAACGTCCTAGTTCCCGTACTATGTCGTTAGTGTGTGTGTCTGCCTGTTCGTAGAGTTTTTTGTTCCTTTCCCTGTATATGTCATGGAGGGGTCTGCAATTTGTCATTTCATGTAGGTGTGTTATTCTAGTTCGCCAGGGTGCTCCAGTGATGGTTCTGAGTATCTTGTTTTGTGTGATTTGTAGTCTATCTGTGAGGTGTTTGGCTCCGTAGCTCCATACTGCGCAGTTGTACAGTATAATCGGTTGTATCATGGATTTGTATAAGACAGTTTTTGTGTGGATGTTTAGTTCCCTTCCTTTGAATAGAGCGTACAATTGTACATATCTCCCAGTGGCTTTTTTTCTTGTGTCCTCTATGTGACTTCTCCAGGTTAGTTTCGAGTCTATTGTAGTGCCTAAATATTTTGTATCTTTTTTAACAGGTATTTCTGTGTCGAATAAAGTGAGTGGTGCTGGGAGTTGTTTGCGTCCTCGGCTAATAATCAAAGCTGCTGATTTTGTGGGGTTAACTTTTATCCTCCAAGTCGTGAACCAAATTTGTAGTTCAACTAGGTACCTCTGCATTTTTAAGCTGGCAAAATTTATGTTTTTATATATGGTGTAGGCCATGGTGTCGTCTGCAAAGAGTCGTACTTTTACTTGTGGATTGGTAGGAATGTCTGAAATATATATGCTATAAAGGTGTGGTGCTAGTGCAGATCCCTGGGGCACCCCAGCCCTTATGTCGTGTATGGGTGATTTTGTTCCGTCCATGACTACCTGAAACTTCCTTCGAGCAAGGTAACTGGCGATAATGTGGATGATCCATTGTGGGTAGTTGAATTTAATTAGTTTTTGAATTAGTCCTATGTGCCAAACTCTTTCGAATGCTTTTTCAACGTCTAGGAATATTGCTACGGTGTGTTTTTTTTCTTCAAATGCTTTTGTGGCGTCCTCAATTAAATTTAGTACGGGGTGAATAGTCGAGTGATTTTTCCTGAAACCGAATTGGTTTTTGGGATGATCTCATTTTTTTCGCTAAATTTGTCTATCCTTTTTAGAACTAGTTTTTCGAATAGTTTGCTCATAGTGGGGAGGAGACTAATAGGCCTTCTGTTCTGAGGGAACATTGGGTCCTTTCCTGGTTTAGGAAGAGTTATTACTGTCGCCAGTTTTCATACGTCTGGGAAGTGACAGAGTGTAAGTAGAGCGTTGAATATTGTCAGTAGCGTGAGTATTGCCCTCGGTGGTAGTTTCTGTAGTGTTTCGTTTGATAGTCTGTCGTGGCCTGGCGCTTTATTTTTTGGGAGTTGTTTAATTGTGTAGTTTAGTTCATCTAGTGTTATTAGGTCCACCCGTGGCACTATTGGTCTAAATAGGTATTCCCGTACTGATCTCTGTGCGTCCCTGACGAAGTCTGCGTCTCTCGGGTTTTGGTTTGGTGTAAACTGTTTCTCCAGAGTCACGGCTATGGCCTCCGCTTTCTCTGAGCTTGTATAGGCCATACCGTGCTCCCCGTGTATAGCGGGTACCGACCGTTTGTTGCCTGATGATTTAAGCTGGTTTGTGACTTTCCAGACTTTACTGGGGTCCATGGCAGCGTCAGTGATGTATGTGTTCCAGTTGTTGCATTTAATAGTTTTAACTGTACGCCTTACTTGTGCAGTGAGTCTATTGTAGGCTGTTCTGTGTTGTGGTGTTCTGTATGTTTGCCAGTCTCTCCTTGCCTCTGGTTTCTGGGCGAGCAGAAAGTCAAGGTCTGGGTGTTGGCGTCTCAAGTCATGTTTTTCATGTTCTATTGCGGTGTTAGTTCTGTATGCTTCCTGTACTGTGCTGGTAAAGCGTTGGAGTGTAGTGTCTGCTTCTTCGGTGGTCGTGATGTTTATGTTTTCGGGTACTGTTTCGTCTAGTGTTCTTTTGAACCCTTCCCAGTTAGTAGTAGTTTTTTAGTTTTTTAATGTTGTTTATCTGTATTTCTGTGTTTGTTGTGATCTCGCACACTATAGGGTTGTGGTCCGAGTCTAGTTCTTTAAGAACTGAGAGCTCTTCCGGTGTCACCCCTATATTGTTCAAGACCACGACTATTACATCTGGCCTCTGTAGTGGGTTTGAGGGTAAAATGTCGGTTCGCCAGGCCCGACTACCGTGTATCCCTTAATGTCCGTGTGATCGTTTAGTATGCGTCCATTCCTATTGGTCAGTCGGCTATTCCAGTTCAAGTGTTTGCTATTCATGTCCCCTGCTAAGAATATCTTATCGAAGTTCGTAAGTTCGTCTAGGTCGCTCTGTAGTATTGTCTTGGTCGGTGGTTTATATATGGCCGCGAATAGGATACCTCCGCTCTTTGTATTTACTTTTATTGCTGTTGCTTCTATGTTTTGTAAGGTTTGAAAAATATGTTGGTAGTGGGGAATATTGTCTTTGATGAATATTGCTGTTCCCCCGCCACTTCTGCCGGGTCTATCTGTTCTATATAGATGGTAGCCTAAAAAGTTAATTCTCTTGTTTTGGTTTAGATGGGTTTCGTTGATTAGTCCTATATCTATTCCATATGTTTTAAAAAGTTCTTCTAATTCATGAGCCTGCGTCAGTATCCCGTTCGCGTTCCATATAAAAACGCGTAGAATGTCCTTGGTCCGCGTCTTGTCTTGTCTAGTCATCCTGATTTACAAAGTAGTCAGTCACTCCCTCTATCATGATAAACATTCTCTCTGTTGAGTCTGTTGTTTGTCTGAGCCTATTGAGATAAGGTTTGAAATGAGTAATGATCTTCATTATGTTTAAGTCTTTGAGTAGCCTAATTAAGTCTTTTATGTCAGAACCGGTTGTACCGGCTTCTTGTTGTGGGGGGCCTTGTGTTTGTTTTGCCTGTACTGCCTGGGCGTAGGATCGGTGGATCTTGGCCGCCTCAGGGACGGGGGGTTTGCCACGGGTCTCTGCCGCATTGGTGGGAAGCTCTGTGTGTTGGAGGGTGGGGGCATGGTCCGGGTCAGAGTTTTGTTCTGTGTGTTTGTCTTTGGTAGTTGTGCCGTCTTCTTCTTTTCTAGTAAGTCTAAGTACACCGGGCACTTGCTGTAATTCGCCGTGTGGCTTCCCATACAGTTTACGCATCGGGCAGGAGTGGTGGCGTCTTTTTGGGGCAGTCTTTGGTGATGTGCTGTTTTAAGCACTTGACACACCGGGGGTTGTTCTGGCAGTTATTCTTAGTATGGCCGTATCTTTGGCACTTGTGGCATTGTACGACTGTGTTGAGTGGTGGTATGTAGGGTTCGATCCTAACTCTGGTATGGTTAATTGACTTTACTTGGAAGATGGTGTTTGTGTCTGTGCTCTTTGCTAGAGTCACTTGGAAAGTAGGGAGAAGTGTCACGGTCTGGGTCGTGTTGTCCGCAGCCGACTTCCTGGAGAATTGTCTCACGTCAGCCACTGGGAATCCCATGTCTTTAAGTTCTGCCTCTAGGTCACTGGTAGCCATGTTGGGAGGGAGCCCCTTGACTATAACTTTAACTGGTTTGTCCCTCGGTAGCGTGTAAGTGTGAAACTCCTGTTTTAGGTCCTTCAGTAAGTGTTGTATTAGGTCGTAGTCCTGCTTGTTGGTGGTGTGAATTTTTAGTCCGTTTGTGATGTACGTGATTTTAATGTCCCCTCCTATCTCTTTTGCTACCTTGGCTATCTGAGAGTAGTTTTGTGTTCCTAGCGTCACTATTGGTGGGTAGTGTGTCTTGCGTGTGGTGGTTTTTGTAGGCAGCTGTTTGTCAGTGTTCTGGTCGAGTGGTGAGGGAGTATTGTTTTCGGCCCTTTTCAGGGCGTCGAACTTGTTAGTCAACTCTGTTGGTGTCTTTTTTGTCTGGGGTTGCTTGTGAGGTCTGAATTTCCTTTTCCGTCCTAGTTTGTCGGCCATCGTGAAAGTTCCCTGTCCGTCAGTGTCGGCTTCCATGTCTGAATTGTCTGTAGAGGAGTAGTCCATGTCCGTGTCGTTTTGTTTGGTTCTCGGTCTGGTGTGGTCGGGGGCGGCCATTTCGCTCAGCCCTGAAAAGGGCAGGCTAGTGGCCAGTGTGGAAGGGTTAAGATACCCTCCTCTGTGCAGTGCGGGAGGATCTGTGATGTTGTCTGGTGTCCCGGAAGACGTGCGCCGACTGCGAGGTATTGTTTCGCAGCCGGTCTCGATTTACGGCCTACTGTGGCTTTGTTGGCACCGTTAGGTATCCACCACAGAAATTACCACCGAAATGTCCCTTCCGAGTTTAGTCTAGTGTGTGTGTTCGGGTAAACCTGTCTCCTGTACAATCTGCTCACGTTTGCCTTAAAAAAGGCAGGTTTGTCTTAAAAAAGACAGTTGCGGTTTTGCCTTAAAAAAGGCAGCTCAATAAAATACCTGGCGGCTCGAATCTCAGAGAAAGCGTAGTCGTAAAAGAGTCCCGAGGCCCTCCACCCCTCGCCTTTTATAGCTACGCCCGCGGGCAATAGCCGCTCCTCCCCGCTACCTACTGCTCCCGATCCTCACCGTCCCCGCGCATTTATAGTCTAGCGACTTAGCGGAAACGGTTGAAGGCCAGAGGCAGCAGGAGTGAGAAGGAGTATCCGGTCAACCTTTATTTTCTAGACATGAGTACATTGGTAAATACAATTATAACACAAATAAATGAGGACACATCATTCTGGTTATATCTCTGGTAGCTATCTGTCCGTTCTTCTTTAATTCCTTCGACCTCAACCTCGTCTCACGTATCCGCCGGTAGATCCTTTCCCGTCGTCTCTGCCCCCTTGGTATCGAAACCCCGATACTGGTACCGGCGGCGGGGGAACCCTGAAGCTGCGATGGCGGTGGCCCATCCGGCCTGCCTGTTTGCTTTAAAATATGAGTGGAGAATGACCCTTAGTATGGAACAGTTGCTGGTTAACTCAGTGGTTAGACCATTGACGTACTAAGCCAAAGGTTCTGGTTTCAATCCTCTTGTTAAGGTGTCATTTTTAAATTTAATTAATATTGTGTTTTTGTTGTAATGTAAGTATTTATTAATCGATGGATTGAACTTGTAAGAGTAAAGCAAAATTTTTAAAGAAAAAAATTAATGTTGCCTTATCTTTACAGCACGAGTGATTAGATACATAGTTTTTTTTATTACGGAGTCTTGCTACCTGTACAGGCTATACGGATTGAAGCGACGTTTCCACTCATCAGCAGAAGTGTCGTATCAAGGTTACAAAACAAGAGAATAGGATAAGTCATAAAGTGTCAAAAAATAAACGAATATGCAAGTCAACCTTAAGTTTAATTAGTAACAATCTTCACAACAAATACAAACAAATGTTTTAGACATTCCCAAACTTCAATATAATTCCTGACCATAGTTAATTTGCTAGGATCAAATAAGTTAAATAACAAATACAGCTAGGTCAAAGAGATACTCCATATTAGACTCTGGCTATAAGAGTAAATTCATCATTACATTGCTTAGACCACCAACCAGGGTCGTAAGTACTCAAAAACACTTCTTTACTAAACTAGGTGTCGTGATTCTTTCTAAAATGAAAGTTTAATAATAATCAACTAAACTTCAATCAGGCAGACCTGGATGGTTAATACAACATGTCAACAAAGTAAGTTTGTTGCAACTAACTACCAAAGGCGGGGCAAAGAACCTGCCACAACACGTATGAACATAGACTAGTCGAGTTACAACAATAATAATGAACAATCCTAATTTAAGAAGTGAGTGATTACTATTCGAGATTGTGTAGCTGATTCGTTCTGCTTTTTAAATAGTTTTTAATAATTTTAAGTTTAGAGAATGTTTAAGTTGTTACACTGTGACAGATAATGTAAGAAATAAAATAATAGATTGCACATCTTCGAGGAAACTGGCTCATAAGGTATGATTTTCGATAATCAGAAAATTAACAAATTCTGTAATTGAATCATCAGTTAAGGGCCCAAAATCAATAATTTGTCAAACTCAATTTTTTGCATGGCTGGATTACAATTTAAAGGGCTCAATTTCTTCTGCTGTCATGGTCAAAACGACATGTGCAGTATAACGTTTATTTTTAGAGAGGGCTCACTTCCAGTAGTTGAGCATTTTCTTAAGTTCTTAAGTGAATTGCCTGACATTTGAAGGTGAATATAGTAACTAATTTGCATATCCCAGATGATAATATTAAACCAACTGATACTACCAAATGGAAGAATCAGTAAAATGTGGTGATTTAGATGTTTCTACTGAGGAAAAAAAGGAAGAAAGGAATTTGTAATAAAGGAAAATATAAAATTCAAGTCACAAAAAGAAGTGAAGTGGTTGTTATTGAGCATATAAATTATGTCTTTAATATCCATAATCTAAATACAGTAAAATCAGTTATGTATGTTCACCATGAAGGAGAACCAAAGAAGGGAGAAAATGAAGTTTGTTCTTTTAATTTCTCGTATTCCCTTAGTTGATTTATCCTTCGTTATGTCCAAAGTACGACAAAATACATTCACTCGAAGAGTGCTTTCTGCATCTACTAGTCTCTCATATTTTCAAAGCTCATCAAAATACTTCTTTATTTTCCCCAGACGGGATTTTTCAATCTCTGGTCGAATAGACCAGCTATGTGCAATCGATTTGACGTAATCATTAAGAGAGTTAAAGTCATTCCTGTACGAAACAAACAAACAAACAAACAAACAAACAAACTTGTAGAAGCATGGAATCCTTTGATAAGTGCGTATTCTATGACAGAAGTGATTTGAATACAATGTTCGTGAACTCTAACATCTTGCACTGAAATACCAAGAGACAAATCAAATCATAGCTGAGATGTTTAGTTAAATGAAATAAATATGTTAATAAAATGTTTGAACAAAATAACTAATTGATTTTGGCCGGGTGAGATCCATTTTGGACGCGGGCCCGTGGAATTTTGCCACCTACGCCACCCTATAGTTACGCCACTGCAAGTTGCAATATTTTAAGTATGAATGTACTAGTGACGTCATTTGTATATAAAAAAGTTTTTTTTTCCGAGTGTATAAAATGCTTTGTCGAGTAATAGTTATTCCTTTTGTTACAGGTTGACTGTCAATGACATTTTAAGCGAAATTAAGAGTAATGATGATGGAATAAAGTCGCTGATGTAGGCTGCTCCTCCTGAGGATGAAGCTGAAATGAATTATGACAATGATAAATCAGATGACAAACATGAGTCGAGCTTGAATCATCTTGACTGAAAGTTACTAGGGAGCACTTGTGACGTTCATGTTGCAATTAGTATATATTAAAATTTGCTAGTATCTCTATTGAGTACAACAAGAATTAATGTATCTATAACAAGTATGAGCATTTAATCAAGATTTTGCGAGTTTAGTAATTTACTTAAACGTTCAAAGTTGAAAACACGTAAAATAATTAGTGAACCAAATGAGAAGATGATGAAGGTTCTACATTATAGAAACAAAATAAATAATTATCAAAAGTAAAAGAAAGCTTCCTGGGAAATTAAAAAACTTGCATAAATCATTGTAAAATTGCAAAGTATGAATTTACAATGGACATGAATTGTGAGTCTTTGTCATATATAGATGAAGCTATGGAGTATGAGTCACCATTTGATGTTTTATCTTTTTATTAATGATGAATTGCTTGAATTAATTTGTAATCAAAGCAATCTTTATGCATCATAAAAAAATGTTAACATAAATCTTCCCAAAGATAAACTTATGGTGTGTAATGATTGGTTATGCAAAATACCTAAATATACGAATTAATGTATTGCCCCAGAAAATATTACGTCCCAAAATTACTATGTCAAAATATTTTATGTAATCGATTTGAGCAAATCCTCAGTTTTCTATATTTAAATGACAAAAGTGCAAATGACCGTACTATTAGATTATTCAAACTCAAACCTTAATCTTAAATACTTGAGTGTTTATTTCAAAATGCATCGTGGTATTGATGAACACCTTTGAGTAGATGAAAGTATGAGTCTGTATTTTGGCAAGCATTAAGTTAAGCAATTCATAAAGAGAAAACCAATATGATTCGGTTACAAAAAATGGGTATTATGTTCCTCTATTGGATATATGGCTGAGTTTGATATTTATATCAATTAAGATGTAAATAGAAGAAGTAAGTTTGGTCTAGGAGGTGATGTTGTAATGCACTTACATGAAAAAGCTTATGTTCCTAGTCATAAGGAACATAAAGCTTATATCGATAGTTATGTCACTTCGATAATTTTGATCAAACATATTTCTGAGATTGGAACAATTAGAGAAGATAGAATCGATCTATATTTACTGAAAAATGATAAAAAAAAAAGCTACAGAATTAAGGCACAGGAGCACTAGATTTTCGTACATCAGAAACGAGTATGCTTGCACGCTGGTATGACAACCGTGTAGTGACAGTTGCTTCAAACTGTAGTAATGTATCGCTCAGAACAATAAGTCAATGGTCAAGACAAACCAAAGCCTAAAGTTAAAGTTAACAGCCAAAGTTTTTTCAAAGTAAAACAAATTAATGGGAGGTGTCGACCTATTGGACCAAAGCATAGCTACATATAGAACACGCATGAGACAGTGTTAATGGATGTGACTAGTTTTAATTAATTTATTTGACGCTAGTGTTGTCAATGCGTGGATTCTAAATATAAAACTGGTTTCGGTGAGTAATGCAAAATACCATCTTCTCAAGTTTCACCAAAATTTATGTCGCACCTTGCTGAGAAGCTTTGGAACACCATCCCATCAAGGACGATATGTGCCCCCACTTCAATATGTTCAATACGATAACACTAATCACTGACTGAAACTGAACGTAAATGGGTTCACCACTCAGTAAAAGCAAAATTTATCTGCTTAAAGTGTCAAATCGGTTTGCATCTCAAGTGTTTCATGCAATATCACAAGTAGTAAAACAATCTAAGCTATATTGTTGGGTTTATTCAGCTTAAGTTTTGCATACATTTACATTTTCATATTTTTTATTTTTATATCTGTTAAATAAATTTAAGGAAGTTATGAATTTTATCAATTCTTATTTTTCTCAAATTTACTTAAATCATATTGATATAAATTTTAATAGTTTAATCTAAAACTATAACCTATTAAAATATAAGATAACATAGGATGCAAGAATAATTCTTACCAATCATTGTTACGAATATAGCAATAATAAAACAATGTTGTAGTACATAGACTATTGCGCAATACATCGGACACTCAAGTGCATAGAGTCCGATCTATCGGACGGGCTGTAACCCAGATAACTTTTTTAAACTTTTTTTTGTATATCACCCTGTTTATTCGAATAGTAATTGATAAGTTTTAAATGTAAAGTAAAACACACTTAATGTACTAATGGGTTAGTAGTTTAAAACACATGTTAATTTTATTTTAAATTATTCTAGTTTTTTAAATTTCATTTAAAAATAAAACTATGCCAGAACGTTTTGCGATACAGTGGTTTGTTTATTTTAAACCAGCCGACCTCCTGACGACACCATTTCTAGAAAAGTACCAACCAAAGTTAAAAGTCATAGCCTACAGATACTATCAAATACAGTAAACCCATGTTCCCTTATCAAAGTATTTCACTGGATGGAATACGTTCCTGGAATACAAGATGAAAATATAATTGGTTTTCCAGCCATTGGGCTATATTCGACAATTGTAAAAGTTGTAGAACACAATATCTGGTTGTTTTTTCTAAATTCTATATTTAGATGTCCATAACTAAGGCTATTAAATATTTGTTGTAAAGTATTCATTTGATGGATAAATGCACTCGCATTTCCGTGAAAATGGTTCGGGAAAACCATGATAATAAATCATGAGTGGCAAGTCATCCCAAGAGCATCCAGTCGAGAACCAAACCTCTGACTCCTCATTACCAGCAATCCTATAATTTGTGAGGGGGGGGGGGCACCTTAAACCTTGTGGTCTCTGGTTCGGGTAGTTTGAACAAAGGATGCAAAATAATATTAAGTGAATTTTTCAACAGTAAAATATGGCCCAGTAGCTGCTAACAATATAACTATATAAGGATAACAGTTATGTTAAAATATTATAATGAACTAAACTCCCGTGGTCTCATGGTCTAAGGCACTACTCTCGCAATAGATTGGATCGCTGATCTCGGGGACATTGCGGTTCGATCGCAGTCTGGTGTACTGAGGGTTGTTTTTCCTAAATAGTTTCCAGCTATCTCTCCACGTAAATGCTGGTACCCTTCCTCATCCCTAACCCATTAGCGTAATTAGTATATAAGCGTATAGCAAATGGGTAGTAATACGTGGTGCTAAAAATAACTCCCAAAAACATGTATTAGATCCGCTTCGATGTTGAATGGTCTAAGCCAGTGGTTCCCAACCTTTTGTGGCCCATCTCCCCTTTCTGGAGGTTGACTAACACCTATCGTCCCCTTTTCATTTTCATTGTATGCCTAATTTTAATTTAAAGTAAAGTGTAAATAATAAAGCAGTTTTTATTATTTTAAACAATTTTATTACCGTATATAAAAACAACCAAAGCGGTTTTATACGGTCACTTTTAAAAAAAATAGAAAAAATAATTAAAATGTACATTTTTTACAGATTTTTTTAAGAACAAAGAAGTGAAATAATTAACTAAGATCATTGACAGTCGTTTAAAAAACTAGTACATGTTTTCATTTTTAAATTGGAATCTGGAAGAATTAAGAAAGTTGACAGTTAAAATTTGAAAAAATAAATGTAAGTTTGAAAACTTTGTTATTGTTTTATTTTACCTTTTCAATGGCTGCCTTGTGCTTGGTAGATTTCAGTTAAAGCTTGAATATCCGGCTCTATGTTCGTCAAGTTCAGGCGCAAGTCTCCTTTGAGGCTAATGTCCAACTTATTTATCTGTTTTGTGAGGGGCTGGACAACAGAACTAAATCATTTTTCAACTAAATATGCTGATGGGAACGAGATGAGAAGTGGTTCAGTTTTTCCCCACAGTTGTGGATAAGTGTCGATTAGCTTCACCCATACTAACTCGTAACTGCTCTACTTGAAAATAATTTTCACCTCACAGTCATACTTCAGATCTAGAAACTCTGTCTACAAAGAGTTATCAAGCTTATTCACAGCTTCAAATGAGAATGGATCTAGAATCCAATCCGGAATTTGTAACTTGGTCAGATCTTCAAATCTTGATTCAATGTCAGTTTTTATCTGGTCAAGGTGATCAGTAAAAATTAGGATTTTTTCTTCTGGGAGTTCAGGAGTCTCGTTATCTGACACTGAACACTTTTTAAGGGTCGGAAACTGAATCAGCTCTTTACAGCCAATATTTACCTTGTGAATATCATACTTGGCGATGAATGATGAAATAATTCCTTTAGCCTTGATAAGGTTCATCTTGATTCCTTGAAGCATTATATTGACTTTGTTCATTATTTCAAAAATATCTGTAAGGTATGCAAGTTACAACTTGCGTTGCTTCTAATTCTGACTTAAATCAGGATCAGACGTGTCGAGAATCTCAGTAACTGTGTCAAATAATTCGAAGAAATGACACAAACAGTTTCCTTTGGAAAGCCACCTCACGGCCGTATGTAGAAGCAAGCGTTCGAATTCCTCATCATTTTCATGGCAAAGTTGTCTGAACAGATGGTCATTTAGGGAATTAGCTTTGATCTTGTTGACACCAGTAATAACCAGTTGTAGGGTTTCATGCAGGACACCACTCAATTTTTTCGCAGCTAAGTGTTGACGATGAATGACACAGTGAATAGTGATGACCTCTGGCACTTCTTTCTTAAGGTGGGATAGAAACCCAGCATGACGACCTGATATGGCAGGAGCACCGTCTGTTGCACAAGTGCTCATGTTTGTTAGGGGAATCTCTTTTTTCTCAAAATAATCTTGCACCACTTTAAAAATCGACGATCCCTTCGTATCAGTGATCAAAGTTCTAGCAAACAACATTTCCTTGGTAATTTTCTCTTGTTCATTGATAAACCTCACATAAGCTAATAAAATTGATTTGTTATCAATCACAGTTGATTCATCAATCTGCAATCCAAATCTACTTTTTTTCAACAAATTGATGAGTTTGGATTCAACGTCCGTGGCCATTTTGTCAATTCAACTGGAAACAGTATTGTTGCTCAAAGGAACCGATAGACTTATCTTATTACTAGGGCCCTCTCCTAGTATGATATCAATATTTTTTTTTGGTAGCCGGTAAAACCAGAGTTTTGCCAACTGTGTGAGGTTTACCACATTTAGCAATCAATAAAGACACCTCGTAAGAAGCAAGAAGACCTCTGTCAAGATTGGTTGCTCGTTTTTTTAAATAATTCACTCACATTAGGCCATTTATCAGCTTTAGCTTTGAGGTTTTGAAAATAACTAAGTTCTTTACTCACTTTATCACTGTGTACTCTTGATAAATGATCTTTCATTTGCGAAGGCTTCATGGCTTCATTACTAGTAAATGTTTTATCATACAGAAGACAATGTGGACATTTCACATTTAGTGGTGACGCGATAAAACCGAATTTTAAATACTCAGATGAGTATTGACGACACTTCTTCTTTTTTGAATCCATTGTGCATGAACTTCTATACTTCAAAACAAACGCACAAAAACAGAAAAGACATGCACAGAAACTGATGGTGAGGCACACAAAGGCTAGTGAAGAGTGAAGACGAATGTAGGTCAATGGCAAGTGGGTTGTGATGAGAGGAGGGGGAGGGGGTTGAGTCACCAGTCGGCCGCGCTGAGCAACAACAGATGGGCACTGTGGAGAGGGGTGAGTGCTGTGAACTCGCCGGCTGAGAATAGCCAGTGACTCGTGCTACCCGGCAACTTCTACTGTACAGTAATTTTTTAATTTTTCCTCCTTTGAATACTCATCGCCTCCAAATCGCCCCCCACTTATTTATCGCCCCCCTGATAATCCAAATCGCCCAATTGGGGGCGATCGCCCCCAGGTTGGGAATCACTGGTCTAAGCCCTAAGGCAAGGGTCGGAAACCTTTTTGGACCCTGATCGTTATATAAGCTTATTAAAGGTCCCGCGATCAGTATTGTTTATTAAATCTACTTCGATTTTCATTGTCTATAGATCTTATAATCTATTCTTTAAATTGTAACTTCCCCTTCTTAAAAAAATAATATTATAGAATAAATAGAATGTACTATTTGTTTATCCTAAAAGGAAGCAACCTTATCTTACATTATTAGAATATGGTGTAGCTTATAATATATGATCATAGGTGTAATCCGTTAAGGTAAGACTACTACCGTTCAGGGTGAACGGAGTGTACATTTTTATATTATTATTATTACTATTATTATTAATATTAGCACCACGTCTTACTACCCGTTGGGGTTATACGCACTTACGCTAATGTGTAATTTTAGGGTGATTGTGAGATGAAATGGAGGACCTACAGTTTAACGTGGAATCCGAACCACGGTGGAGGCCTGGCATTCCCCACATTCACAAGATGTCTTGTCAGAGGTGAAGGAAGGGTTTGGTAATCAGATACATTTGTGCCGGGACCGAGGATTGAACCCTGGACTCCAGCACAGAAGTCCGACACCTTACCCCTAAACCGCCAGGTCACCCATTTTCATATTAAATTGTTTAATTTTCTTATATTATTACATTACAGTTTATGACCAATCAGGGCTAATTTGGTTAAACTCAAATATTATTGGAAAGTATTTTATTATTTAAGAGCTTAGAAGATTTAAATATCGTTTTTTAACTACTGTGTAGTTTTCTTACGTGATCGATTGAAAATTGCCGCGAGATCGACCGGCTGTCATTATCTTATTGCTCCAAGGCGTTAGAATGTACTTTTGATGACGGGAAGATCCGAGTTTGAACCCTGTCTTGGTACACTTAGTTTATTTTACGAGATGGTTTCCAACTCTACCTCTACACAAATGTGGGTACACTTGGTATAAATTAAATTGTCCCTATCTCTAGCACATTCGAGCAGTTAGTTAATATACGTTTAGCCTAAATGTGCAGTGAAACTCAGTAACAAACATGACATATAGTGTAAGTAGACAGTCTGGTATACTATCTCTGGTTATATGTAGCCACATTCTCTGTGATGTGAGGTTATTCTATAGACTCGTCTGCTTTTATTAAATTTTTTTAATAAACTATTAAATATCGTAGAAGATTTTCAAGAGTCTCTTGGCAGATAACTGTATATAATTTTAGAGAATGAGGTTTTATTAGTATCCCTGTTTATTTCAGTAGTCACTAACAGTGTTTTAGTTTTTATTATAAAAAAGGCTGTTTTATGAAGTATATTATTAATGACTTACCTGTTTTATTGGTATCCTTGTTTAATTCAGTAGTCACTAACAGTGTTTTGGTTTTTATTATAAAAAATGGCTGTTTTATGAAGTATATTATTAATCACTTACCTGTTTTATTAGTATTCCTGTTTATTTCAGTAGTCACTAACAGTGTTTTGGTTTTTATTATAAAAAAGGCAGTTTTATGAAGTATATTATTAATCTCTTACCTGTTTTGAGAGCAATCATCTGTCATCAGATTTATTTGAAGGCTATGGACGCAATGGTTATTTTTTAAGTAAATCGATTTTAGTTTTTCACCCCATTTGGTGGCGCTTTTATATTAGCGAGTGAAAATTTTCGGAACTGTCTCGGGGATAAAGATCAATTATTTTCCGTGTTAGCCTTCAAACGATATTTATTCTGTGAAATATTGGCTTAACTACCAGCTGAGATCTTGAACGACATTTTTGTGTGGCACTTAATTTAAATTTGAATATTAATATATGTTACCTGTAACATATATTGTAATGTTTCTGGGAGGATATTTTTCGTATCTCTCAGTGTTTTAATTATTGGTGGTTTTTCCATTGTTTCCACTTTGATAGTGGCATTGTTATGCGTTGGGAATTTTCATGAAGATGTTTGTCTTTATGTCTATGCTTGAATAGAAAACTTTTGAAAATGTTAATGTAGAATTGTTAGTTTGTGACTTACCATTTTATAAATAGCAGGCAGAGTTTAAACTAAAAAAGGACACATTTTAAAAATATAAACAAATTATTGCCTGCATGTTTAAAAATGCACAACTCGCGCTTGTATGTACATACCTATATTTATATTCTGATTCAGGAGTTTTGGCTCCAGCATAATCTTGAAGAGTGGTGTATCTTCAATCATTAATCCAAAGCTAGTAAGAAAGCAGTTTGTCTACATAGTAATAAATTGCCTCAGGCGCTTGCAGTTAGAATGAAATAAACATATGAGAGTATGAATGTACTGTTAGAAGGAATAAACTATACAGATTGAATGAGTTAAGTTTGCAGTGACTTAAAAGTTGTTGAATTGCTTCTTGGCGTACCAGATGGTTGCACAAAGTACTGTTATTTTATTTTCCTCTGGGGTAGTCTAGATATAACCACTCGTTAATGAAAAGATGGCTGAGACTTCAAGAATTTTTAGTTGGGGAGTAAAACGGGAAACTTCTTGAACCATATCGCTAGAGCTATTCCTTAAAATACTAAAACTTAAACAAAAACAGTTGTCAGTAAATTATCTTTAAAAAAAAGAATTTTCACCCAAAAACCAAGTATACAGTCTTATTTGTAATGTTAAACAATCCCAAGACTTACATTTTAAACAAAATCATTGGAGCCATTTTTAAATATTTTGGATATTTGAAAATCGCTGGTCATTAAATAGCCAAATAAATCTAGCCCAAAAATCAAGTAGACCTATACAGTATTATTTGGGAGGTCAAACACTCCTTAGATATTAATTTTAGACAAACTTGGTATAATTATATTCAATAAATTTGTAATTTAAAAAACCCACTCATCAGTAAGCTACCCTTAATTTGTGAGCTAAGGTCAACATAAAAATAAACGTCTTGAGGTATTGCCCTATAACATTTGAGTTCCAAGTTTGAACAAAATCCATTAAACCGTTTCAGATCGTTGGCCAGGTAGAGACATACAGATCTATAGCACACACACAAAAAAAAATTAAATGGTAGTTTTCATGATAGTAAAACTATCATGGTATCTCTTCAGTAATATCTACTTTAGAACAAAAGGTTTTTCTATAAAGATAGTAATGATGGTTCCCTAACAATAAAAATAGAACGTTAAAAATAATTCAAAACTAGCTTGAACGCCCTTAACTTAAGATAGTAAAAATGTTTAGTCCTTGTAGTAATAGTTTAAATATACTACCATTCATATTTGAAATAGATCACAGTATAAATGCCACAGGGTCGAACCAGATTAATCCGAGACCGGAAGTTTACCCTAAAGCCCGTTCGTCCACTGCGCCAAACCTGTTGAGAGTAGTAATATCACTGCAACGAAAAGGGAAGTCATGCGTGTTAGTAACGAGTGAAGCAAGACTATTCTCCTCAAACAAACCCATCGAGTTTGCCAAGTTTTTCCTATGCTCAATTTAGCCGGCTAATTAAAATATCTTCCGCTTGCAAACTGGGAAAGTCGTGTTCACTACCACTTCTACGGGACTTTCAAACTACCATATTTTAGTGATAAGTATTGAATTGGTTCAGATCTGCAATTTACACTAAATAATATGAAGGCACAAGATGAGAAGTGTGTGAAATAAATAAATGTATGTATGTATGTATGTATAAACGCATTGCATCCGTCTGGAAAGGGGATAGTAAGGAAATGTTGTTCATTAGTATGAACAAAGACAAGCCAGTTGGCACTTGAAAAAAGGTGGTGAATCTCATTTGGTCTGGTTTGCAAGTGATGGGGAGGTTGGGCCTCGAATCCCGGTTGAGCGTATGTATGTGTGTTTTTATTCTTAAATTACTTCCCCAAAAATGTGGGTACATTTCTTTTAAACTCTACCTTTCTCCTTCCTACCTCATGAGTGTAAATATTTGTATAGCCCAGATGGGTCGTAAGACGTGGTGCACATAATAAATTTGAAATAATTCATTGTAGTCATAAAACTACATTTTTAGTAGTTCAAATAAACTAGCTTAAATTGGAAATTTTAACTGTCTTTCTTTTAGTTAGTTGTAGAAACATTATAAATAAAATAAGTACCAAGAAATAAAAATGCCAATTTTCAGTGTGATTATTTTGTTTAAAACAAAATAACACATTTTTTATGGCTGTATTAATAGCGGTGTAAATAAGCTACTAATTAATAGATTATATATTATTATAAATCATGTAATATTAAAATTTATACACGCTTGGTAAAAATCGTCACGCTCGTTTAGAATAGTTTGTCGATAACGTAGAGGTCAGGTTTTGAACCCCAACCATATGTACTAAGGGTATTATTTCATAAATAGTTTCCCACTCTCCCTTCACGCAAATGGGGGTATATTTCCTGTGACATTTTACCTTCCTCACCCATACCCAATTTTGATTATGCTAATGAAATGAGTTTTGATGGGATGCAGTGGCGTGTTATGGGAAAACTGATAGGTATGTTATACTCTAAAGCTGCAGGAGGTGTTCGAGGGTCAAAGACCCTTAACCATCGTTGGCCAAGTAGGTCAAGGGATTCTTCCTCGGGAAATATTTTAACATGGGTGCCTCCTGTCTAGAACAGTGGTTCTCAAACCTTTTATGATCTCCCCGTACTGGTCTGTTATCTGGGAAAATTTCGTGCCCCCATACTCCAATAATTTCTCTGTTTCGATTATCCATATCTTTGTTTGAATATAAATCCACCCTTACAGTCTACTACATATTCTGACTTTATAAATAACACCCGAACTATGCACAAAACATACCAAAATGTGAAACTACCGATGATTATCATTCACCCAAATTATAATGGAATATCAAAACACAGCCCACTGCAGATCATTCCAATGACCACGTGGTCAGATATTTAAGTAAAAATGTAATGTCAGGGCTAAGAGTGGTATGAGCAGATTATTGATTGAATAAGATTTACAGAACATATTCATTTGGCCGAGTTTAATTAAATGTTTATATTCCACACAGATAGCATTTTCATATTTCATTTATTTGAGGTATTTCACGTGACTCCCTGAGCCGAGTGATTATATCAGCACAAACTAATAATTAGAGGTATACCGATTCAGCGAAAACCGATTACCGATACCGATTACCTATTGTTTAAAATAATTGTTTATGCTATGATTAATTACAGCGAATAGTCCCGATTATCGATTATTTATTAATAACTATTGCGAAATATGTTTAAGAGAAAGATAACAGTTAATGTAATTAATACAAAAAGATTTTATTTAAAAATCAACAGTTAAAGCTTTTATAATCTTAGTTTTTGATTAATCGTTACACAGTCGACGATTAATCTTTGAATAATCGGCGAAAATTGGAACTATATTGTTGGTTTTATCAACTATATGAACTTATATTTCTTTATCTGGTTATGTAATCTTTACATAGCCCACAACTCGGGTGCAGTGTGTATATGTGTTATTTTTTGTTGCGATTTTATCACTAAGCTCCTACATAGAGAATTTTGCTTTAAATTTTAATTTAAAAAACTATTAATTGGCATAATAATCGCTAAATACGATTAACTGCAGATGAACTAATAATCGTCAGATAATGGTTCATCGGTATCCGCAAGTAATAATATATCTTAAATCTAGACAGACACAAAGCCCAGCCCTTCCCCCTTCCCCTTCAAATTTCACCAATGATAATTTTTTCGCCAGTACAAGGAATCAAACCTGGGACTCTAAACTCAATGATCAGGCAAGCTACCAACTGAGCTAAAGTGTTGGACTCAAAGAAAAAAAAACATAAAAAGAATAAAATGAAGTAGTACATGGATCGGGCGGACATGAACTTGGTGGGGGGAGTAAGGTAGGTTGTCTAGGCCGGTTACACACATGGCGGATATTTCCGTTGCGGAGAATTTACCGCGCCGCTCAAAGAATCATCTAAGTTTTCACATTCCATGGTAAAATCGCCGTCTTCATCATTATGAGCAAAAAAATGCTATTGACCCGTTTATAGTATATACTCTATATCTGTAATCGAGGAGTGAAGTGTGCTCTTTCTAAGTTTTGATTTTATTACAATTTAATAGTTAAGTTTTAAATTATTTATTGATCAGTATTGTTTGAAATGGACAGAGAACAAATTCTTGCTTTATGGCTAAACCGTCGCCAAAGAAACAGGAGAAAAAAAATAGGCTTATTTGGGTTCATCCAATTAATCAAAGGAGAGAGGAGGTTGGAGCTTTTTATACGTTGTTTGAAGAGTTTAGGGAAGATGACCCAAAATGGAGCAACACAACACTACAATAGAATGATTCTGAACGGGTGAAAATTTGCTGGGTGTGTAAGCGTTCATTTGGTCACGTATGCCACTGATTGGACGGCGAAGGCAGAACTACCGTATATTATAGTTGCAGTGGGCGGCTGCACAGCTACCGCCAACGGCAAGTTTATCAAGAGTTTATTTTTCCGCCTAATGTATAAGCACCAATGTAGCTCTTCACACCACTGTTGGAATGAGAGCGACGGTAAATTCTCCGAAACGGAAAAATCTGCCATGTGGTGTAACCGGCCTAACTCACGTTGCAATAATTAGTGTCCTAAAACTATTTATTAAATCCTAACACACTTCACACAAAGCTGCTTGGAAACAAACAAACCTCCCAATAATTTGTGAATTTGTGCTCCAGAAGCTTTTTATATACGTAAGCTGTGATAACAGTAATATTGGGGAGATTTTCTCCTATTAATACTCTTAGCTATTGGCTTACTGCTAAGACATTTACAGATATATTTTGCTTTAAATATATTACCTGAAAATAAATTTTATTTGACATCTTTGTGTAAAATTATTTTGAAATGGTGAAATTACATTCCTAAGTTTTGGGATTCTTTGATGTATAATTATATATAATCACAATGACTAATAATTAGATAATATATGTTAAAAAAAATTATAGACTTAAGAAAAATTAAAATATAATGGTTACAACTCCATAAATACTTATTATAAAAGAAAAACAAAAACACAATCCACTTCAGTTATAAAGTATCCCCCCTTTCACGCTCCCGAATGCCCTCTTTCTATCTGTATATACTCTAAAACGGTGGTAAATATGCTTGCCAAATACATGATGATACATGTGCCTAGAATGCATCAACATAATTCAACTAGCCCCCTTCCCCGTAAAAAAAATATTGTAAGGAATCCTGTAAAACAAATCTTCAAATCATCCATCATGTCAATATAAAAACAAAACTTTTTTACTTTTTTAAAAAAAATACAGTCCTACCATCACTGTATAGCCCCCTCCTATTTTCATCTCATTCCTCTTTCCTCACCCCCTAACCCCCCTCCACCAACCCTTCTTTCCCTTCAACAACTTTTTTTTTCCAACGACTATATAATAAACTATCGACATTTTTATTAGGAATAAATTTAATTTTCAAAATAAAATATAGTTTATGTTACTCGCTGATAATGTAGCTTTATATTGGTGAAAGAATTTTTAAAATCGGTCCAGTAGTATTAGAGTTTATCCATTACAAACAAAAAAACAAATCTTTCCTCTTTATAATATTAGTATAGATATGTATTTAACTATGAGTGTGTAGTTTAAAGCTTGTTACATATAATACTATTATTTTAAATATATTATTTGCATTTATTTTATTTTACTTGGACTCTTACTAAACTAGCTTGTACTCTTGAATATTTTTTTCAATAGTTGGTCCACTTCTTTGCTTGCGATCAGTATTCAACAGCCCTAGGGAACAAAAACCCGAGTTATTTGGCCAATGTTGGTTGGAGAGGTGGAAATAAAGAGTGTCGCAAAACCATAGACATACGATAAGAACATTATAACTTCTCTAGAGCCTGTTCACCGTAAATTTTACCTAATGACAGTTGAAAAATCATATGTTTAGGTTTTGGTTTGCCAACATTTGTAAAAGATCACTGTTTGATTTAAATGGTAAGTTTTTAAATTCATGTTATATTTTACATTTCATTGATTTTAATAATTTATTTTTATCCAATCTGAAGCAATATTTTAAATTTAATTAAGAGTACTTATTCTCCGCTTTGGAATTTTATTGATAATTTGCAATATAGTGCATATATTAATACTTTTTAATAAGGGAATCGTATTTACTTGAAAAGAAAATAAATGATACGGACCTCCACACGGACTCTCTCGCTCTATCGTTTGAAAATAGAGATATTTACTAAAAACTCGTAATATATGTGAAACTAAATAATATACACTAGCATACCCAAGCATAAATTGCACTATAATTAGGTAAAACTTTTTTTTTTTAGTCCCGGTTTTAAATTTTGTAATTTAGTTTTTAAAGAATTAATGTCCTCATTTGTAAGTTTGGACCGATAAAAAAAGATCAATTTTGGGTCCACGAGGGTCAACACTTGGTATTAAAATTTCAACTTCCGGTTAACATTTTATACATTTTATTAGATGTTGCAAATCTTCATGCCATCGAATTGCTATTAAATTCCTCATTCATAAATTTTGACTAATAAAAAATGTAAATATTAACTATTTAGTCTAAAATGGATATAGAACATTGTTGTACAAACATTTCTCCTGGGAGGTTTAAGGAAAAACAATATAAACTTTTAGAGACTTACTTATATTAAATTACTCTATGGCATTGGAGAATTATTGCGTTAAAACTTAAGTAGTATCGCTTTACAACTAAAGCTCACAAAATTGTATTAATATATTTGCCAATATCTCAGAAACTGTTGGATTTATAAAAATGTATTTCATATAAAGGTTTTTTATTTTTAATATTACTACAATTTTGCAATGATATGTTATTTAGTGTCTCAAATAGTTGCAGATATATGGAAGTTTCTGCTTCTGTAAAGTACCTTAAAATTAATTTTCATGGTAAAATGAAAATAGACAGCTTATTTATAATCTTAATCAACGCCTAGATACGAATTTTAATCAAAATCGTTAGAGTTAATTTTGAGAAACTCGAATTTTTCTCTTTTCGCCCTTTCTTAAACTAATCTTAAGTTTAAGTTTAAACAGACACACAGACAGACGTCATTGCAAAGACCACTATTTAGGGTTTGGGGGGGTCTTGAGACGTCGACATCAATCAACATTTCAGATTAGATTAGATTTTTAGGTTGCAATAATGTTACCTTTTGTGTTCGAAAAATTAAAAAAAATATATATATACGTATAGCTTGAAAGTTATTGGTTTTATAAAAATATGCTTCCTATAAAATATTTGTATTATAAATAGACCTACATATTTGTAACGATAAGTAATTTCATATCTCAAATAGTTTAGGAGATATTATAAAAAATAAAAGATAATTTACGCATCAGACCGGAGCCTTAAAAGCCATTTTGCCGAAATATTGAGAGAAGCCATTTTGTTTGGAATATTTATAAAGTAAACTACGCTTAATTTTAGGGTTAGATAACCAATTCCAAAAACCCTTCGGGGCAACCCTATGAAAACCCTAGATACCAAGTTTACCCCGATCGGTAAAATAGTTTAGGCTTTAGTTGGAGGTACAGACAGATAGACAGACAGACAGACGGAAAGTCAAAAACAACTTATTTGGATTCGGGGGGGGCGTGGTCTGGAAACGTCAAGATTCATCAAAATATTGAGTCTAATTTTTTTGACGATCACTATACTTTCTCTACCTGTAAGATAGCGAGAAAGTAAAAATGCTTGTAGTTGTTTTATATATAATAGATTATTTTATCATTATTTCATCGTATTTCTAAATATATAATTGAATCTAATATTTTCATCGACTACGTGGGTGCACCATTGTAAAGAACTTGTTTGCGTCATGATCAATCACATGGTTTAAGTTTGTCGGTCACCATTTTGAAGCTATATTTGTTAGAGCGTTTGTGAAAGTGCCGTGAATATTAATTGTTTTAAGTGGAATAAAACGAAAAATAAGCTTTGTGCCCGACCTCAAATAAATAAAAATAATATTTACCCAAATTACTGTGGTTAGCTATCACATTCATACATTGCCATCTGCTTTCATTACAATTATCCAAAGTGACAAATGTCAGCTGTTGGCGTAGGGATACATTATGGATTATTTCTAGTAGTGTTTTGATTTGTCATCCAAGTAAATTCGGGTGGTTAATGTACTCTAGCTTGGCTTGCTGTTTTCAAGCAATAGGCCCTGGGCTTATCTGGTGGGTAGACAAACCCATTTGGGAGAAGAATTCCTTAAAACACGATATTCTTTGAGGATGAACAAACATTATTTTTCAAATTAATACTTTATAGATAAATTATACAATATAAATGTATATTTACTAAAAATTTAAACATTATAATGTATATTGTTGGCACAGACAGCATTAGCTTAAAAAACTAGTCCATATAATCATTGGTGTGCGTCGCAGGACTAGCATATCCAGAGAATACATCACTGGAGGGATCAATAGTGAGAACTAATGTAGAAAAACAACTACAAACGCCCCTATTTGGTCATTTAGCTTAATATTTTCAGTGTGATTTGAATAATTAAACATTAATATCTTGTATAAAAGACAACATTTTGATTTAGATCTTAAATATTTTTCATCATTTCAAAATGATGGTGATTTAAAATCGATTTATTTTTAACAATCTCCTATATGATTTATTATTTATTGGTTTTCAGCCCGTATTCTCCATTTGATTTGAAAGTTGGAAAACTTTTCTTGCTTGGTTCCTAAATGGTTTAGCTTGCATATATATATTATATATATATATATATATATATATATATATATATATATATATATATATATATTTTATATATATAGGGTCATAGTGCAATCAGTTAAGGTAAGGCTAGTACTTGCTGCCTTTCAAGGTAAACAAATATTCATGGGTTTACCTAATAAACATGTTTTATTTTATAAACATTAGCATGCCCTATCGAGAAATCAGATTTGGAAGTATACCCTAATTTTGGTAGGAATCACGTTTTGGAAGGCCTTATTTCGTATCAGAATATCACTATATATTAGTATTTTGGCAGGATTAAAAACCTCCCAGAAAGAACTGTAATTTAACTGACTTGCCCCTGAAAAGTATGTGAAAGCATAGACAATAATATCGTCTTAATTTTATAAACATATCTTATTTCATTTAAATTATATAGTATATTAAATGGCGCTTAAAGCACTTCTTCTTCTAAGAAGGCAATAGCCACTGATCAGTGACGTCACGCACGTGACACCAGCCAAGTCAGGTTGACAATATAATATTTTTAATAATAACTTCCTCTTCTCGAAGGTTCGATTAGAGATTTTAAAAGGTAATTTGAGTCAGTATCCGGCTCTCGAAGCTTCTAATGACACCGAGATGTTTTTGTCTTGTATTTTGTTTTTCTAAACTAAACCTTCTCGAAGCTTCCATGAGCAATGGATATATACGAAGGATGGTACAATGTAAGGACAGAACTGACTAGTACTTCTCAGAACTCACTAGGCACAAATCACTTGGCGTCCAGTACTGCTCACTACTCAAGTCACTAGCACAGCTTCTGTTCGCGATTCCTACAATAGGCCGCGTATATATTTCAACGACATGATCTATTTTCTCCTTAAATAAACTGAGATTCAGAAATAAAATCATGTCAAAATAATAAGTGTGTATTAATTATAATTCTTTAATTGGCGCTCGATCACGGGGCTATAATACCAATTAACTCACAACACAAAAAAACGAACCGATTTAATTAGTGCTCGACCACGGGGCAATTACCAGCTAATTAAACGGTGTAACTTCAATCGACGCTCAACGTGACGAAACAT
This sequence comes from Timema cristinae, assembly GCA_039000515.1. Lineage (NCBI taxonomy): Eukaryota > Metazoa > Arthropoda > Insecta > Phasmatodea > Timematidae > Timema > Timema cristinae. The sequence continues at coordinate 47,654,921 of JBCFYV010000012.1, forward strand.
TTCAATTGGCGCCCATCGCAAGCAGTAATATCAGAACCTCACAATTGGCGCACAACGTAGGGACCCGTAATTCCAGAACACTTCAGAACTTCCTACCATCGTTATGGAAAGTTGTTTTTTTACCTTACCAGAGTACTATTACTTAGTAATATTCTAAATACGAACTAAGGTTTCCTACCAAAATCAGAGTATAGTTAAATAATTTCCACATCAAAAGTTTATTAAAACTTCTTCATCCTAATATATTCAGATGATTTCGATATAACTCTTCTACCAAATTATTAATAAATATTGAGCCTTGATAACCACTCTAAGAATTGGTCTAGCTCAGTAGTTGTATGTCCACAGAGTCCATGGAAGCTAGGCAAATGAGTGAAGAAATATCAACTGACAAATATAACATTTTATTTATTTCTACTAAATTATGATTTAAACAAATTACATAAAAGAAGTATGAATTATACTATAGGCTTTATTTAAATAAAAAAATTAAAAACTACAAAGTGGAAAATAAAAATAGGTAAATGTTTATATATTCTTCCGTAACTCGCATTTCTTGAAATGCAACAACACCTAATTTAAAGATACTGATAACATTATAATCCGATCTACAGTAACGGTAGGCCTACATAATTAATTTGTCCTAGTTCTTCCTTTCTGGATTAGTCGGAACATACATTCTGGCATTGTAGCTTGTTGGGCCTTCGATTTGGAATAATTAATATGACCCCTTTTCATATAGGCCTAAAATATAGTAAGGAATCTGATATAAAAAAGCACGTCTTGGAGCTTAATATCAATCGCGGGCCATCAAACTAGAAGCTTCATTCTATGATCCTATCATAAATTACATAAAGATTTAAGGCCTTTCTATGGAAACCAGTGAAATTGGTGATGGCCGAATCCAAGAACACCACTAAGGGCGATATGTAAGAACGTTAGTGAATACTTAGCGGACCGATAGTGTGGTTTCGAGCACACTATCGTTCCACCCTTTGGGCTAGGATGAAGCCAGCAAACCCATGCTAGTGTCCACTAAGCATATACTTAGTCAAGTTCTTGCATACGACCCTAGGTGGACGTTAATTGTGAGTGTACCCTTAGTAGAGTTAATTGCTTACATTACCAGAGGCTAGAAGGTGGGCCGTGAATGTGATCAGGACTACACTAACACGCCACTAAGCAACCACTCATACTTAGTAAGCAATCGTTGTTAGTTTATTACTACCCGCTTCATTGGTCGATCGGTATGAGGCGTCCCTCTCGTGTTAGACTGTTCTACTGATGAGGTGGTGGTCGGGGTTTGAATACTGGTCGAGTCCGTTGAGGGTGGTTTTCCCTAAACGGTTTCCTTCTCTCCTTCCATGCATATAAGGGAAGATTGCCATCAAAAGGCTTCCTTCCTAATCCCTACACCAATAGAGTAATTATAATACATGAGTATAGCGTGAACAGATAATAGAACGCGATTATAAAAAAAAGTTTATTACTATAGGGTATGAAGGGTGCAGAGAAAACAAAAGGTATGACACAATCGTACGAACTTTCTCCTTGTGTATATTATGGTTTCGAAGATAATGTTCAAAAATAGGTTTTGACTAAACTACCATTAAGTACGTTTTCCTCGTAAAAAATAAACACATCATCTTGTTAATCCCAATAATCCCTCTTTATATTTGATTTTAAAACAAATTTTAAAATATATTTAAAAAAACTCAAATTTTCACAAATACATTTTTGTAAATTACCATAAAATTAGTTGTTATTTAAAAAAAAAAAATGTATTCGTATTCATCATGAAAAACTATTCCCAGATTCCTATTTTGAATTCCCTTTTCAAGGTCAATTTAAAATAAAAAAATCAATTTTTCTTTATATTTTCCTAAGTAAACTACTCATAAATTAATTTATAAAAATAAATTATCATTGTTAATGTAAAATGGTCCCCCGATAGCAATTTTGAAACAAATAACATTTTTTTAATATTCAAATAAAAAAGTCATCAGTAAACAACCTAAAACCAAATCCCCCCCCCCCCCTCCTCACCCTCCAATAAGTATGCTTGTTTATTTGTCATGTTCATGTCAAATCATGCCTCAGATATACATTTTAAGCAAAATCTTCTTAGATATTTACAAAATAATATGAATTATTAAAAATAACTAATCAGCAGACAACCCTTTATCGAATTTTGACCCGAAACCAAGTAAAATATGTTATGCATCATATCTAACATTCCCGAGATACTCATTTGGAACAAAATGGTTAAGGTTATTTTTAAAATATTTCCAAATTTTGAAAAATCAGTCATGTGTAAACTAACTATAAATGAGTTTTCACCCCAAAAACAAGTAAACAGTGATATTTGTTATGTCAAACACTCCCAGTATAACCATTTGAAACCAAATCGTTAAATCAATTTGTAAAAATATTTCACGTAAGTATTTGAAAAATCCGTGATCGTTAACGTACCCATACATGAGTTCTTACCCTAAAAACAAGTATGATCATTTGTTTTATGTCAAAGACTCCCAAAATACCAATTTGGAACCAAATAGAGCCATTTGTAAAATATTTCAGGTTAAAAAAAGTCACCAGTAAACTAATTATAAATGAGTTTTTATTACAAAAACAACTAAACAGTGATATTTGTTTTTCAAACACTCACAAGATACCCATTTGGAATCAAATCGTTAGAGCTTAGTGAAAAATCAGACATAAGTAAACTACCCATAAATGCGTTTCTACCTTAATAAAAAATATATTGTTCTTTGTGATAGCACACAATTTCCAGATATCAATTTTGAAGAAAGCAATTTGAGATATTTTCAGAATAGTTAGAATTTCCAAAAATTCCCCTTCAGTAAACGACCAATAAACGAATTTTTGCACAAAAACCAACTATACAGTGCTATTTGTCATGATATTCAAATTCTATATATGCATTTTAAACTAAATTTCTGGAGCCATTTTCAAAGAATTTGGAAGTCAAACAGTTATTAATCAGTTAACTACTCTAAATTGAAGGACCAGGGTAAAAATAAAAACAGAACACTTTGTGGTATAGCACTATAAAATCTAAATATAGAGTATAAACAAAATCCATCAAACCGTTTTGGATCCGTAGCCAGGGACAGACAGAATGGTAAAATCCACTTTTTTGGATTAGTGTTCACCTAAAACGTAAAGATTCGTCATAATCTTGAGATTAATTTTTTCACGATCATATACTTTCTCTTGATATGAGAAATTAAAGAGGGAGAAAGTCCAATTTTAACTCAAATTGAGTTAATTTGGTCATCTGTTAGACAATCATAAGCCCTTTCTAATACATTTTAGATTATGGTTAGAAGAGATCTTTGCTATATTAAATATAATTTAAAACATAAATAAAAACATTTGCTACTGTCCTCACTGCGTATAGCCCGATCGGGTAGTAAGACGCGGTGCTAATAATAATAATAATAATAATAATAATAATAATAATAATAATAACAATGCTGTCCTCATGGGGCTGGAGATATAAAAGTTGTCCTGCAAAATGTGTGTAATGTGACTTTCCCCATTTTCCCCTGTACCCTTAACATGGTATTAAAACAAACAGTTTACGCTCTCACAAGTATCACAAACACTTTCACGTCATTTTAAATAATTAATTAGTACTAAATTAACATGACAAGGGGAAAAAAATCTAGATTGGACAGTGGTAGATCATTGGTTTTCAGACTAAAAGATCATGGACTCGTGTTCTCTGTCCCGTTAAAAAAAAAGTGTGTATTCTATAGTTTGTGAGCTTTTATCTAATAAATAACATTCATATTATAATTTGATGATATATTTGAAAAAAAAAAATTATATTATTAGTTCTTAATTTACTATCAAGAAATAAACTTTACCCGCTTAGGTGACTCGATGTTCTCTAATGCGTCACTTTTGCGCTACACAAGACTGTAAGTGATGGAAAGATTCGGGTTCTGTACGGTTAGATGTAATGAGGATGATTTTTCCTAAATGGTTTTACATTCTCCACGTAAATGCGGATACTCTTTCTCTAAATCCAACCTTCCTAATCCTTAACACATTAGATTAATTAGTACACAGGCGTATAAACTGAACGGGTAGCAAGATGCAGTGTTTATAAAAATATATAAATATGATTTAAAAGGTGTTTATACAATAAACTCTCTAGGGAAGGGGCTGACAACCTTTTAAGCATGAAGAGCTATTTTCCAAAATATTTTCTATTTTGGGTGCACCAAGAAAATGGTCGATTTTTATATTTGAATTTTTACCTTTTATTTATGTATTTATTAGTGACAAGTTGAGAATATACATATTTTAAATGTAATGGACAAAACATTAACTATAATATTATCATTCTTCAGATTTAAGTATTTGAACCTAAAATTTTGAGGCATGTTAAAAAGTGGGCTTATTATTAAAAACTTATTTATGAAGATATTAATGGAATAATAAACTGAGGACTAATAAGGAATACATAACGAATAAGTTTAATTTCAAATAATAGGTACTCGACAACCATCCTGTTATTTATCAAACCAAACTATTTAACAAAAAATGTACAAAATTACAAAATAGAAGGCAGCTGCCTAAAATAGCCTAAAATCTGTCAAGAGGGTGACATGGCACCCGTGGGAACCACGTTGCCGACCCCTGCTCTAGGGAAAGGCCAGTATATTCAACTATATTAGAAAAATTGAGTTATCCTCCTACATGTATAGATTTAAAAGAATTGAACGCAGATGCAATTTTTAGTTTCTTCAACGGTGAACAAGTTTCATTGCATCTTTCACCACACAAACAAAATATACATTATTATTATTATCACCGTGACTTACTACCCGTTCGGGTTATACGCACTTACGCTAATGTGTAAATGGTAGGGTGATTGTGAGATGAAATGGAGGACCTACAGTTTAACGTGGAATCCGAACCACGGCGGAGGCCTGGCTTTCCCTACATTCACAATATGTCTTGTCAGAGGTGAAGGAAGGGTTTGGTAATCAGATAAATCTGTGCCGAGACCGAGGATTGAACCCCGGAACCCCAGCACAGAAGTCCGACACCTTACCCCTAGACCACCAGGTCACTCCTTTTCTGTGTCACCTGTTTTTCTGCAAATATGATCTGTTTGTAGCTTACACTAAATTTATAATTTTGTTTGTTTGTTTGTATTTGGGGGTTCCTTATTCGTACAGGGCTCCAACTTCAGAGTGCGCTGACCTATAAAAAATCATCTCTGCATGAAATTGAATTTTTTTCTTAAGCCATGGGAATGAAAATAGTATTTTATAAACACAATGAACAGTCTAGGTACAGAAATGTTATTTTGTATTGGAGAAAACAGTAATTAAGGATATAAGGCTTTGGAGCATCGTCGAGATCGATGTGTATACCAATTTTTGTAAAAAATCGATCAATTCGCTCCAAAAAAAATACCCAAATATTTCAAAAGATTGTCTAGTCAAATTAGAATTTATTTTTTGCTAAAAAAATTAAGGAATTTATTTGGTGACCGCTTATTATGAGACCTGCGCTACTCTTTTTCCGCCCATAGCCCTCACACCTTTCATTATTAATCTATTCGATGCTCAAGTAGCGAACGTACTATAAGTATAAAGTCGTCAACACACAACCTCTCCCAGGCATATTCCCCTCAATACCCCTAGCCCCCTCTAATACACAACAGTCTATCCCCCCTCCTCCCGCCCACTGGCCTGACAAGTCATGCAAGGTGGTTTCAAAAACTTGGTCGGTTCTGTCTGCTCAGTTCAGTGTTAGTTTGCTTGTGTACCTTGCGGTGGAACAAGGGGGAAAAAAAATAACGTGTCTTTGTTTTTTCTCTCCCCCCATTTCTTTTGCAATTTATAACTTTTTTTTTTTAGTTCCTTACGTGGAGATGTTTTCGTAAAACGTTGAACGTGTCACTTGTCGGTCGTAAAAGCAGATTGTGTTTTGTTTCTTATGACGAAGCTGGTAGTGTGTGTTTGCGAGGGCTGTTAAAATCAAGGCACGAGTTTTGTTCGTTACACATGAGCTCCTTTTTATTTTTATATGACGTTTAGTTTATTGAGAGCTTGCGCTTCGAGATGAATTTAACAACCCATAACGTAATAGTCGGTGTGTTGACGATTCTTGACCTTATATTGAAGGTTCACGTGGCAGAAATTGTTCGTTAAGAAAGGAAGGTTGAGTGAGGTAGATAGTAAGCACCGTTATTCGATACTCGACAGGTGACTGCTGGGTTTTTTTCACGATCCGCAGGAAATAGGAAGACGTTCCAAGCTCTGTGTGTGCGTGGTTTTTTCCCCCCATGTGATCTTATTTTCCAACCTGACAGGAAGTTAACCTTCTACCCCCTCTTCCATTTTGAATTTAATCCCGTTTTAAGGTAAATTTGGTGGATAAAATAACCTGCTGAGTCTCTTCATTCCGTCAGATTTTATCCGCAAACTGATAATGTGTCTAACTTTGGACTTGTGCATTTTATTTCTTCAAACATTTTATGAGCTATTTTAAATTTAATGTGAATATATAAATGTATATCAAATTTTAATTACTCTAAGAACTTGTAGAACTTTTAACTGTCTGATAACAATAAATCGATGCTGTGTTGCCAAATAGTCGAATATTTCAAGACAACCTTACAAGATATGGTGTAATACTGTTACAACATGGAATATTATTGTAAATAAAGCATAACATGGAATATGTTTGTAAATAAAGCAAACATTTGTTCATTTTTTGATGCGTTAACAATATTTTTTTTTCAAAACAATCGTCAGGTGGGGATCTGTTTCGTAACATCGCATTCTCCGATGTCTAAGAGGCCGTGAAACAAACGCTCTTCCCTCCATTTCTTGACTTGACCTTGAAACACCTGGACCGGTTGTAGTGTCTTGTCTGTATAGAACGGGCATGTGTTGGAGAACTGGCAACGTTCTTGTGTATTTGTGAGTGAATGTGTGGGAGAATTGATTAAAAAAAAACCACTCGCATTGTGTTTTTTTTTGTTTCATCCAAATAAGGAAGAAGTTCCACGTTCACAAATTAAGATATATGACGTGTGAGGTGATTATATCTTCCATCCATTCCAAGAAGTTCCACATAACAGCTTTTTGCTGTTCTACTTCATTATGTTATTCGACTCCCCCGTGAGTGATATTTGATGTTTGGAGCCGCGATTTTTAATTTTAGATAACGAAAAAGATATAAAACATCCGTTTTTGTTGTGTTTAGTTGTTTTTTTTTGCGTGTGTGCAGTGTGGGCATTGACCACCATGAGGTTTGAATTATGGCTGAAAACAAGAAGGCTTTGTACTCTGTCGCGGTAGCCGTCCTAGGGTTCGTCTGCTTCGCGGTGGGAGCCACGGCTGTTGGACTACCGTTATGGGGATACTTCGACAACCCGCAAGGTAGGAATTCCTCTCTTACCTGTAAGATTGAGCATGGGTGTGAAATCTTTTGGCTCTGGAAAACCACATTTCACTTCACGGATTCCTAAAAAAAAAAAAAGCCGCACAGTTCGTGTACGATAGGCCCTAAATATTACGTAAATATGATAGGACACCATCCATAGATGGATCTATAGTAGCGGCTATTGTTTTACATTATATTTTTAAAATATTGATTTTCAATTTTAATTAATTTAAATACATGCCATTTAGTAATATTTATAAACGATAAAGACACATTAATGGACAAAATGTGCGAAAAGGCCACGTCGAAAACCGCAGGTACCCCATCCTCAATCGTTAGTCCTGAGGGTGCTTTTCCCAAAAGTTTTCTACTCTCTCTCTCTCTCTCTCTCTGTGCAAATGTGTTTACACTTCCTCTAGATTCAACTTTTCTCATCAATAACACACTAGGATTTTTTTTTAGCACCGCATCTTAGTTCCCGTTCGGGTTATACGCCTCCGTATTAATTACGTTAATGGGTTAGGGATTAGTAAGGTTGAATTTAGAGTAAATGTACCCACATTTTCATGGAGAGAGTAGGAATCAACTAAGGAAACAAAACTCTTCTTACACCCGACCGGGATCGAATCCCATTCTACCCGTCATCGACAGTCTAGTCTATTGAGAATGTGACGCCTTAACGCTTAGACCATGCGGTCACTGAAGCGCGTTATACATATACCGTAAACTGGATGGATGGTAAGGTACGATCACAAAAAAAACCTATTATAACGACTATTGGCAAAACAAGTAAGAATCAGTAAAACTTGTGCGTGGATGAAGGACCCATGTCGGTGAAAGCATGGACTGAGTGTTAGTCTCGTCTAGTCTGGTTTTGCCAGTGACGGGGTTATAATTACTAAGGGATTTACTATCTTCCTCCGCGCAAATGTGGGTACATTTCCTCTGAATTATATATTCCAAATACCCATCACATTACTGTAATTGTGAATAGCCCGCCTGAATAGGAGGTTTCTGTGCAAGAACATAAATTAGGTACACTGCGTTTATCTTGAATGTTATGCTGGCTTACCTTGCACATAGCACTATGGCGTAACTTATAATATAGGGCCAGTGTAATCCGTCGAGGTTAGGCTATTTAATAGGTAATTTATATTTCGGAATGAACTGATTAGTGTAAATATTGATCACATTTTGAGTGAGTACTAGTAGAGTAAAATATTTTATCATGTTGACCACTCAAAAACATGATTTTACTAAAAGTTCCTTTATATACAAATCGGACTAAAGATAGGTTTTTCTTCCAACTTTTCTGAAACTCTGTTATTGATTTTATTTAACAATCGACTTGATTGGGGAAAGTATGATTTTAAGACGTCACCTTTGATGACGTAAGCCTTAAATATTGATTTACTGGTAGGTCTGTCGGTGATTGTAGAAGGTACCCTTATGTTACTAACATTATTTAAAGTATAGCCTACTTTTCAAAACACATCTCCACTAACGCCACACACTAGGGCATTCGGAATGAAGGTCTGCCTACATTAAATGTTTTAAAACCTATACTTCCAATCAAACCATTTGTAAGTTTATATGTAGTCTTATAAGCGCAGAGATTCAAGTGTAAAACTGGACTGCTTTTCTCACTCGTGTGCTACATATCAATAATAATCTTAAAGTGGTTTCATGATCAGTTTTATTAATTTATGTTATAATTAGTTAGACCTATTATATTTTCGCACACTTTCCGGACTAACTTATGGATCAGGCTTAGGTATGATAATGTACAATGTATAGGAAATGCACCCACATTTGCATGGATAATATATATAGTACTTTAGGGAAAAACTTAAAAGGAAATCCAGCAGGGCCTCGAACCTAGGCCTTTCCACCACAGTCAAACCAACACCACCTAGACTACACAAGGCCTCGGCGCTGAGCTGTGACGTCACTCCAAGCCGGCAAGAGAGTTGAGCAGACATCAGTAGGCCCTACACGCTAGAAGGGGGAACTTGGAGCATATTTATAGGATAGCATTAGGTATTTTCAATCATTTTAATATTTATTTCATCACCTATATATTTACATGGAACTAGGTATATATTACACATGTTCCATATAAAAATTACATTTTCTCTGTGCGCTTAATAAATTAAATATGTAGTTAAACTAGAAACATATTTGAATGATTATCAATCTAGAGTAAAAACCGTATCTATAATCATCTTAAATAAAACATCAACTCTATAAGAATAATACAGCTGTTTCTATTGTCAATCTGCCACAATTTAATTCAAAATACATCAAATTAACACAGTTTAAATTTTCTTAAAACCTTTCATGTGCTATAAAGGGCGTTTTAAAGTTACATTTATGTCCTTTTTATTTAAAATACCGCATTTAAAGGAAACACAGAAAATACAGTAATAATACTTCAGTACTCTTATTTCTAAAAGTAAAACATTTTTAATTGGAGCCAAAATACCTGTCAAATTCAAACACATTTTAATGTTTCCTCAATGTAGATGTCAATAATGTCAACAATAACCAAAATAATGTGTTATAAAAATGCATGTGTTAAAAAAATATTAGGTTGGTTCAGGTTATTACAAATTATCAGAAATGTGCGTTTAGAACAATTATTACTATCATAAGGCAAAAGAAAAATTACATACTAATTCGAAACCCTCTAACTTGTTAAAGGGCACATGGGTGAAAATCTTAATATTAATAATATATACATGCAATTTAATTCCATTCAGATTTTAAAAAAAAGTCGGAGATAAAAGTGCAACTTTTTTTAACAATTTTTCTGAGAGATTTAACCACTTAAAATATTTACATATTGCAATAGTTGGTTGTTTATATGTCTTCATCACTAAACAATTTTCATTAACACATCTCATAGATTAAATAAAAGGTAATTAAAATAATATGTCAGTCAAGCACTATTAAATACGTATAGTTTTGACTCCTATAGCCTTACTTTTTAATATCTATGAAGCACTCGACATGCCAGAACTATTTAAAATATCTTTTTTAACAGTTTGTAATTTTCTTTTTTTTTGTACATGTCGTACACAATCATTCTTTTGATTGCAGTAATTGTTTAAAAGGGCATTAGTTGATGCCCTTATAAGGTGGTGTAGTACATCATCGGGTGAATGTCCTTGATCACAATATCCATCGGTTAGAAAGAATTCATGGTTATTAATTAGATTGATGGTTAGATTTAAGACAAGCTTACGTTGGTTATTACTCCTCAAAAACAAGTTTTCGTATTTCTCCGAAAGTAGCTTTTGGACAGTAATATAATTATACACAACCGCATTAACAATATCAGAGTTCGGGCACAATAAACCACCTCTGTCCATGTTGCGAATTAGTTTATAGCTTGAATCAAGATTTAAGGTTTTATCTAAAACGATAGATTTTGAACATGAGTCACATTTAAGTTTTTTTAGAGCTGCCCGAGCACAATAACCTGATAAATAAGTTAACACAGGAATCAGTGGTTCAATATTTTCAAAATCCTTTTCTGAAATAGTAATATCGAAATCTGATTTAACTTCACAATCTTCCACTTTATCGTCATTAGAATCACAATCAATATTTTCAACTTCTAGGTTTCCATAAGTACTCGAAGACAATGTTAAAGGAAGAAAATTTTGCATCCTTAATTTAGACTCAGATTCAAAAATTAGACGAATTGATATCAAGTACTGTGAACCTGCTAATGTCCTATACTTTCCAAAGCGATCTTCCAAGGTGTCTGTTTGGATTTTTCCTGGAAGAAAATACCTAAAATTTAGTTCTTCAATACAGTATTTAGCCATTTCAATTAGGCCATGAGTTGTGTGTGTAATTGCTAAATGAGTTTCTTTTGTTAGAGTGCCTGTAGTGCACTTTCTTTCCTTCCAATTATCTAGCCAAGATATAAATTTGTACAAATATGCTAAATTTTGATCAGTTTCAGACATAAATAGAGGTTGTTGAAATGGATCATTGAATCGTTCCCCCTTTCGAGGTGTTTTCACATTCACAATACTCCACCAATTGCAAATCAAACCAATAAAATCTGCCGTTGTTTTGTAATTCAAAAGAGCATGCTTCTCACCGACATTTAATAGGCCCTCAATCACAAATCTATTAAAAATGCTTAGTACAAGCTTTACATTTTGTTTTTCCAAATTAGATGGGCATAGTGCTTTCAAAGTCAACCCATATGCGTACTTGACGTAGTTTCCTTTTTCAACTTCATGCAGACGTTTGAGTGTAGTGAAGGATGCTGATGACAGGGATGTATTGTCAATATTTTCAAAGTTTGGGTAATACAAGCATTGATGGGCATTTTTTTGGTTAATCCAGTTGTTACGTAAACACTTCAATATATGTACTGAGTCTAAAATAAAAAACAAGGGTTTTTTGGGGTCAGATGGATGTGGATACACAATACTCAATTGAGGCGGTGAAGCAAAAAAGGACATTGCTTTTCTATTAATAGAATTGTTATCACTAACAACACATATAATATTAAATCCAATATGCTGGAGACCGATGACTGCTTTCTTTACTATTGAATGTAAGTGTTCCGCTGCCATTGTTTTAACAGGGATTATATGAATAACATCCTTGTAAGCAGAAAGTAGACTTTGTATCATTAGAACATAAGCGGTAGTCGCAGCGTGCTCACTATTATAGGCCATCCCTAGAATATTACCACCTTTATAGTCTAAGTATGGTTTGATGTGAATTTCGTCTATCATCATTACGACAGTTCGGTCTACAGGTTTTAACACATTGAATTTTTGCTTAATAAACTTAAGAAAGTTTTTATCTGACTGTTCACTTTGTGGATTAGTGTTAAAGGATGCACACATATTCTGTATTGTCCTAGGATGAGGAGCGATAATATTGCCTGAACTTCTCAAAAACTTGTAAGCATGGGGTGATATAGAATATAATATACTAAAAAACACTGACGCATGGGGTGAATATCTTATGCATTCTTTTTTGCAATTAATTAATAATAGCTGTTCAGACAAAAAATCTACCCTCTTTTTTTCATCGTCATCAAGATACTTATTTAAATTTAATAACAAGCCATGGGCAGATTCAACAATATCAGATACAGATTTTGCAGTAACGGGCCTAATGTGCAGTAATAAAAGCTCTAAAATATTAACTATATCATTAATATTATTGACCAGTTTAGGAAATATGTGCTTCCCTTATTTTTAAATTCAACTTTACCAATAAATATAGACATTTCCAATTTTTCATTAATAACAGCTGATACTTGAATCACAGGTGTAGGTGTCATATCAATTACCACAAATATAACTTGATCATTTTTATGTTTAACTGTCCATACGTCAGAAAACTTTTCCCTTTCCAAGCAATTTAAAAATTCAGAAAATGAAGAAAACCGTGTTTTACCATCATACGTTTCTTTGGATATAACACTTTGAGCTATGGCACGTCTTACATTATCATTATCAATCCTCTCTCGGCGCTGATCAACATTTTCCCTTGTAGGCCGCGATGAAGATAAATATTCTGGACAGTTCGGTAGTTGAGATGGAATAGCACCAACCTGTAGCCTCGGACGTTTTAATGAAACTGTTATTTTCTTCCCCGTCTTCTCATCATAGCATTCCGTTTCCCTCTGAATGTCATTATTTTGAAAGTGAAGCTCACACACCTACAATTAAAAATGTATATGTTGAATATGGGTTTTTATATTTGTGAAAAGGTTTTGGAACTTTAAAAAAAACTATCCTCCATAGCAGAGATCGAGGGTTGTAAATGTTATACTAACATTTCACTCGGATGCTGTTGATGTAGCGTTTGTGGTTCGAGCCCAGTCGAATGTATTTGAGGCAAATTTAACCTAAATTATCACATATCTTAACCGATCTCTTCGGAAAATTATTTTACTACCTTTGTTTTAAATTAAACCTGAATAAAAAAGTTAGGTGGCTTTTTAACAATATATTCCCCTTTATGCTTTGGTAAATTATTAAGTGTCAGTGAAAGAGGAAATTAGAAAAGCGTAAAATAATCTAGCTCCACCTAGCTTTTAAACCATTACAGTACATTCTTTGATTGCGAAATATGAATTGATATATTTGTGAGGTTTTTAAGTGTGGAAGCAATTTGTTTGACATTATTAAATTAGTTCAAAAGTTTAAAGGGCACAAGCAGGCTAATAAATTGAATAAAGGAAAAAAGTTTTGATGTATTGAATGGTTATTATAATTTTTAAAATCATGCTATTGTCTGTGTTAGATTTAACTATTAAGTTGATGCAGGAGCGAAAAGTGCTGATTCAACAGTAAAACTATTAACGGAATAATATAACCAGATAGGGATGATAAAGCTATGTTTTGAGGAAATGCATCACCACTTGTATGTGGATAAGTTTGGGCCTAGAAAATAATTTAGAATAAAATCATAGCGGCACTCTCAGATGAGATTTGAACCCTGACCTCCCCGTCCACATCATGTGGGCGCAATGCGAGTGTTTTAATTATATCTCTTGGCCACAGCTACGTTAATCTACCACCTAATTATGCTATATATGATTGGAAGGGAAGATCTATGGCAATTTTATTTTATAAAGTGCTGCATGTTTGGTTTTATGGTTTCGTTGAATCTTGGCCTAATTAACAAATCTAAGCATAAATAATGTAAAGGAAGAGATTTAAGGAAATGCACCGGCGTTTTATTGAATGGAGAATGGTAATTCATTAATCAATTAATCCATCTCCAATCCATTCCTCTGATATCGAACCCTGACCTCCCCATCAGAAGCAAGCTAATGCACTACTAAACCGGGTCATTATATTGAATAGATAGGCCTACAGCTTGTTATAAGCTTAATCTTATATTTGTGTATAAATAAGTACCCAACAATCATAACAATGTGTTTGAGAATGTATTGATCTAGTTGTTTAGTACTAAGAGGGCACCTTAATTTTTATTCAAGTTAATTACAATGAATATATTTAAATTGCACTTTATAAACACAAAAAATTAATCAGAAGACAAATCATCAATTAAAATAACACACCTTCCTAATAATAGCCAACACAACTAGTTCTAGATCTATTTCCTGAGAATAAGTCAGAAAAAGACAATCTACATAAATTAAATGTGTTTGCCAACACAATCAAGATCCTAACTGAAATTCTCTAACCACATATAGTAACTCTAATCGATCAACCAACATTTTGGGATAAAACATGAGTAACGCAAAATATTAATTTTATGATAGCTTACTAAAGTCAGTAACAATAAAGTCTTGATCTATTCATACCTTGGTATATTCTGTTGGAGTGAAATCTTTTCTTCTGATAGCATGAACCCACTTTTCACGAAGATCAACATTTTTGGGAAATGAAAATAGCTGTACTTTAGGTGTGTTTGGATAATTTCCCCTACAGTTGGGGACACAGCATTTAAACACCATAATGATAGTTAAATATGTAAGTATTTACACTGTATAAGACAAAGAGCATTGAACAACTATACTAAAACACTTAAATACACTTATATTCTAATATTTACGTTAATGTAACACTGTTCGCGACCATGCCTTTACTTGAACTAGCGGAAAAGCCGTTGGAACTTTGAGTTTGAGATAACGGCCGGCTATGAGTGACGTCACTGTAATCTTGGTCAGTAGCGCCGAGGCCTTGTTTAGTCTAGGGGGTGTTGGTCAAACCCGACCAGACAAAACTAACGTATTTACACACGTGTCCATTTGTACGGCTCTTAGCCAACATATAAATATAATACGTTAATTATTAAATTATAATCATTGAAATGTTTGTAACCCCTGGTGTTTACTTCAGTAACGGGTATTATTATTTATCTTTGTTAGTTTTACTGTTGTCTCACTATCTTGTGATATGATCCGAGAGCGCACTTCCAGTAAATAATGGTAACCTGCCATTCATTTCCTGCCCAGCCAACGTCCAGGTAGTAGTTACTAGAAACCTCTACGCTGCTGATGAATGGGTCAGAGGAATGTTGCACTGGTTGTACAACCCTTATCCCTTACAATCTTTTACCCAAACATTCCTGAGACTTTTTTTTATGTTGGGGAAAAGAAAGAAAATGGCACGTGCCTTTCTCTATGAGTCAACCCTGTAGAAGGTTTATTATGGAATAGAAACCTCGAGTAAGTTGCCAATCGTCCCTCTGAGAGATTTGATTGATAAATTTCTTCTGCTCGCACATATCTGATACATATAGCCTAGCTCAGTGCTTCCCAAACTTTTCGGATCGCGAACCTAAATATAATATTTTCCCGGCCTGGTGACCAAAAGAGCTCTTACATGTAGTTTCACTATTTCTTATTATTTTCTTAATTTTTTTTATTAAATTATGTTCGTTGAATTAATTAAAATAACTAAGATCGTATTATTTCAATAGCTTTACAGTCAAACAAATTGTAAAGCACGAATTTCTAATATAAATGTGTCTTTGTTACAATATTGGTTATATGACCAAAGAATACTATTTGAATGGCTACTTTAATGGTGTTTTCATATTTGGGAGAGTTCTTTTGAGTTTTATTTTCTATTATATCTTATAAACTAAATTGAATTAACTTTTTAATCTTTTTACAAATAGAAAACTACACAATTTGTTTCCGTGAAAAATTAGTGACAAAACAGTTTTGCATTGAAAAACAAAATGCTTCTTCATTTAGTAGGTGAGCTCTTTGATTTTGAATCCTATTAAGATGGGCAGAGTCTACAACGCAACTCATTCTAAGGATCTTGATCGTAACAAGACCTAAACGTCCTTGTTCACAGAGGTAGGCTATACTGTCAGAAGATTTTAAACTTCCGGACTCACTTGAGGCCTGTACTTAGGCTGGGTTCAAAATTCCAAGTTCAGGTGAGAGTCAACACTGATACTATTTCCATTATTGCAGTAATTCTTGATCATGTCCCAGTTTGATTAAGTATTTGTAAATGTAATATTTAATGAGTTTGAGGGGGTGGGGGGGAAAGTAGGAACCTCCCCACGGCCATGAAAGTGACTGTTGAGATTATTATAGGTGCGTAGAAAATTATTCTAAGCTTATCTAATTAAGGGTATTCAATTTTTTTTGCAGCACAAAGTTTTTTTCTCTCTATAAAATCCACATCAATGCTGAACTTTACTCGCGTTCCCTTCTACCTCATCTTTAAATGCCAAAAGTTCCAACTATTAGTGGAAACATTGCTCAACACTGATGTTAATTTTGTTTCGTTCTTGCACAATAAAAATGTTGTTCACGCTACAAAACAAGAAAACAGTGAAACTGCATCAATTAAAATGTGAAGGCTCAATCGATTTATCTCAAGAAAGATCAGGCCATCGTTTGTTTAGATTTAGAACCTATTTCTGAATAATGTTGTTACATTGTTATAATGGGACTTGATCTGACATCACACTCATGAGATATAGTCCATTCGCCATAAGAATGATGGTAACTTATAGATAGCAGAGGTTGTAAAAATGGTTAAAAGAAACACATAATTGAAAACAAATAGTTTGTAGTACAAGTAGTGCGAGTTTTGACATCCATAAGTGTCGACAGATCAATATATGATCTTGCAGCTCATAAGGTTTGGCGATTGTATATATGAGAGTGGATTTGGTATCTTTTGCTAGCTACTAATTACTACCACTCTTATGGTGAATGGATTATAGAATTAGTTTGATTTTATACATGTTTTGTCCCTCGTGGAACTTGATCTGGACTTTTTCTTTTCGTTTAAAAAGTTTGTCCAAATGCCATGATACGCATGGCATTTATTGAATAGCTGTTGAGACTATTTAATGTGAAAAATTACAATAAACGGTTCTTCACGGAGCAATTTTCATATTTATTTTGTTCAAAAAAGTGTTTTTGTTACAAAAATTGCAAAGGACTTACCCTAACTCGCGTTTCCTTATATCCCACCATGCTAGTGGAATTGCAATAGAAATGGAAGTTAAGAAGCTGTAGACAATATTTCTTTGCTCTCAATATTGACGTAACTGTCACTTCTGATTAAGCGTATCAATATATTTTGTTGAATTTTCTAAAATGCTCTTTCCATCGTGGTTTTACTGTGGTAGCTTTTTTAATTGTCAGAAGATATACTTGAACCAACGTGTCACTGACACCTACCTCCGTTCCTAATACGGACGCACTATACAATATACACTCGGTTTACCCTGAAAGGTAGCATTATTACCTTATAAGCTATAACAAAGTGGAATAGTCCATGGTAATACTAATACATTTTGGTAGGTGGAGTTTATTTTTCAAAGCCATTAATATAAGTTATGCAGACGTCAGGGGTGTCACGATAATTTGTGCCATTGTTCTCGGTTCATAAGTACGCCTAATAGAAAAATTCGCAAGCAAGCTTTCTCTATCTTATAATCATGTTTATTCCTTTGGTTTGATTCATAAAGATTGTAAGCGGAAACTATATGACATTGAAATTGCACCTATAATTACAAACTCCGCTGGTAATTGTCTCTTGGTAATTCAACTCTTTATGGAAATTGAGTGTCGAAGATAGCAATGGGCATATATTAACTGAATTCACACTTCCTGTCCATGTTTATCTACTATAATTGTTGAACTTCAACCATCACCTTTGCATGATCTCGTCAGTTATTCATGTGCGTTGGGAGGGTAACAGTTCTAACCTGACCTTACATAAGGAACGATGGAACGATATAAAAACACATCGTTCTTGATGCAGGAAATAGTTAAATTAGAGAACCATCACCTATAAACGGTAGATTTTATCAAAGCCATTCATATTTTAAACTGTAGAATGGATAAGACATTGTATGAGGAACTCAAATTTAACCACCCAGTTTTAATCAACTGGGACTCAATTTACCAAAATATATTAAAATGAAACTGAACTTCAACTTCAATTGCAACCCCCATCGTTAGTTATAAAGCTTCACAGAGGGAAGGAGCAAAAGACAAATATTGGCCTGGCCCTTCCCTCCCCCCGTGGGTCTCCTATCAAACAAACCTATCTTTTAAAGAAGCATGTCTTGTCACAACCACAAAACACAGACATTAAAGTTAATTTTTGTTAAAAAATATATTTTCTGCCCCGAGTTAATCTAAAGATGGCTGGTCAGATTTAAGCTTAATTTATTGAAGGGAACTTCTATCTTGTTTCATGGGCTTGGTTTGGATATAAGGTAATATAAATAATAACATTTGTGCCAATTTATTGGAAAAGGGGTCCCAAAAACTCTATTGCCCCAGGTCCCCTGAATCCTCTTGGTGGCCCTGGTGAGGTTAATGGGTTAGAGATAGGGGTTCATTTCATTGTAAGCGTATCATTTTCATTTGTATGTGTACTAATCTATTATTTAAAATAAAAGTATAAAAATTGATCTAGTAGGAGACTTTGGAACATCGTAGGCTAATGGTAGATTAATATAAAAATCAAATAAATTGCTCACATTTAAAGACAGTCAGCCTTACAAAGAGTAAAGTTTAATAGGCAAATATATCATCTTGAGTAGATCCTAATATATTTACTAAGTTAACAATTTGTTAATTTTCTTTAAAGTGTGAAAATGAAACTCGTCTGCACGTGTCTAAATCCGGAGCCTTATAGTTTACTGCGATATTGCCATAGTATGTCGCTCAAGATGATTGTTCAGAGGAAGTGTACTAGCATTATTACAGAGATGGGGTGTAAAACCACAGTGATAAGTCACATGTAGTAAGTAAAACAACTCTCGTTCACCCGGAAGAATTTCTAGCCCCAACCTTCCACTCACTGGCAATCCAGTCTAAAGTTATAGACCTAGGTATGTATTCGGTCGATGAATTGTATGATTTCAATATGAGATACTCTATGCATGTTTATTTAATTTTGTTATTAGTTTATTAATTTTAGTAGCATACCACTTAACTAGTTTTCATACAAACAGGGTTGTTTTTGTATTTAATAGTGTATATAAATTGTATTACGTAGTACAATTGTTTAGAATTGATTAGAATTAGGTAGATGGGCATAAAAGATGCAAGCTCATGTTCAAATGGGTCAAAGTTTTTTGACGTTTTAATGCAACCTCTACGTTAAAGCCCTCTGCCATACTAGTTTATAATTAATAACATAATAAGTATCAGTAATATATATATTCCATTTAACACTAAGATATTTTAAATAGGCCTACCTAATTTGATGGTGACTAATTAAACTTCCTAACTACCAATGTACTATTTTTTTTTTAAATCGGTAGATCTAGTGTAATATATTTCATATCTACAACTCCTCTGATCGCACCTTAAACTTCCAACCAAGGTAGTGAGCGTTTAAAAGCGTATTGTCTTACGGTATCATTCCTCCGCCATTGTTAAAAACCATCTAGATCATAATTAATTTCCTAACATTTGACAATAGGAAGGAAGAGGCGCCTAGTTTTTTTTTTAAAAGAAGACAGATACAGGGCAGGCTCGAGAGTCAAGTCAATCTGATTCGGTCGGGCAGCTTTCAAGGACAGCAGTCATTTGGGGCGGCAACGAAGCATGTTTCCTTCGGAATGGTTCTATTCTTTGAAAGATTACAATGATTTCCTAGAGGGTTCACGTTATAGCTCTTCTCACACACGTTGAGAGAGCACGAGTGGTCAGGAAGGCACTGTATATTACCTAAATAGGGTGTTTTCCATTTATAATAGGATAAAATCGGATCTGTCATACATAAACGCAATCTGGGAAATGGGACGTTCCTATTCCACTTTGTTAACTTAATTTCACCCCTGCATACCGATAAGGCTATGACGAGGCTTGGTCTTTTAGTTTTTTCAGTTTATAGGTTTGCATTTACTTCACCCCTAATATACATATTACTGTAGGATATATATACTACCTTAACTTAATATAAAGTGCCCCACATCAGAGTCTCGTAGGGATCTTTGCCTCTCTGGCAGCCGGGCTTCGAGCGTTTTAAAGTGCGGTATCTCGCTGGAATATTAATAGTGGGCATATTAGTGACGCATAAGAAGCAAGTGGTTAGTGGCTATTTTTGACGATACACATTGGCATGGTATTATTTGCCATTTTAAATTAAAACGCTTGAAACCCGGCCGCCAGAGAGGCTTCCCCCACCACGTCGCCACTTCCCCGCTCGCACTCCCGAGCGCCCGAAGCAACTAACACCCCGGTTTTCAGACACACTTTTTAGGTATTAAATCGGATCCTGCTTACATTTCATTACATGGGGGTTGTAGATAACCTATTGTAGAACAAATAGCACTTTGATAAACCACTCTATGACAAGTATCGGCCGCTTCCAAGCCGTTTTTCGGAACACCTGTTTTTACATACTCGCGATGCTCGCAAAAAGTTATGATTATTTTTGCACGAAATTTTTATTATGTGTAGGTACCAACAAGAGCTACAATATAAGCCCCAAACAAGTTCCTTAGACAATTACAACTCCTGTAATTAAATGCCAAAAAATGACAATTTTCGCGTTTTGATTGTTTATTGAAAAAAGCTGTGAACCGATTTCAATCGACCAGGGCTCATTTTTTTAGCGCCACCATGGACTGTTGTGTTTTTTTAGAAAAAAAAAATTGTTCACACCTTAAAAGTGAAAATACCAGTTTTCGGCACTTTTATGATTTTTTTAAATGTAAAAGCTACAAGCCAATTTAGTCCAAAGTATATACAGTAGCCCCATGTCTTCTTTGGTGATGAATGACAGCTCACAGCTGACTTCTGACAATCAACATTTAGGTATATACCTAAATTTTGACTGTCAGAAGTGACAGCTGCAAAATACATGTTTTTGCAGATCATATAGTTCGGCGTAGGGATACTTAATTTGGTCTGGTAACTTTTCAAAGCCATCAGCTGTGAGCTGTCAGTCAACACCAAAGAAGCCATGGGGCTACTGTACATTCAATTTCTACGATTTTTCTC
The DNA here is from genome assembly GCA_039000515.1 of Timema cristinae. Lineage (NCBI taxonomy): Eukaryota > Metazoa > Arthropoda > Insecta > Phasmatodea > Timematidae > Timema > Timema cristinae. The sequence continues at coordinate 47,676,327 of JBCFYV010000012.1, forward strand.
CTAATTATCACGTTGAGAAAGTGGATGGTTAATTTATTTTAAGAAATTAATGTTTTTCCGCTATCTTTCTTGGACTAGTGTGCCAAAATCGTCATTTGTTCACTAACTGTAAACCACCCTTAATAGTCCATTTATGTCGTATTAGGGTTTACTATCTATTGTATACATAGTTGGTTTCGGGGATAAAATACTTGCATCAGGACCCGATGATCGTGGGCTTAAACCTAGCCGAGGTCGATGGATTTTTCTTGAGCGATAAAATTACGTAGCACAACGATATTCGGGTCGGTGACCTGGTGGTCTAGGGTAAGGTTTCAGACTTCTATGCTGGCGGCCGGGGCTCAATCCTCGGTCCCGGCAAAGATTTATCTGATTACCAAACCCTTCCTTCACCTCTGACAAGACATCTTGTGAATGTGAGGAATGCCAGGCCTCCACCGTGGTTCGGATTCCACGTTAAACTGTAGGTCCTCCATTTCATCTCACAATCACCCTACCATTACACATTAGCGTAAGTGCGTATAACCCGAATGGGTAGTAAGACGCGGTGCTAATAATAATAATAACGTTCTTCGGAGGGTAAGTAAAGCCGTCGGTCCAATGTCGATTTTGGACGATATGTGAAAGTATCTTTCTGGCCAAATAGGTTGGTTCTTTATTACTCGCTCTTAGAATTTCAGTGCGGATGGCAATGGAAGACCCCCCGCACTTTCTGAACCTCCCTGGTGCATGTGCTCTCTGCCAGATAGTGGGGACAGCACTAACCATCCAAAAGGCTGAGTGCATGCTTAGCTCCGGATGGGAAGTGCAACAAACCAGCCTTCGGGTTGAACACTTATAAATCAATTACATATCCCACTATCGTATTTGTGAAATGAGGGTTAGGTATGCAGTTAAAGATGTGCTCTCCTAGGTTAATCTAGTTTTGTAAGTGATTTGCAGCTAACTTTATGTTTAAAAGGTACACAGTAGATAACCAAACTATTAACACAATTTAGGATGGTATACAAGTTTGCTACTGGCTACCGGTTAGTAATTGTGTAAAACACCTACTAAGATTATTATTTTTAGGGTTTGAAGGCACATCTTGACAAACGCAGCCATTGGCATCATAAACACAAACAAAAACTAAAAATTAATATCCCTTCTCATTAACCGGGGTATTAGATTACGCTCGAGCCATAAACTAAATCGAAGTGTGGTTTCATGTATTATCCACTTGACAACAGCAAAATTGGGATCATTTTAATTGTTTTTATATTTTTAACTACCCTAATAAATTTTAAGTTTTGATCCAGTTTTTTAAGCATTTTAAAATCATTTTACTGATTCCAATTCCACCATTTTATATACAACCACACAAAGATGCGACGCATTATTCCAGCTGAATTATCTACCCGCTTTCCGGGAGGTCAGATGGGCTCTTAATTATACAAATAAAAAATACAGGAAAACAAAGTTAATTTATAAGGTGGAATATGATTTCATAGGTGTAAAGAAGTCACTTTGAAATAATAAAGGGACGCGGGTGCACTTCCTCAAAAGCTTCCTCCCCTCATTCTTAGTCTTAAATTGATGTTAAACTTTCCAGAGGCAAGAGAGGTTAGTTAAGGACACTCATCAGATAATAGGGAGCACACAAGGTCTTCCAAAAATACTAGGGGTCAATTAATGCCATTATTAATTTTGAGACTAGAAGGGCACTTTAGATCATTATTATTTTGATACTAGGTATTTAAGGCCCTACTGAAGACCCTTATTTGAGACCAGAAGGGCATAATGTTTTTTTATTTTAAATTTAGCACCGCGTCTTACTTCCAGTTTGGATTATACGCTTAAGTACTAATTACACTAATGAATTAGGAATTGGAAAGGTTGAATTTAGAGGAAGTGAACCCACATTTGCGTGGAGAGATAGTGTAAAACCATTTAGGAAAAATCACCCCCAGTTCACCTGACCGAGATTTGAACCTCGATCTCCCCGTCCTCGGTGGCACTTGGAGTGTTGTTTTTTATTTATATTGAAGCCCTCAAGTAAGGAAGTTTTTTTAGCGCCGTGTCTTACTACCACTTTGAATTATACGCTTATGTACTAATCACACGAATGTGTTAGGGATTAGGAAAGTTGAATTTAGAGGAAGTGTACTAATATTTACGTGGAGGGAGACAGAAAAATCATTTAGGAAAAATCACCCTTGGTACAACCGACTATGATCGAATCCCGATGTTCCCGTCTTCAGCAATCTTGTATTTTGCGAGAGTAGCACCTAAGCTCATTCGGCAACCGAAATGGGTCTAAAGACTATTTTAATGCCGAGTAGTTTCCGAAAATCAACATAACGTTTTTGTTTAAAATGGATAGAAGTTTGGGAAGTCTTTGCATGCCAGGCCTAGTATAATAAAGATCATTTGAGGTTGGACTACTAATAATTTACTTATCTATGAAACCTTAATCTCAAACTATAATTTGATAAAGCAAATACGATTGTGTCTTACACTTCATTTTCCTGTGGTCCCATGTGTGGCCACCTGGCACACCATCACGGACCACAGTTTGATAAATACCACTCTAAATATTAGGTATAGGCCTACGAGAAGATATTAAAGTAAACGCATTTTGGTCAAAGGTGGTGGGGGTGCAGGTAACACGAGAAAATATCAATGTTTTGGCAGTTTTTATAGCAAAACTTTTTTAAATTAAAATGAATCAAATAAGGGTTCCAGTAGAAACATAGTTTAATTTTATTCATGGGTGACCTCAGCAGTTATTAAATATCTGCAATGAGCATAGCGGCATTATCCAAAAACCTTTTTAAATAAAGAGAGAAATTTTTCATGAAATTCCAATATACCTTTGACAGAAATTCAACCACTGTTGAGGTAACTATGTGAAAAAAATTAAACTCATTGTTTGTATGGAAGAAATATTTGAGTTATTTTGTTTTGCTAGGAAAACTGCTAAAACACTTACCTTTGCTCGTGTTACCTGTATCCCCACCTTAAGGTTAAGATCTAGGGAACTCGAGAAAATGTGTTTTTTGCAGTTTTTATAGTAAAACAAAACAATTTTTAGTTAAACTAAATAAAGTATTTTTTCAATACAAAAATATAGTTTAATTTTCTTCAAATGGCGACCGCAACATTTATTAAATACCTTCCATGAGCAAATATTTGCCATGAGCATAGTAACATTAGATGACAAACTCCTTAAATAAAGAAAAAAGTTGTCATTAAATTCTAGGAGACCCTTGACGGATATTAAACTGTTAGGCCACCTGTGAATAAATAATTGGTTTCTGTACAGAAAAATATTCGATTCTTTGACAAAATAATATTTTTTAATAATAAATGCAAAAACCTTTCCCCCCCTACCTTAATGTACGTAGACGATGGAAACAATAGATGAGCAAAACATAGCGGACAGTAAACAAGACAAATTGAATAAAACTTCTATTTGTTTTGATTACATAGCTTGCAATTTAATAATGTTTTATTTCAGCTCACATCTTTATACATGGTACGGAAAGGCAGCCACCTGTTATCATCTCCCTTTATTTAATTTATTCTTTTTCAAGGGTGACCGTTGCGACGGTGTCAGTGGTTTAGGTACGGGCTTGGGATCTCTAATGGGTGCCAAACGTTTCAGGTTGATAGTAAATTCCGTTGGGACATTGATTTTTTTGGAACTCGGCTGTGCTAAAATATGTTGTATCTCCTTGATCGGACCAAATCTTTGAATATATTCACAATGTTTGATCCGCGTAGAGGCGTGTCGTGAATTCTCACCTCACCGTTGGTGTCTCACTTGATACCACTAGGGAAATAATGTTTGAGTAGAGTTTTAGCTTTTTTACGTGCTTGAATGGGTAGGCTTACAGTAGTGAGTATCACTGGGATTGGAAGTACCACCTCTTCAGCGGTGAGGGGAGCGTTTTCATGTGGTAGAAGCTGCCTACTGAAATTTAGATAGCACTGTAGTACTTGTACCCATTAACTAGACTTATCTAGTTGTGAGGTAGGGACCTATTCCATTTCTTTGTCCAACTCGGACACCAATAGTTTGGTGGCCGTTCAAACTTGCGGGTGGTGTTGCTCGAAATGGTGTAATGTTTCTGGGGACATCAATATCCTCTTTTTCGCCTTATAAATTGTCTACTTTTTGAATAGTTAACCCAGGACACAGCTAATTTAAGGGTGCTTAAAGTAAGTTTAAAACTGATCCTGGTAATTAAAAGTGATTGCAAGGGGCTAAATATAATAAAGGTAATGTTCTTAATGTAATATAACAAAACAGCATGATTCGCGTGCCAATTTTTTGGGGTATAAAGACATTAAAATTAAACACTTGACTTATGTCAATTTATTTATATATAAAGCTGAAAGTAGCGCTGTCCAAAAATGAAAACCCACTTCCAGATGAGGTTCAAAAGTTATAACTAGTTCACTGTCACCAGTTTGAAAATTGAAAATTTAATTTCACATGCTCACTCATTTTTGTCCAACTGCTAGTTAGGAGTTTCAAGAACAAAGAAAAATGTGAGGAAGTTTGTCTAGTGGTACTAAGCAGCGTAAGATTGCCAAGTTAAAACTGTAATTTTTTTCATTTATTTGATGTATTTAACATGCACTTTCTAAACTGACTGATTATGTCAACACAAGATAATTTCTATGAGTGAAAGCGAAAGTGAAAGGGCCTAATAGTTTTGCCGCGAAAGGTATTTTCACATACCTTACAGGGTACTTTACATTTGACTTGGGAGCGACGGCTTTACTTCCCCTCAGAAGGAATATGTGTTATGGATTTGTATTGGCCAAGAAAAATTCGTTGACCTCGGCTAGGTTTGAACCCACTAACATCGGGTCCTGAGGTGAGAACTTTATCCAAGACCACTAAGTTCGACTAAACAACGTCCGGGCTACCCATATTTCCTAACGGATTTTTAAAATGGATATATTCTGAGTATTTTAAAATATAAATAATATCTTACCTACATTTGTTTTTCAGAGATACATTTATCCAAGGGTGGCTATTTTCGGGTATTGATAACAGTTTTTTGGAAAAAGTTTCAAATTATGGTCCTATCATAATATATTAAAGAGAGTATGTATTATCATAATGTACAGTTTATTTGTTGTTATTATTACGTATAACACAGAAGTTATTAAATACTTAATGAGAGCAAGCCAATCGAGTATATTCTGAGCCTGACGCCCCAGACCTCGTGACAAGTGTTAGTAGTAATTATGAACTAAAAATAAAAAAACCTTTGGACTGTGAGGCATAAGTAAAGAACACATGCAACTGATGTAGTCTACCAACGACTGTATTGATTATGATAATTTCCAGGATGGGCACGCAATGCTAGCTCGCATGGTGTCGCGACCCTTTGGTTGTACAACTGCCAAGATATAATCTTTATTCACTAGTCCATCCCTCCCCTTTCTCCTTGGTGGGCCTATTTCGAGAGCAATATAAGCTATTGGTACTACTATCACTACTACTACTATTACTGCTGCTACTACTACTACTACTTCTACTACTACTACTACTACTACTACTACTACTACTTCTAATCTACTACTTCTACTACTTTACTACTACTACTACTACTACTACTACTACTATACTACTACTACTACTACTACTACTACTACTACTACAACACCACGTTAACATTTCACTATGCTTGATTTTCCCCCTGGGATTATCCTTTCATCTTTCCCCACTTATGTAAAATAAGTCAGCTACTCATCCCAATCCTATATATTATTATTATGTCAATAACTAGGACTAGGAAACAGACAAGGTGTTTATGATGTGCTAACTTTTTATTCTAAATTTTACTGAGCATGGTTTTCTCTAAATGGTTTCCCCATTCTCTTTCTGAACGCAAATGCGCGTACGCTTCTTCTAATTTCAACCTTTCTCGACCCTAGCACACTAAATTAATATATAAGAGTATAACCCGAATGGGTAGTAAAACATGATGTTAAAAATAAAAATAAAGATTGTTTTTTTGCATATGTTTCAGATTTAATTTGTACCACCTAAAATCATATTTAAATAGTACAACACATATTTGGAAGAATTTTTTAAAAAAAGTTATAATTTGTGGCAAACATTATTTCATATTATATAAAATAACTAGCCGTTTAACCCGTTATTTGCATAGGTAAGCGAGTAGGCCCCATAAAACTATATCAAATTAAGACGGCCAACATCTGGAAACTAACATTTTTAAAGTTTCTGCTTGTAAAATCTTGAATTAACTACGGCATTCCAAGGCATTTATTGCATTCAATAAATTAAAATCAAATAAGCTTTGAAAATAATCTTATCTAACACCTAAACTGAGTGCATAAACGAACACAATGTTTACCAAAGAATGATAATGTTTTTTAAAACTTTATTTGTCAATTTAGAGGCAACCCCTTCATTCTCCCCAAACTTTGATATATTTCTTTGACCCTTAGTCTTACATTCAATACTTTCCAATTGTTTTGCTGTCTTGGTTGGTCTTTTTTTTTTTTTACCAATTTGCCAAATTTAAATTTCTTTCTAAGCTGGAAGGTGAATTTTCTAATAGCTTTGGGGAATTCAAGATACTCTAGTCCCTCTCCTCTTTTCGAGTCCCACATTCAAATTTTGAAATTTTAAGAATGATTTGGTTATCTGTTATGGTTCTTTCACGTACCCCCAAAATTTCCATTTTCAAACACACCGAAAATAGTTGTATTAATTTCGACCTCTTACATTTCTCAGTTTTTAATTTTGAAAATCCATATATTCAGACATCATAAGGCTAACCGGTAAGGTATATTTACCTACATGAAGATTTCTATGTTATTTCATACTAAGAAGTTATTTTTACGATTAGTTTCTAGCATTTCTTTAACCAATTTTTAAGTTTCGTATATTCACTGTTTTTCAATTTTTTTCTTAGCTGTTTGAAAGTGTTAACATTTTTTAATATACTTAGAAAGGTTTTTACATTGTTTTTTATAAAAAAGTCCTAGCTCTTCTCAAATATTGATCTTGTGGTTCTTGATTTTAAAATTTACAATAAGTTATACTTTCATAGTTATCTGCGAAATTTATATTTTCTACCATATCGAAGAATTATGTTTTCTATAAGTTTTGAAATTTCTTCCCATTCCCCATTTCACCATCATACCTCCCATTTTTAATTTAAAATGGTCTTGTTTTTTAGTGTTCTCATAACCATCTCACCAAATTTAAATTTTTTATCACAGCGATGAGGTGTTAATAAATTCATTTTTTTTTTAAATTTACAGCCATGTCCATTTCCCATAACCCAATTTAGATTTTAAATGTTCAAACTCTTCAAGCTATTTAAGTTTTTTCCTTTACATTTAATGACAAATTTCAAACGTCTTAATGAGGAGTGTTTTATATTTTAGGAAACATGGAAAAGAGTACCTTTCCATTTTTATGATTTTTACTTATAAATTTAAGAATGTTCAAATCTTCATTGATGTTTGGAGTAATTTTACACCTGATTGATAAAAATAAATACTATATCAAATTAATAATTAGATAATTATTTAAGTTTCGGAAATTTAGAGGCCTTCCCATTTCACCAGCCCCCACTTATAAATAGGAATTATATATAACTAATTTAATATTTGGAGTGTTCTTTCTACATTAATGGCAAATTTAATTTTCTACCTACCCTAAATGTTTTTTTCCACTTGCCACCTCCTATCTCTCGGAGTTTCATTTTGAAATTCCATGTTTTTAAACTTTAAAGTTTATTTATAGACCTTAACAATCCCTAAGCCCACTTGCCAAATTTCAATACTATCCCACACAGAAATGTTATGGAAATTTTCCTCCATTCCCTTCTATTCTCGAATTCTCTCTTAGAAATCTATACTTTTTTTTAGTTCTCTGGAGCTGTTTTACCTTATTGGCAAATTTTAAATTCATCCCCACCTAAAAGTGTGTTTTTCTCATATACCTCTTCTTTTTACATTATTTCATGGGGTCCCATTTGAAATTATAAGAGTATTCTGGTTATTTTAAATGTTCCTTTACATTCATTACAAATTTCAGTTTTCTACCACACTGAGAAGAGGTTGTTTTTGTTAATTTTATGAGCTAATTTCTATTTTGCTGACTCTACCCCCCTTCCCCCCACTTTCATGGGCGGATCCAGATCAATTTTTATAGTGGGGGTCATAATTATAAATAACAAAGTTAATTACAATGTAGATTTATGTGTAGAGACATTTAATAGTTTCTCATTAATATTTGATCTTATGTATGTTTTAAACCATCATCATCCTTTCAAATTTTTTTTAAATCAGATGGTCTATAAACTATTTGAAGTGACCCTCCTTAAAATTTTTGTTGAAAAATGGTTCACTCTAGAAGCTATGCTTAATCTTTGCTTGATTTTTTAAATGTATATTTTTTCTAGTCTATAGTTATTTGAAGCTGAGTTATTTGAAGCTATTTGGAGCTTTCCTCCCTTAACTTTTAGTGCCAGTTGGATGCCTCTAATCTAGTAGTTATTTGAAGCTATTTGGAGCTTTCCTCCCTTAACTTTTTGTGCCAGTTGGATGCCTCTAATCTAGTAGTTATTTGAAGCTATTTGGAGCTTTCCTCCCTTAACTTTTTGTGCCAGTTGGATGCCTCTATTCTAGTAGTTATTTGAAGCTATTTGGAGCTTTCCTCCCTTAACTTTTTGTGCCAGTTGGATGCCTCTAATCTAGTAGTTATTTGAAGCTATTTGGAGCTTTCCTCCCTTAACTTTTTGTGCCAGTTGGATGCCTCTAATCTATTAGTTATTTGATGTGATTTTTTGCGGCAAATTTTTGACAATATAATGCAACTAGAAGTCATTTGGAGTTTGATTTAAGGCCATCTTTCAACTTCATATTCGATAATAACGAACGTGTGGACCAGGATTAAGAGGTGTCTGCGCGTAAAAAAATAATATAATATAATATATATATAAAATCTGTTTATAATATATATATATATATATATATAATCTGTTATATATTTTCTTTTTAAAATTTGAACTTACATTTGGTTTTTTGTATTAGTTTTATAACTTTCACAGGGGGGTCAACTGATCCTATGAACCGCCCTCCCCCTGAATCCGTGCCTGCCCTTTCCTATATCCTGTGGTTGCATTAAAAAATTTAAGGGTTACAGACTTTTGTGTTTATTTGGAGTGGTTCGTTTACTACCTGTCTGCCAAATTTTAATTTTCTCACAGTGAAAAAATTCTTACTGTAGATACCCCTTTCCCACATTTCCCGGGATGCTATTTTGAAATTATATATATATATATATATATATATATATAAAATATATATATATATATATATATATATATATATATATGTATATATGCTATATGGTAAAATCCCGCTACCTCCCTTCTAACAGAAATTTTGGAGATGTCCTTATACCTGCCTGCCTAAATTAGATTTTCTACGACACTTAGTAGCTATTTTTATGTTTAACCAGCCCCTCTCAATATGCTTACTTTAAAGCACTAGGAACTTGAAAGTTTATATTACTGCACTTACAAAAGTATGCCACTTATCCCTATCTTGAAATAGTTATATCTAATCCACTTCATTACACCCTATCTCTTTCAGGTCCATTCTAATCTTGTCCTCCCATCTACATATAGGTCTTCCTCGTGGTCTCTTCCCATTGAGTTTTCCAGTCGATACTCTGAACAAGGTTTTAGAATCTCTCATTTGTGCTGCGTGTCCTGCTCACCGTAATCTACGAGGTTTTATTATCCTAACAATGTATTGTGGTTAGTACATTGTATGCACATGGTGGTGTGGTATACCCTCCTCCAATCCCTAGTAGCCTCATCCCTTATTGGACCAAATATCTTCCTAAACAACTTGTTTTCGAACACCCTAAATTGTTTTCGTCATGTAAGATAAGAGACCACGTTTCACATCCATAAAGAACAAATGGTAAAACTATTATTATGTATTATTCAGAGTTGGATTCCTTGAAAGCAGGCGAGATATTTACAGCTTACTGACCAAATAATAGCACCAATTTCCGGACTGTATTCTTTTTCTAGATTCCACTATATGGATGTTTTTATTAGGTTTAATATATTATAAAACTACAATTAAATATAAACTGGGAACTTGCAAACATAAACGTCTAGCAAATGGTGGGTGCAGAATTTAAATTACACATATGCCTACTTATTTATTTTTGGTGGGCTCTTATATAAAATGTAAATGTAAAGCTAAAATTAACTTTTCCTTAAATTTCAAATAAATATATTTCCGGTGGCCTGGTCGTTTAAGGGTAAGGTGTCACACTTCTGTGTTGAGGGTCCGGGTTTCAATCCTCTGTCCCGGCACAGATTTATTTGATTACCAAACCCTTCCTTCACCTCTGACAAGACTTGTATTAATCACAACTTGTGAATGTGTGTAATTACAGGCCTCCACCGTAGTTCGGATTCCACGTCAAGCTGTAGGTCCTCCATTTCATCTCACAATCATCCCTAACATTACACATTAGCGTAAGTGCGTATAGCCCGGACGGGTAGTAAGGCGCGGTGCAAATAATAAATAATAATAATATAATATAACAACTATTTGCCCCGTGTTTAACCGCGCGTTCAGACAGTCCACATCAAATGACCTTGATGATGTAAGAGATTCCCTCCCAACAAGCTGTATTTCAGGAAAACATGTTTACAACTCACGTATAGAGCTCGTGAGGATAATAATGTACAGCTCTGAGTATAAAGGTATTAGCAAACAGACGAACTAAAACTCTCAACAATTAGTTTACTGTAAAGATGAGCATTTTAAATTAAGTAAATAATTAGGTATACTTGTTCTTTTATCATGGGCTTCTCCATTGATTTTCATAAACATTTTTTCCGGAACAATTAGGTGGGAACGCATATTAAGCATCTGATGTGCGAGGGATGGTGAGGTTTGGATTTTAATCTCGTTCGGGTGGTTTTTTTCCTAGATGATTTCCACTCTACCTTTACGGTAATGTGGATACAGTTATTCGAAATTTTACCTTATTCATCCTTACCCCATTAACGCTACTAAACGAAGATAGTCTGGGCGAGGAATAAACCGTGGTAATATTTTTTCTTTCAAGTTTAAGCTTTATTTGGCCACTTTTACCAACTTATCAGATACAAATAATGACACTTGATGATGAACCATCCCGTGTGCTGCTCGCTACAGGAACAAATACATCTTTGACGTCTGACTAGGGATGTGAAAAAAAGTATTGATACGTTACTAATATCGATCTTTTCCTTTTGATATTAGTATTTTTTCTGATACTTTTACTAATATTAGTACTCTAACTCCGGCATAGGATCGATATCGAAAGAAAAAACATTTTAATTATCTTCACTCATGCTGGGATTAAATGTTTACTATTTTTAAAGGGAGGGGACAAAATAGGTTGAAAAAATATATTACTAATATATTTAACTATTAAATAACTTTCCATCAGCTAAATTTTCGTAGATATTTTGAAAGCTGGTATGGTAAAATATTTTATAATACCCACTACATAATACTATATAATATCATACCTTCCAAGTTTCAACACATAACATAGACTTGATAGACCTAGATATAGGCCTACTAAAATATGGCTAAATCATTATAATTTCCAGTGTTTAAATAGATACGAAAATATTATTATTATTATTACTATACAAAAGTTGAAATTATTTCTTGATAAAAACATATTTTTACAAATTAAAATTTCTATACCAATACTAGCTGTTATCGAAATTTTTCTTTCGATACTTGTACGGCATCGATAGTTTTCTGCTGAAACTTTAAATGAATACACTATCGATCCTTTTATTTCGATGCCACATCCCTACGTGTGACTCACTCAACCAACGTTGTCGCCATTGAAATTACCTGAAAAGGCAGATATACCAGCTATTACATTGTCGCTACTTACCGATTTTACATTCAGAATGCAACAATATATCGAGGAATTGAAAGTTTACTTTACGAACACAAGGTTATAATAACACGAATATCATAAATACTTGATGTGATATTAGAAAGGTTGAAATTGATCATCGAGTATACGTCGTAGTGTCTCATCTATTATCAGTTGGCATCAATTATTTAATTATGACATGGGGATCTAGGGACTGAAAAAATAAAATCGAATACGGCAATGTCTATGACACAATGATATATCCTTATTTAAAGATAAAATATGTTTTGACAAGTCTTTCTTTAGTCGGTTCGCATTTAAAAATAAATGATACGACACAATCGTACAGACTTTATCGTATAGTTTATTATTATAGCTTGGAGAATAGCTTTCAAAAATATGATTTTATGAATCCAAACATAAAGTATGTTTTTACTCAGAAAAACCAAGATAGGCCTATCAGTTTGTTAATCACAAAATCTTTATACATTTTAAGCAAAACTACGGTATTCAAATATTTTTAACAAATTAAAAAAATTTCAAAATTCAGTTATTTTCCAATTACTCTCAAATAAATTTTAATTTGTAAAAATAAAAAAAGAATTTTATTAATAATTAATAACAATTAATTTATAAAATTTAATAAAAACTAAGTTTTACTCATCATTAAAAACAGTTCCCATACGTCCATTTTGAACTAAATCTTCAAAGTTGTTTTTGAAAAAAAAATTGTTTTTAAAATGAGTCTTTTTCTTGAAAAATGAGAAGGAAATTTTGTTTGTAATGCTAAGCAATGCCTAGATACAAATATGTTTATAATCGTTATAACGTATTTCAAGAAAAGCGATTTTCCTCTTTTTGCCCTTCATTAAAACTTTACCCTTAATTTAAGAGTTGAATATTTAATTCCAAACAATTTCTCTAGGCTACTTTATTAAAACCCTAGAAACAAAGTTTTTTTTAGCTCTATCGGTAAAATGGTTTATGTTCTGGATCGAGATACAGACACACTGACAGATAAACGTCATCGGCAAAAATAATATTATGTTTTAGGGAGTAATAAAACGTCTAAATTTATCAAAATCTTGAGATAGATTTATTTGACGATCACAATACTACTTTCTTAGAGGTCTCGAGAGAAAATAGAAATCTTGGAAATACAAGTATTTTAATGCTATAGGTATGTTATTATTGTTATTAGCTCCGCATATTACTACCCGTTCGGGTTATATGCACTTACGCTAATGTGTAATGGTAGGGTGATTGTGAGATGAAATGAAGGACCTACAGTTTAACGTGAGATCCGAACCATGGTAGAGGCCTGTTATTCCACACATTCACAAGTTGTGATTAATACACGTCTTGTAGGAGGTGAAGGAAGCGTTTGGCAATCAGATAATTCTGTGCCTGGAACCCCGGACCCCAGCACAGAAGTCCGACACCTACCCTTAGACCACAGGTCACCTATTTGTATGTGTTGAAACGTTTTACTTCTATTTAGGCGTAAACCATATTTTGAAAAAACAAACAGGTTCTTGTATAGTTCGGTATTTCTAAACCTCTACCTTCCTCTTCAATGCTTAGTATAAAGTATTTTAAATATAGAGATAGTGACAGTTTGTCCTGAAATGTCAGAAAAAGGTTCTTCTTAGGGCAAACATAGCAAAGATACTTATTTGAACTGGATGGTTTTACTCTCAGTTTACCGGGTAAAGTAGCAAGCTTACCTTGCTTGGTTCCACTATAGCGGACACCACATATAATATAAGACCAGACCATAATTTAGTTTGTCAAAGTAGGACTGCTTGTTACCTTTCACGGTAAACTGAGAGTAGACCTATATTATCTCGCACTTCTTACTACGGACTGCTGGTGTTTGTCTTTGAGACCACGAACACCTGACTGTGTGACGCAAGTCATTGTTCAGATGTCACCCTGAGGATGACTCATCCATACCTTTTGGTCAACGTGTGACGATAAAGGCGCACGCTCTTTCGCTTCGACACGGACGATTAAGACTGGAATATATGAAATGTGGTATCTTGAAAGTTGGGATAACTTACTCCACATATCACTGAGGAAATAATAGTTGAATGGCCGGCTATGGACCTGTAGACCTAATCTGATTAAATTAAAAGTCTTCTTAGACCCACTACGCATAAATCACATAAACCAACTGATTAAATCAGCACACCATTCGTAAACTAACTCAACGGGCCTTTGCGCCACAAACTAGTAGTTTTAAACTTTTATAGACGTATTTGTTTATTTAAAATAAAATAAGGTTAATTTACCTAGCAGGGATTATACAAAACAAATCATACTCTTAAATTTAAGTAAAATAAAGAAGAATTGCGTTTAGATTTTTTTAACAAATGTAGTGTAGTATTTTATCATGTCAAATATCCATTTTAACGTGACTTTTTAAACAAATTAGTGTTAAAATTGGGTTATGTGTTCTTAAAATCCATCTTTAAATTAACCTTTGATCAAATTATATGAGAAAATAAAGTTCATTAGTAGGAAGTGTTCTCTAAATGACTTTAGAGAAAAAGCTCGCCTTGATATTAACAGAGGTGTGCCCTTGACATTAGAACAGAAGTGTGCTTTTAACCCTAGAAAAGAAGTGTGCCCTTTACTCTCTTACAGTAGTGTGATTATGACTAAAGAAAAGGAATTCGCACCTGACTGAAACAGACGTGTATACCCCTGGTTCTAGACAAAATGCACCCTTGACTAGAAGTGTGCCCCTGATACTATAACAGGAGATTGTTTATGTCTCTAGAACATTAGTGTGTTCATGACTCTAGAACAGTAGTGTGTTCATGACTCTAGAAAAGGAGTGAGCCTCTGACTATAGAGCAGGAGTGTGTTCATGACTCTAGAACAGGAGTGTGCCATGACTATAGATCAGGAGTGTGTCATAACTCTAGAGCAGGAGTGTGCCCATGGCTATAGAGTAGGAGTGTGCCCCTGACTATAGAGCAGGAGTGTGCCCATGACTATAGAGCAGGAGTGTGCCCATGACTATAGAGCAGGAGTGTGCCCATGGCTATAGAGTAGGAGTGTGCCCCTGACTATAGAGCAGGAGTGTGTTCATGACTCTAGAGCAGGATTGTGTTCATGGCTCTAGAGTAGGAGTGTGCCCCTGACTATAGAGCAGGAGTGTGCCCCTGACTATAGAGCAGGAGTGTGCCCCTGACTATAGAGCAGGAGTGTGCCCATGACTATAGAGCAGGAGTGTGCCCATGGCTATAGAGTAGGAGTGTGCCCCTGACTATAGAGCAGGAGTGTGCCCATGACTATAGAGCAGGAGTGTGCCCATGACTATAGAGCAGGAGTGTGCCCATGGCTCTAGAGCAGGAGTGTGCCCATGGCTCTAGAGCAGGAGTGTGCCCCTGACTATAGAGCAGGAGTGTGTTCATGACTCTAGAGCAGGATTGTGTTCATGGCTCTAGAGCAGGAGTGTGCCCATGGCTCTAGAGCAGGAGTGTGCCCCTGACTATAGAACAGGAGTGTGTTCATGACTAGAGCAGGAGTGTGCACATGACTATAGAGCAGGAGTGTGTTCATGACTCTAGAACAGGAGTGTGCACACGACTCTAGATCAGGAATGTGCCCATGACTCTAGAGTAGGAGTGTGCCCTTGACTCTAGAGCAGGAATGTGCCCATGACTCTAGAATACACATAATTCAGTCCTCCAGCCATTAATTCATCACTGGTATATAGGAAGTCTTAATTTCACCAATGGAACTGAGAGTCAGATCTAGGATCATTTGCTCAATGGCAATAGGTTGCATAATATATTATATTAGTTTATAGTACATAAAAAATAAATAAGCATATAAAAATAATAATTTCTTAATTTTAGGCCTACATACCTTATATTATTAGTGGACCCTTGGTATCGTTTTCCAGATAGCAAATAATCAAAATTTGGTATAATGTTTTGAGCTAAAGTAAAGATATATGCTGAACAGTTAATCTTGACCTGCCAACTATACCGATATACCAAATGTCTGTACTGGTTTGCAATAAAGTAGGCCTCAAATTTTGATATAAATGAACTATGCTGGTCTCTCAAATCATCGTATATTTCATAAATTTTGCTAGATACAGTATTTCGACTTAAAATAATTATTCTTTTATAATTTGTTATTTGTTATGGACACAACACTTCCTCTGTTATAATCACGCATACATGAATAAATTCCCCTTCAGTAAATGGTTTTGATTAACTTGCGATTAAATGTGATAGTAGATAACTTCTACAGCAACCGCATTATTTGCAACAGCACGTTTGGTAAACACATTTTCTTGATTTTGAAGAACACATTTCCACTATTCCAACTACTTTTCACGAAGTTTCAAAACGTATTGGTCATAGTTTAATGTGTGATTTGTATCAAAAGGGCGTTTAAGATGGTACTCCTTACCAACTTAAATAGAATTCCTAACTACCAGGCATAATATTTTACTCTTCACTTCAATTTCTCTTGAAAACTAAGATTTTTTTTCTCCAATATATATATTTTATTCATACTAGTACTAGATTTGGACATAGTGTTTATCATATACCAGTTTAGTTAGATAGGGATAAGACACAAAACTCTCTACAATTCTTCTCATAGACGGTGATCGTAAGACTAACGGTGAATTTGTTATTGTGATCCGATATCAAAAGTAGCCGGAACTAAGATATCGGTGTAGTGATAACTGCACAGACCTGATTACGGAAGCCGCGATTGTAGCAATGACAAAATATCAGTAGGTGATAATATGGGGGTCGAGTATGCGGCCAGCAGCAAATCCAGGGTTTGATTTCACAATCTTTGCTCTCATGATTTTATAAAGAATATTTTGCTACGGAGCTGCTACTTGACAATTTGTGTTGATGGACTCATCTGTATAGGGAGATAGGCCGCTGCCACAAAGCGACACAGAGTTTTCTCTACAATAACGTAGGTAGGATTTATCAATAGCTATCCAAACTGTAAACGCCTCTGAATGAAATGTCATACGTGCACCGATTGTGGAAAGTTGTCATTCCAAAATTCCAGGGCCATATGTTTGACATGTCTGCTATAAAATGTTGTACAGTTAGTTGTATTTATCACAATCGAACTGTAATATATAGTCACTCCATAGTTGATAGTGCAGCTGCATTTGTAAAGCCTTTGGGAATACTCTGGAATCTGAATTGTGATGTTTGTTGTTTACCATTCATTCCATTGAGTAAATCTTGTGTCCAAGGGCATCCGCAGGATTTTTCTACAGGTGGGGCAAAACGGAGGGTTCTGGAATACCACCCAGAAAGGCTGGAGTCCTCCCTTGGATAAATTATTAAATTGAAGCCTCAAAATACATTTTTTAAGTCAATCCTTGTCTACTGAAAATAAGATACGAAATAAAAAAAAAGTTTAAAATTTAACCAAATTTGTGGGTGTACACTTGACCTTGACGATTTGAATGGCGACTGCTCTTGGAATGGCTCACGCATGCGCCAAACTACCAATCCTAATGTTAGCAGGTGGCTTAGTGGCGGGCGCTAGTAATTGGTTTATTAGTTATATTCAATAACTCTTTGTTGGATGGAGGCACGGTTTGAAACGTCCGTGAAGTTGCCCCCCCCACTTTTAAAAATTCAAGTTTTTATGATTGCAATCGTTTGTTCTTCGTTTGTTCCGGATTGTTCCGCAAATATTTTCGTTTGTTCCGTTTTGATAGCCCCACAAATTATATGTTTACATTGGGGGGGCCAACTTCACGGTAGCCCCCCCACTTTTAAAAATTCAAGTTTTTATGATTGCAATCGTTTGTTCTTCGTTTGTTCCGGATTGTTCCGCAAAAAGTTTCGTTTGTTCCACATTAGTTCTTGCACAAATGGGGCGTGAACTTGTGGCGCTTTGTTTACTCATGAGGGGCTAACTTCACGGTAGCCCCCCAACTTTTAAAAATTCAAGTTTTTATGATTGTAATCGTTTGTTCTTCGTTTGTTCCGGATTGTTCCGCAAAAAATTTCGTTTGTTCTGTTTTGATAGCCCCACAAATTATATGTTTACATTGGGGGGGGAGGCAACTTCACGGTAGTCCCCCACTTGTAAAAATTCAAGTTTTTATGATCGCAATCGTTTGTTCTTCGTTTGTTCCGGATTGTTCCGCAAAAAGTTTCGTTTGTTCCGCATTCGTTCTTGCACAAATGGGGCGTGAACTTGTGATCCACTAAAGTTCCAGAAAGCACGAGTTTAATTATTGTTAAAAGACTTTCATTGCAAAACTATTTTTTGGTTTAATTTGTAAAGCGTGTGATTGATTTAGTCGTATGCAATCATTTCAATATTTTATTTAAATTCTTAGAATTTCCTTTTGCAAATTTGTAGTCTTTTCTAGAGGTTTAGGGATTTTACTTACTTTACTTTACTTTACATGGACGTCGGTTTGAACGCTAGTTTTGGGTGGGATTAGCCTACTTCTAATATTTATGCAACCTCAAGGTCTCGGGTTGGGCGGGGCAACCACGGTTGCCCCTTCTTCTGTCTTTTGGCTTCATATTGGGAAAGTTGTCTAAAGGAAGAGGAATCTTAGTTCCACCTCTGATGCTATATATCACGGAAGTCCTTGTGATCAGTTATAGTATTTGATCTTCTCCACAAGGGTCCAGTTCTACATTAATTGTGTAAAATTGGTTTGAAAGGGCTGGTTGTACAATTATCAATAGGGTGAAATAGATTTATAAGGACTAGTTATACAACCTATGAATTTAAACTAGTTTCTAAAGGCTAGTATACATGATAATATGATGTAGATTATATAGTCTCCGGAGGTTAGTATATGTTATACAATTAGTTTCTTAGGTGCCATTTTCGTCTAGTTGAGTTTTCTGGTGATGATGAGATTAAGGTTCAAATCCATGCATGGAATACCAAAGTTCTCACTCCTCCCCCCCTCAATGGCTTCTCATTCTTTACCAATGTGAACGTGAGTACATTTACCCTAGATTATATATTTATATCGTTTGTGTAAATAGGTGAATAGCCCGGATGAGTAATTAGGGTTGATTAGCACCTGTAAAACAGGGTAGAAAAACTAGAAAAGTCGGAGAATTGGTTGTGAAAATGAAAAATCTTGAAGATGTTATTTTTTAAATAATTTTTCAAAATACTAAGTAGAAGAGTATAAAACATTGTAAACTATTGGTTTCATCTTTGTTTCGTGTGATTTTGTGACTTCTTTTCATAGTAATAATAGTAATGATTTTGTTAAGAATATAATAGAAATCAGAGAAAATAACGATATATTCTAATCATAGCCTTGTATATTAAATACCATGGAAAATGCATAATTTTTTCGTCTGGAAAACCTGTAAAGGCAAAGGAATTTTAAAGCTTAATAAAGGGCATAAGCCATGTTAATAAGACACAAAGCACAGATTGCTAAATTAGAGTCTTGTATGAATAAAAAATATACCTTTAATAGAATAACTGATTGATTTAGCGTGAAGAGTAATAGCGTCAAAATGTGTAGCTAATTAGGAATTCGCCTGAAAGAAAAATTGAAACTTCCAGTCATCCAACTGAGACCGGAACTCCAGAGCCTCCCTTGAGATTCAATAAGGAACTGAAAGTGTTGCACTGTAATGTGGTCACCCTTGATAATCTCTAGTGATGGCATGGTGCGCGTTTCTACAGTCCAGATGAGGTAGTTTTATTCATCACCTTGCACACACGCGCGCTAGAGTGACGTGAGCTCGGCTGGAATGGCAATAAACATGTTTACGTCCTCAGACACTTGCACACTTACCTCAGGCTGAGGCATTTGAATATCTAACGCAGCTAACGGGGAGCTATAAGGTGGATACGAGTGTTAAGGCTACATCCATTTCTCTTAAGGTAATTCGGCCACTAAGAATTTATTGTACACTTTACACAAGTATATCTTTGAGTTATAAATAGTGATTCACTGGTTTCAAACAATTACTGTTCACAAAATATAAGGGGTCAAACTAGCTATTTCATGATTTTTGCGTACGAAGGTAGGCATAATTAATGTATGGAGCTGAAATTAATAACTAGACAATCATATGAAGTGCACACATGAAATAAAAAAAATTAATAATATAACTATTTCATTGCAATAATTATAGTAATAATATTGATATGAAATATTTATTACATATTGATACATTTTAATCAATCCGATAACTTAGCTCAGTCGGTAGCATGTCTGTTTACTGAGCAGAGAGTCCCGGGTTCGATTCCCGGCATGGCCGAAAGATTTATCATTGGTGAAATGTGGGTTTACCTTTTCAGAGTGATAAATTAACGGCTGGGGACTGGATGTGGTTCCTCTTTTAGTCTTAATTTAGATTATATGTCATATGAAGTTATGACAGGTCTAACAAGCCGGTAGTGGAAAAATATGGTTTGAATAAAAAAATTAGCCAGACCACAGGCTGGTCCAAGTAGTGGACGTAAAAAAAAACCTATATATTAAAATTAATTATATTAATATGTTATTAAAATTGTTTTATTATGTACACCTTATATGAATAGTTATACTAAATTTTAGCAACATACATTAATTACTTTACCTTAATAATGGTACGGGAAAAGCATAAAATACCAAGTTTGACCTCTTGTAGCCCATGAAATGTAATGATTCTAAATCTTTGGATCAATATTTATACACTTGTTAAAAATTGTGCAACAACTTTTTGATGATCGAATGACCTTAACTCAATCAGACAACCTTGAAACATACTATTTTAAAATGTTGATTTATTTTAGCATCCCATCTTACTACTCATATGTATTCTACGCACATGTACTACGCTAATGTGTTAGCGATGTATAATTTTGAATCAAGAGAAAGTGTACTCGCATTTCCTCAGTACAACTGACCGGGATTTGATCCCTGATTCCCCGTCGTTGACAGAGTAGTCATTTGCGAGAGTTAAGCCCTTAGGGCCCTACTACACTGGGCGACTTGTTGCGTGTAACTAGTTGTTGCAACCATTGGTGAGCGTCATCTCGGGAAAATGGCATCGAGGAATGAGGAACTATTTATTTTTGCCTTGCTTGTAAAAATAGAAGCAGTAGGCCAAGGAAGATGTATGTAAATACAAGGCAACTTGTTGCATGCAACTAGGTGACGAAAATGTAAGGGGCATTGGTTTAATTGAAAGTCATTACACGAGGAAACTTCGGTCGCATGGTCGGCAATTAGTTGCAAACAGTTTCCATAAAGTGAAATTGCACGGTCAACTTTCAGTTGTCCGCATTCAAGCTGGGGCATTGTTTTAAATGTAACCTATTATACTATTCAACTAATTGCTTGCGCAGCTGCAACTTCTGGTGGAATACTCCTTCTCATTTGTGTGTCGAAATCTTCTTTTATATATTCAGCCATTCATCAAACGATTAATTAGATATACGATAGTAATTAAAAAAAGTGTTATTGTCCATATTTTCTCAAATGACGTATAGTACAGACCCTTATTCAGTCTTGAAGATAACATCATATGTGCATAAGTACATCTTTCTTGGCCTTCGTATTCTCTTTTTTTATAAGCAAGGCAAGCAAAAATAGTTCCTCATTCCTCGACGCCATTTTACCGAGATGACGCTCACCAATTGGTGGCAGCAACCAGTTGCGCTTAACAATTTGTGCAGCTGCAAGAGTCGGTCAACTCTCTGTCAACTAGTTGCATGCAACAATTGCCCCGTGTAATAGGACCTTAGAATGCCTTTATACTAGGAAACTCAAAGGAAATTGGTTTCATGAAATCTATTTCATGTGAAACTAAAATACATTGGTTCACATGAGAGCGTTCATAGTAGCCTGCAATCGATTTTGTGGGTGGAAACCAATTTCTTCGTAGTTTTCTAGTATAAAGGAAGCCTTAGAATATTAGAATACCGAAGCGTGTTTGTTTGGTTAAAGATTTTTTTTTTGTTGCTTTTTTAAAATAAATTGTTCGCACTGTTTTAACTAACCTTCTTTAAAGAAAACATCCTCACTCTGCGCTATTTCTTATGGGAGGGGGTAATGCAGCTTTGAAGTTTCAAAACCAGTAAAACAATTCACAATTGTTATCTTAAAAAGGTATGTTGTGACCCTGCTAGAAATTGACTATTTCTTTGATGAAGGTTTTATATATGCGGGACCCGGATTTTAATGACATGTCATTGGTTTATGGATACCTACATCACATACAATGCTATATGAACATAAATTATTTTCATGATCCCCTGGTTATGGAAACTAGTTTTTGTTGGTAATGTTTCTGTCATTTTTGGAATTTTAAGTCATATTTTCTTTTTTGCTTCATTTTCACTACCCAATAACATTTGTCGGATTGAGAAGAAAAGGCAGCCAATAAATTTTTGTCTGTGTGGTTGTAAAATACACACTTCTGGTGAAACACTGCATCTAGCCTGGAGAGGGTTTCTTTGTCAGGTAACAGCTGGCTATTACTTCTGAAGCAGATATTCGTTAATCACTGTTCAAATTTCCGGGTTTAATTGTTAATGTTCTTTTTGAATGTATATTTTTTAGTTTAAATTTGTAAAGTGCGTGTTTATTTAGTCGTATGAATTCATTAGGCATTTTTTATTAAACTTTTTAGGTCAACTTTTGTAAATTTTAAAATATTTTTTAAAATGTTTAAGGTCATTATTTTATCATTCTTCTTTCAATAAATTCAGGGCCTTGGCTATATAGGCCTATATGTTTTCAACAATTTACTTTGGTTTTATAATTGCAATTTTGTAATTGCGATATCACTTAAAACTTCGTTTGGAGGGAAATAATTTCAATAATTTAAATAGGAATCACTTGATACATTTTATCACCATTTAAACTTGAACCATAATTTGAAAAAAAAAAACCATCTCAAATAACGTGAAATTTCTGGACATCTGCAACGCGTCCAAGCACTCCGTTAATCAGCCTCCTTAGGGACTTTTTCTAATTTTTGCGATTACGATGTGCAGAGGATTTGTACCTTCATTGTAGTGAATAATGGTTGGGGAAACCACAGTAATCATAATCATATGTGTGAAAACATCCCCATTGCACCTGATCGTGATTATAACTCTTTGTTCCTCAACGACCAGTGGCGGCTCGTGTATAGGCACTGCGGAACTGCACCACCCCCTATTTCCACTTGATATTATCTATAACATTTAATATAATGAGTCCTTTTTTCTTTAATTCTTTTTTTATTTTTGTAGTATAATATATATTCCTTAAGCTTAATGTCAGTACTTCAGTAGCCATCCCCCAGTTTATGAAAAATATATAAAAATCTTTGTATGAAACTGTGCGCTTCACAGTGCCAGCGACGTGGTGTTTGACTGTTGTGCGCATGCGCACATAGGAGAGGGGTGGAGAGGAAGGTGGGACTGCCAGGCAGAGAGCACTGTTGCTCTCGCAGTGCTGGCTCTGGCGTGAAGGTGGAAGGAAGTTTTTTTTACTCAGCGTGTTTTGGTCTTAAAAACCGTGTACCATATTTTTGAATGTGATAGTGTAGAAGAGTGTAGAATTAGATTATAATTCAGCTTCTAGCTATTCTATTTGATTCATTTTTTTTCGGTTCTTTTATTTAACAGAAAGACTAAATACGCTTGCAGTACTTTCAATGGAGAAAAATTTCCTCAATTGTCATCCAGAGATCAAGGAGAAAATTATTAATTTTTTTGCGCAAATTAAAACAAGAAGAATGGATTCCATCTTTAAATGAATAGATCAAGCTTGAACTGTAACAATTAAAGTTAAAGTAAGTAAAAGAATTGGTATTTTTTGTTAAGATTTTATCAATTCCCGAATAAATTTTCTTTTTATACATTTTTTTTCTTTCACACAATTTTAAAACAAAGGCTAAAAAAAATTCTGGAACAGCACCCTCACTAATTATAGCCACAAGCCGCCACTATCAACGACATTAAAGATTAAGTGCAATGCGAGTGTAATGGGTAATAGTCAGTTATCTGTGCGTGACACTAGGGAATATGATTCCAGTAAGGTTATCCCATTCAAGGGAACAGGGCACAATGGGTTGGTTGTTAAGGACACTCCTGCATTTGTCAGAGGAAGGAAGGAAACCACCCTTAATGGCACTGTTGGAGATGTCTCTTTCCTACCCCTCGTGTTGTTTTATTTAGATT
The DNA here is from genome assembly GCA_039000515.1 of Timema cristinae. NCBI lineage: Eukaryota > Metazoa > Arthropoda > Insecta > Phasmatodea > Timematidae > Timema > Timema cristinae. The sequence goes on from JBCFYV010000012.1 coordinate 47,700,454, forward strand.
CATTTGTTCATTTCCTTTTTAAAATTTAATAATGTTTGTATCTTATCATCTAACAGTGTTACCTACTTAATTGATTTAAAGTGGGTGTGGTACATGGGTTCTAAAGTATACTACACAATCTTGTAATTCCTCTTCTCTGATACTTCTCTTTATTTTCTCCATACACACAATGCTTACGCTCGCATTTCATTTTATGTCCATGTACAGCATTGATAATAAGAAAGAGAACTTAGAAATGCTACATAGAACATTTTAATTTTCTTTAATGGGTATCCTTGAGATATTCCAACTTTGAAAGTTTGCACTTTAGTTTAATTTAAATCATCATAAGAACGTTTATATTAGAAAAAATATCAAAATGAGCTCCAATAATGAAATAGAAGCGATTTCAGCTCACACTCACTATCACTTATTCATTAAAGGCGAAAGTGTCGAAATTTCCCGGTCTTGTGGACCGTGTAATTTAATACTCAATATTATAGTAGGCTACAAAGCTTTAACGAATGCATATACTACCTTTGTAAATCGTTTATATAAAACTATTATCGGAACATTTTTTGGGAAATTTTATTGGTAGTTTTTTCGTTCAATTGTATACTGGATAAGGTCCATCTCTATCCTCTGCCATAAGAAGTCCACTTACCCCGGTGAGGGGTGTAAGGATGTGTTCGTTGATCCGGAACGTGAGAAACGTTCACCTGAGTGTCGAGGTGTGGTCTTCTTTTGTTACCTCTATTGTAGAGTAAAGACTAGGGTTGAGTGGGGGTCCCCCTCTTGACCTATTGTTGTCTATACGAGACACCTCCGCCATAGTTCACGATACGCCCACATTACCACGTGCCTCCTCTTTGTGGCTTTATCTAGATACAAAGAGAGGTTGCTGGAACACAAGCCGTTGAATGTATAAATATATGAAGAACAATCTAGCGGATGGACTCAAGTTGTTACGGTTGATTTAAATTTAAAAGGATAATCTTTGTTTTAGCTACAGAAACCACAGATATGGTATTACTAAGAAGGCATGGCATCATAATGCTTTATATTAATCCTTTAATACTTATTGAATATTAAAGACACATTTACTAGGATTGGGAAAAACTAGAAATCCTGGTGGAGAGATTTTTCGTTACTAATTAATTAATAAAATAGTTTTGTTCACTGGGATGGTGAATTCTGAGTGTATGTTTACAAGAGATATGAAACTATTTAAATGGAAAAAATGCAAATGATATAGCTTCAGTTTAATTTCTCTTAAAGGCATTAACACCCGAAACAATATCAAATGAGCTACTTATATAAAGTAGAAACGATTCCATTTCTCTTTTAACACTCACTTATTGACTACAGAGCTTAATGGTCGAAGCTGTCACTAATATCAAGTCTGCTAAACCAGGTATTATTTATCGAATTCATCCATTTGCCCTGGGATTTATTGATTTTCAAATTTTACCGAAAAAGGTTACTCGCAACCATCATTTGTTTGGATTTAGTGTTTGCTAACACATTTTGTCCCCTATCTTTCCATTAGTTTTCCAACACACTATATGATGGATTTATGTGTATTTAGCCTAATATACTCTCTAGAAAATGTATTAGGGTAAATATATCAAGTCATGTGATCTGCAGCTGTGATTTTTGATAGATATTGTAATTAACTATAGAATAACATTAATAATGTAGTAGAATGCTATCAATCTTTACAGCAAAATAAAAGAGTTTATATTTTCTATAAAGTTCTTCCTATCAAACCAAACCATTTTTTTTAGCACCGCGTCTAACTACCCGTTCGTGCTATATGCTTATCTACTAATTACGCAAGTGGTTTTAGTTATTAGGATGGCTATATTTAGAGGAAGTGTACCCGCATTTGCGTGGAAGGAGAATGAAAAACTATCATCATTACACCCGACTTAGATTCGAACCTTAATCTCCGCGTCATAGACAGTAGCGAGAGTGCCGCGTTAGTTGATGCGGCCACTGAAGCGGATATAATTTGGACTATTAACATCCAATCTTGCACTGGACTGTATGTGGCCACGGTCGCCCACTGTATGTGTCTGCGTACACTCCATTTACGTACATATATATTAGACATACCTAAATGGATTACACTACTATATGTTTTATAATGAAAGCTAGGATGTTCATGCCCTAAAAACATAAAAGTTCTTAAAAATATATTGTCAATAATATGAAAATTAAAAGTATACTCAAAAATATAAATATGGCTTTTTCAAATATATTTACATTTATGACATACTAAAGATGCTTGAAAATTTTAAATAGATTTGTTTGAAAAATAGATTAGATATAAAAATATAATTCATCCAAGCATTTCGAAAAATCTACTTATGTCATTATTATTGGGATTCTTGTTTTGTAATAAGACATTAAACATTTTTCACAGTAATATAAAAAAATATATTTGATTGGGGTTAGAATCTCTGTTGAGGGTTTACTGGGGGTGGTTTTCCATAAAAGTTTTCCATCTCTCCTACCACACTAACTTGAGTATATTTACTCTAAATTTTATCTTCCAAATCCCTACCTTATTGATATGCGGATAGCCCGAACAGGTAGTGAGACGTGGTGCACAAAATAATAAAATTGTATGTCCTTTAATCTTCATTATGTCCACTAAGGTGAGCTTGTTTACCCACATGTAATCGAAATGTGTATGTTAGCTCAGTGGCAAGGGTCTGAACGCTGAATCAAGGGTCTCAGTTTTGATTACCATGACCAAGTGTAATTTATTAACGTATATTTAAATTTGATCAAGTCTTCATACAATACAAGCTCTTAATGTGTCGAAGAATTTATAAGAGAAATGAATGAATAAAGTTACAATTTGTCAGTCCATGTAATTACTTGTACTGAGCCTCGTTGGCCAATTGGTCTAAGGCGTCACTCTCGCAAGAGACTAGACTGCAGATGACGGGAAGATCAAGGTTCGAATCTCAGTCGAGTGTGCTGATGATGGTTTTTCCAATATATATTCTTTTCTAGATTTCCGCGCAAATGTGGATACAATTCTTCAAAATGTAACCTTCCTAATCCTCATATTAACGTAATTAGTACATAAGCGTATTTTCCCCGAATGGGTAGTAAGACTTGGTGCTAAAAAAATTTACTTGTCCAATTGTACTACAAGGATGGCTGGGGGTGGACCGTAATTGGCATTCCATGTCTTTCATCAGCGACACATCACTTGTGTATGCTCAGCGCATTCTCGTTGAATGGGTCCAGTTTTCCTGTTTGGTTATCGGCCAAGTAGCTTCTCTTCTAATAGATATTATTGAGGATGTGGATAGCAACGTCATCACTGAGTGGTTATAGAGTGGGAAACTTTCCACGAACTATTGGAGTCTCTTGTGACTGATCTGCATACTACAATGGTACACGCAAGCCTTGAGAGCTAACATTGCATTCGGTAACCATTGACGGGTTGGAGACACTGTTGGATTGGTAGTGGCTTTTATTTTGTGACTATTTATAATACTATCACACCAATAAAGGTTCATTTCCTCTCTATCCATTATTGAAAGGCAGGAGTCTGGGCCATGTAGGATACACTTCCTTAACCCTGAAAGGTAATAATATAAGCTTGCATGGCTCCACTATGGTTTAGCCTATAAATGAGGACAATAGTGTAAACCGTCAAGGTGAGACTGCAGCAACCTTTCACATTGGTGGAGTTTCTAAATGTGATTAATCAAAATGGTTTTCCCATTCTCTATCAACGCGATTGTGGGTAAACTTCCTCTAAAATAACGTTCATTTTCAATCCTTAGATTATTTAATTGATATAAACTAGCAGATAATATCAAAACTTCAATATTATTACTAGCACCACATCTTACTATCCGTTTGGGCTATACGCACTTACGTTAATGTGTTATGTTAGGGTGATTGTGAGATGAAATGGTGGACCTATAGTTTAATGTGGGATCTGAACCACGGTGGAGGCCTGGCATTCCACAATTCACAAGCTGTGATTAATACTCGTCTTGTCAGAGGTGAAGGAAGTGTTTGGCAATCAGATAGATCTGTTCCAGGACCGAGGATTGAACCCTGGAACCCCAGCAAAGAAGTCCGACACCTTAGCCCTAGACCCCCAGCTCACCCAAAACTTGCAATGAAGGTTTTGAAAATATAACAATTCTTTTTGCTCTTACTATTGACAAAATGTCACCATATTGCTTGCAATGGTTTATCGGCATTGATACTATTTGTCCATGTTCCAATTGAAGATAAAATTATACTTATATATGTATGTTTATATGTATGGATATACTTATTATATATATAATAAGTATTAGTAACCAAATTTCACTACTTTACTTCATACAGTGTGTCCACAAGTATAGGCTTCACGCTAGCAGAGACTCGAGAACAAATTGCGACTCAAAGGGTGCCTGAACGTTTCCGAGGGAGTTTCAGGTTTTAATAACTATATACTAAAATATATATGTTTTTTTTTTAAAATATAACAAGTACGGTGCAAATGAGCATGCGTTCTTCACGGACCTATGCTAAAAGTTTTTTCAAACAGTTAACAATGAAAATAGCGTTTCAATAAAAAAAAATTGAGATGATTAATTTTAAATTCAAAGTGTAGATTTATCTAACAAAAATGTTTAAAAAAGTTTTTTTTTTAATTATTTAAAAGTTTGTATATACATAATCCGAAGAGAATTTGCTCACTCGGGGTAAATAATCAATATTTTGAGTGGCATTAACTCCAAATGAGTATAAATCTCCAGAGAGTTATATTTACTAAATGGCAAGAGATAATGGGCTATAATTATTCTAGTTTGAAGAGCTGATAATCTCTTTTTGAATTTGTTTCATGACCCCAGATATTGCTCATATTATAAGTTAAATGCAAGTGAACCACTGAGTAGGTAGTATAGTTTAAGTTTAACTGAATTTTTTAATATATATGAACACTACGGTTATTTATGTCTCCAGTGACTGGGATTAGTTTTTAATAATATTGTTTATATGTCCTTCACATAGCAGAGGCTTATCAATAGCTAAACACAGATATGTGAGGGAGTCAACAAATTCAAGCATTTCAAGTTATTTATTAGCTCATATATGTTTTTACCTATTTTCTAAAATCCTTTAACTCAAAATTCAAATATGGATAAGGAATGGGCAGAAGCAATCGTATATTTAATTCCTTTAGATTATCACAGCACCATCCAGAACCAAAAACAAGTTTCCTGTAGGATACTTATCTTGTTGGAGCCCTAGCAATTTAGTGGTAGCTGTATCCCGTGGAAAGTAACGGTCCTCCTCTTGTGACAGTCCTAACACAACAAGCGCGAGTACCCGCCTCTGTGCGTAGTTGGCTAACGCGCTAGTCGTGTTGAGCCCGACTGCTGAGGACGGGGAGATTGAGGTTCGAATCTCGGTCGGGTGAACTGGGTGGTTTTTTTCTAAATGGTTTTCCACTCTCCCTCCACGCAAATGCGGGTTCACTTCCTTTGATTCAACCTTCCCCATTCCTAATCCATTAGCGTAATTAGTACTTAAGCGTATAACCCAAGGGTAGTAAGACGCGGTGCTAAATAATAATAATAATAATAATAATAACAAGCGCAAGTAGTGTTACCTTTGAGCTTAATTAAACTTAGAAAAATAATAAAAGGATTAAAAATCTAGTTCTAATATATTTTAAAAAAATATTTTTTTCAGTTAAGAAAATTTCCATTTCAAACATAAAGTTTTTCCTTGAGTTATTTCTACCTACAGTACTGGTTATAATAATTGGCTGGTTAACAGTGAAACAAGGCCCAATATTACAATGTCTCGTCAAAGTTATCGCAACTTAACTGCTCGTAAAGTTTAACCGTTAGTTAAACTTGGCGCTGTGTTTTACAATAGCCTATTGTTTTTATGTGATCGTCAAATGAATAAATGGTGCCTTCCATATGTTCTTATCGTAAACCTTCTCAGACCGTTAGATTTGTTTCAATCATTTGATTGGCTTAATTTGACCATAGAGAATAAATAGCGATAAGTTATTAACACGTCTATGGAGCCATTCTGAAAACACATCAAGGCAAACCTAAGTTGGTACAATTAATCATGAACAGTCATTGTAATTTTATCTGCTAGCTACCTTTTATTATTTTTTTTTTGTTAAAATGTTCATTGAAAATAATAAAAGAAAATGAAGTGTAAATTTTAACAAAGAAGGGGAATTGTTACTTGTAGAATTAATATAGAAATATAAACAGTTGAAAATAAACTATCCTATGCATTAACTTGGAGTCAGCATCATCATACATCACCCATTTCAGAAGATAAATAAATGTAACCTCACTTTGATAACAACAATCGCTTTGAAAACAATATCGTCGGTGTTTAATGTTTGAATGTACACTTTATGTTTACTAACTGAAAGGAAGACCTTGCGTTAACTTTACGAACACTTTTACGTGGACATTATTGATAACGGAACATGTAAAATCAAAAGTAACGGTTGTTATGTTAGGCCCTAATGAATATAATAAAGTGTCAAGGACTGAAAATCCGGCCACTTTTTGTAAACGAGATTGTATTTATTATTCGAAGTACAAGGCCTATGCTGAAATTAGTTTATTTAAACTGTGAAATGTATGGGGACCTGTGATTTATCTTTGCAACTCAATCCTTTGAAGTTTGAAGCATTTTTCATTTTTTTTAAATAATGTACTACCATTAGGGAGTGGTGGTAGTGGAGGGATGGGGGCTTATCTGATAAGATTCTTGACCAAGTAGCAGTACCCATGGTACCTTCCTTAGAATTAAGTTTTGCGCCAATAATCTCGATGATGATGATGATGATGATGATAATGATAAAGTGCACAGTTAAATAAAGGAAATGTGTTGTTTGTGAAACCACACATGCATGTTCGCTGTGGCCACGCACTCGTGATACAGTCTTTAGTCTGATGCCTGATTCATATGCAAACCACTCTGGAACATGACTGGAAGGTACGGCGAATTCTTCAGGTTAGACCACTCTCTCTCTCACCTGGTGAAACAAGTCATTCTCTTTCTTCCTTCCTCACATGAAGAACCTTGTCTTGCTTGGCCCGACTAGGGGGCGCGGCCTCACCGGCTCGCAACGACAGCCTAGCTGGCCATGTTGCCAAGACACGCTTTCTGTGCTCTTGAAGCGAGGGCCCGAGGGATATTCGTGATACTCCACGTTTATTCGCCTGATGGCAGAGTTAAACTTTTTAAAAGGGACCCCATAGTTAACATTTAAATGACTATAGCTGGGCAAACCAAAGGATATGAACCATCCTTGGATAGTTGATCGCTCTTTTCAATTAAGTATACCTAGAAAAAGATCTTTTAACATCAATTTATAGTTGGTTTTATACATTCCTGTAGTATTTTCACACATAAACACATTTTTAAATCTCTATTTTCATACCTAAAATTATTAAATACCTGATATAAGGGCTAAAGAATGGGAATATAGCTTAGAGGTTATTCACTTTGAGAGAAGAATACCAAAATCAAATGTTGAAAACCATCCTCGATAAATCTGGATGAAATTCGAAATTAAAACGTTCCCATCACCAGAAATCTATTATATTACCATATCAGCCTGAAGTTTTAGTTTCTACACTATCATCACTTTGACCTTGGCTGTAACCTGTATAAATAAGCTAATATATTTTTTATTTTGACATACAAACCCTACAGCTACAAATGGCAAGACATCACTGAACACTAAACGTAATTATATGTTGCCACCGACGCTTCATTAATAGATATAATTTCGGTCTGTTTGACCTTTATGAGGTCACAGCATCATGTTTGATGTAACGATCCTTGTAGACCAACTTCGTTAGAATTGATCACGCAAAGTAAATAGACCTAGTTGAGCTTCTGATAGGGCCTCTCCAAATGCCGATATATTTGGTGGCGCAGTGGTTTTAAAATTATGGTTCGTGAACCCCTTGGGAGTTCACGAAAACTTCCGGGGGGCTCACAAACAATATGTATGTAATGGCGGATATTTGCGGCCGTTTGTGAGGAAAGGGGAAGAATTACAACTGTTTATCGTCTCTCATTGAAGTCAGGTGGTTATCTCGAGCTAGACCTCTTACAAGACTGTTTGAACTTTAAACACAAAGTGTTCGTTTTTCTTACCAACCATCCCTTTCACAAAGCAAAATGCATGCAAGATCAAATTTGGCTCAAGGCTTTGGCTTATTTAGAATACATTTTCTTAAAAATGAGCGGTTTAAACCTCTCTTCAGGGGTCAAATATTAACGTTTTTACTGTGCAAGACCATATCGAGTCGTTCATAAATTTTGTTTGTGGGAAAGTTGTTTAATTAGCAATAAAACGGAGTGCTTTGATACAAAATCAGCTTTCTTTGGACGAAAATGTTAAGAATGTGGTTATAGAACACTTTAAGAGACTTAGAAAAACCTTCAGAGAATATTTCCCAGCCATATCCAATAATAACCATTGGATTCGCAATCCACTGGAATATACAGCAGCACATTAAGCGTGAGTGATAAAGAGCAGTTCCTTGAAATTTCCACTGATTTAGAATTAAAGAAAAGCTATAAATCTTGGTCATTAATTGGTTTCTGGTTAAGCTTAAAGGAGAACTTCTAATTGTTAGAGAATAAAGCTATTACAGCTTTGTTACCATTTTCTTATACGTATTTGAGCGAGAAACGTTTTCTTCATATGCCTATTTAAAAAATAAATACAGAAACAGGCTCAGTACTGAAAGTGACTTGAGGTTTTATTTATCGTCTGTGGTTCCTGACTTTGAAGTTTTGTGCCATCTAAAGCACATGCATCCTTCTCACTAAACAATTGTGAATCTTAAATCGGCATGGAATTTTGTTATTAAAGGAGGGTATTTCAGTTATGTCAAAGCAGCAATTTCCAGTACCACTTTAAAAAACATGTAAAATGTGATAATATTGTAAAAGTAAAGTTAAGAACAGGTTACTACAGTACTTTGCTCATTTAATTTGTTTTAATTTTTAAAACAAATATATAATTATCTGAACTTTTACTTAAGTAGTTTCATTACTAATTCATTATATTTGGTAGGGTATCCCAAAGTACCTAGTAGGTTTATTTAAAGGTATTAAACATTTTTATTTCAATTAATAACTAAATTTCATAAAAATTAGGTATAAAATAAATGAGTGGCAATGGATATTTACCAGAAGCTTCATGCAACTCAGATGTTTGTAAAAGGGGTTCGCGAGTCGAGAAAGTTTGGGAGCCTCTGACGTAGAGCATGTTTTTCCATGCACGCGCAGACATAAAGTGAGCCACACACCTATTATGAACTATCCAAACCTTTCATAGCAGAGATAATTATTTTTAAAATTATTACATAATCTCTTGGATAGTTAAATACTTGTCTCTAAATCTCATAACAACCCATTTGTTGAGATTCTCATTGGTCAAAAGTGAATCATCTTTAATGCCAGATATGCTTAGTAGTGTGTTGATAAATAGATATTACCATTAATTAATCAGATGGGCACCAAAACATACTTGTCCACATAACTTTTTAAAAAAAATACACACACATGTGTATCTTAAATTAATCATATTGTATATTATGATTTTGGTAGGAATCTGCTACTATTTTTTGGTAGGATAAAATACCTTCCATAACGGATTCCCTACCAACGTTTTGGAAGGTCATTAATCCTAACAAAATATTTAACACCTGGTTCTATTACCTATTCAGGCTATAAGCATGTGTACTAATCACGCTAACGAGTCACGTACAACGAAGGTTGATTGAATATAGAGTACGTATTCCCGCAATTGCGTGGACGGAGAGAGATCAAGAGGGAAACAATTTAAGAAAAACCACTCTCAGTACACCTGAGTGGTATTCGAGCCCCGATCTCCCTGTCATTGTTAGGCCAGTCTAACACGAGATTGACGCCAAGATCGTGTGGCCACCGGAGAAGATCCTATCAAAATAAAAGTATAAAGTAGCATTCTGGTACGAAATAAAGCCTTAGAGAACAGGTTTTTTTTTACCAAAATAAAGAGTATAATTGAGGTCTATTTAAACTTGTTTTTTTTTTTGCGTGACAATCAATTGTTGCAAGATTTATAATTTTCAAAGAAAGTTTGGACACCCGAATCATAGACAAAGGAAGTGGTTTTCTGCTTCTACGCATGAGGCCAACGTTGAAACCTGGCTGTCAGCAGTTGAAAAAATTAGGAGGGTCTATTTATTTAATAATCTGGCTAGTTTTAATTAAGTATACAAATTAAAAAATCTGGCTTGTTTCAATTAAGTAGTAAAAAATACTTGTTTATTTTGTTTTTGTTTTTAGTTTGGTAAAATATTGAACGTTATAATGTTTATTAAATTGCCATAAATATGGTTTAACTTGATTCAACACACAGGAAATTCTCGGCTTGTGTGATCAAGAGTCTATCCACAGAGAAACAAAATAGACAAACAGATAAATTCTCAGTAATGCAATATTTTACCGGATTAGCAATTTGAATATTATATTTATTAGCACCAGTATTATAAATTTGGCCATCAAGCACAAATTTTCGGCTCGAGCAACGGGGCACATTATATTTAGTTGGGTGGCAGGAATTTGCATCTAAACTTTTGTTAAGTGGTCCGTTATTGGAAAAAGTATGAGAAAAACTGCTCTAGACAAAATAATACCAGTTTAAAATCTAAAAAAAAAAAAACTTTTATTTTGTTTTTGAATCTTGAATCTCGAATCTCAGGAGCCTTACTAATTTGAGGATTCAGAGTCCCATCACTATTAAAAACATATGTCTAGGGAAAGACTGCATGATGCATTTATAAAACTCCCTTTCACAGAGAGAGAAAGAGAGGGTCAAGAGGCAGACGCGGCCAGTACCAAGTGCTCTACGAGCTTTCCGAGGTAATGGATCTGACCGAAGACTGCAAACAAACGTTTTGTTGACAGAGCCAAGTCATAAGAGAAGCTGAAGGCCCCGACGATAAAGAACTACTTCCTACCAAAGACTTCGCTTTTATTGCTACATTTTCCCTTGATCTTTTTTCTTCTTCTTCAGAAGCTCTATCGATTAGTAAGAAAACAAAGCGCCATACTCGACCACACAAGGACTAATTTTGTCCCCCTTACCTTCTATTCATGATACTTTTCTCATCCGCTTGTCTTCATTCATAATGATATGCCTTTTCTAGTTTTAAAACCCCTTCCACTGTATTGTTAAGCCTTGTTTATTAATATATTGCAATGATTGTAAACGTGTTTGAATTTTTCCTCCCACCTTAACTAATTAATTAAGGTGAAGGATGAACGTCTTAAGTTGTATGGTATTTTATTAGATGACAAACTTGTATAAATATATTATACCTAGGTTAACATTCCTTTGTTCTAATAAACTTCACATCTTAACTATTACCGGTATAGTTTATGCATGTCTACATTGAGGTAGGGATGAGTAAGATACATTTTAGAAGAAGTGTTCCTGCATTTACGTGGAGGGAGAGTAGGAAATATCTATTAGCCCCCCCTCCCCCCATCCCGTGCCCCTCAGTAAACCCAGCCGGTATTTGAAACTTGATCTCCCATTCATCTGCAAACCAGACGAGACGAGATGAGACCGGTGAGTTTGTTCTCTGCACCCATTAGAGTGGAGTTTAACACTCTTCCTCGGCTCCGATTTTTCACGTACATTTAAAGTTCACGCCAGCACTAAACCTGTAAGCTCGTTGGAGTTGTCACGACTAGAAGAAGATTGTAACTGTCTGGAGGAAGAGATGCTGCTAGTTCTGACTACGCCGCCAAGGTACTTCCAACTCTCTTGGATAAAGCTAGTGCGGTTCAACCATCCTTAAATGGTTTAGGCATTTATTTTGTTAAATCACAGTGATCCTTATTGACCACCGCTCAAGTTAAGTAAATATTCCCTATTTGATTATTTAAACAACTTGTATATAAGGCAAGGACCTCGCAAAAACAAAACAGGAGATAACAAGATACTAAGCCTGGGCCAGTTTATTTAAAAATATGACAAGATTCAAAATATAAAAATAAATATATATATATATGACATAATATTTAGAATTTAAGCTTGGCGCATTCTTACTCGCTCTGGTCATCAAAACATAGATACTCCTGATTAACAAGTCAAAACAATATATCATGACAACTACTTAAAGTACTATACTTAGTTCTCCTAAACTAGCATACCCTACGTTTGTTAACCCACAGAATTTAATATACAAACATATAGAAAGTTACTTGAAATAAATTTCTAATCAAATCAATGTAGCATAACAAATATTTAAATTACTAAACTTAGTTCTCCAAAACCTATTTTGGTTAACCTGCGGAATTAGATATATAAACATATTGAAAGTAAATTGTCCTAAATTTCTAATCATAACATTATAATATGACAAATATCTAAGCAACTAAATTTAGTTCTCCAAAACCTATTTTGGTTAACCTCCGAAACTAGGTATATAAACATATTGGAAGTTAATAGTAATAAACTTCTACTCAAAACATCATAGTACAACAAGTATCCAAAGTACTACATTTAGTTCTGCTAAATTGTTCACATACTGGAGAATCAATTTATAACCTACAGTCTACCATTTATCGATGCAATATCTCTAACTAGCTCACCATCATTATGTCAACTTACATTGTTGGGAGTAATAGTTCCTCTAACGGCTAGTGGCATCAAAGAGTGATTTTTCCCATGTCAAACACTCGCCTTTATTCATTTGAATTCAGAGGGGAAAAAAAGGGGGTTGGAATGAATAGCCATAATTCGATATCATATTGTCCAATCGGCGACTAGAAGACCTCATCGGCGCCTGCGCAGAACGCAATGAAGTCTTGGTCTTGGATAACGGGGGGGGGGGGGGGGGGGTGACGAGTACACGACGATTGAGAGCCAGCCAAGTTTATCAGATCGCGCACGCGCTTTATTCACTGCCATCGATCTTGATGATGAAACAACAGGTTGTGCTTCCAGTACGTTAGATAGAGTTTGTTTTGTTGTGTGAGTGGATCGCACTGGTCGAAAAAGCTCGCCTTCGGCCTCGAATGTGTTCTCCGACAGGGCAGTAAAACAGGGTGAGTAGCCAGGCGAACTAAGTGGTGGCGGTGTAGTATGCGACCACGGTACAAATCCTCCGCCCCTACACGAGGCAGCCTCTTCCGCTCTCAGGAATTCGGGTGGTCCAAGCTTTTGACACAGCGATCCAAGAGACGTCTTCCTTGATCTCAGTATCAGCAGCTGGTCAACACCGCTCTCCGTCAATCTGGCAAGTGCTCCACGCCTTTCAGCCTGTCCTCGCCACCCCAGCAACTGCGCTGTACCAAACCGAAGGCATTTCGGGCTCTTCTGTTCTTTGGCTCGACGACAGGAATGAAGGAGGGATGAAGGATCCACTAGATATCACAAGAAGTCCTTTGTAAAGAGAATAAGGACCCACCTCCTCTCCCTTATTTATTTTATCTATTAGTTCCAAGCACCTCGAGTCACTCCCTTGATGATCTCGAATCGAGATGAATGACTCCGGGATGGAATGAATTACATTAAAAGGCTGTACAATATTTTGGGTCTCAATCGGCTCCAGATCTTCCGCCATCCGAGATAGGGCATCAGCAGTCACGTTATCCCTTCCAGGAACGTGATGCGTGCTGAATTTGTATTTCGAAAGGCGTAGCACCCACCTCCCGATCTTTCCTAACTGCTTTGGGTGTCGCCACATCCATGACAACGCCATGTTGTCAGTGTATAGTTCGAATTCGCGCTGTTCTAGATAGTCAGAGAATTTCTCAACGCCCACAACACATGACAGACATTCTTTCTCGAAAGCACTATATTTCTGTTCTGCCTGAGACAAGGTTTTGCTCGCAAAGGCCACGGAACGAACACCGTCCGCAGTTCTCTGGGACAAAACCGCGCCAAGGGCGACAGAAGAAGCGTCGACATGGAGAAGGAATGGGCAAGTGAAATCGGGCATGTGCAAAACCTCGGGGCTGATCAGTTTGCTCTTGAGAGTTTTGAAAGCACGGGATTGTTCCTCTCCCCAGACAAATGAGACACCTTTTTTCTTTAAGTAATTTAAGGGGGCAGCAATTTCAGAGAAATGCGGGATAAAGCGTGCGTAGTAAGCGCACATGCCAACGAAACGCATCACACCCTTTATGTTTTTTGGTTGTGGGTAATCGACAATGGGTTTCACCCTTTCGGGGTCGACCAGCATATTCCCATTGGAAATAATATACCCAAGATACTTGATAGATTGCTTGGCCCACGTGACCTTGTCGGGGTTAACAGTCAAACCCGCCAGACGCAAACGGCTCAGTACAATGTCTAAATGTTCAAGATGTTCATCAAGAGAATTACTGTATACACAGATGTCATCAAGGTAATTAAAGACGAACTTATATTTTAAGTCTGAGAAGATGTGATCCAGGACACGGCTTAATGCCTGGCCACCGATACTAGCGCCCAACGGTACACGATTAAATTCGTATAATTGCCAAGGGGTAACAAACGCCGTGAACTTCTTTGACCGCTCTGTGAGAGCGCATTGTAAAAAACTGGCATTCAAGTCAATGAGACTATACACTTTAGCGCCCCCTAGATGTTGGAACGCACTCTCCACACTAGGCATGGGGTAGGGATCAAACTGGATTTTTTTATTTACTTTCCTATAGTCTACAATCAACCTGTGTCCTTGTCCTTTTCTCGGAATAATAAATGCCGGACTAGCGTACGGGGATTTAGATGGCCTAATCACCCCCTTCTGTTCTAAGTCCTTTATCAACTCGCGAAATATTTTCATTTTGGGTGGGTTACATGAATAGGGACCTGACCTAACCGGAATCTCGTCCGTGACTACAATATCATAGGGGAGTATGTCACATTTTCCCCAGACGGGTGTTATGACATCCGAGTACTTCTTAATCAAGGTATTAACGCGATCTTCATCGCTTCCTAAGTGACTACACCACATGGGTCTAGAACATAGACACAATGGCACTTTAATCTGAGAATTAAACCCAAAACTTAAATGTCCCAAGCCTAAGTCTAAGATACCTCTAGTATCCCACAAAAAGTCCATTCCTAATATGACGTCGCATACTAGTTTGCTTACAACATATAACTTTCTTTTCCAAGAAAAACGATTAATTTTGAGAGACGGATAAACAAATCTGTCAATAATAATGCTACTTCCATTCCCTAAAACAAATGTACGGGGAGCACACTTATTTATTTGAACGTCACATTTGAGTTTACTACCCCGGATGCTACTCAGAAACTCAGCATCAATGAACGATGCGTTAGCGCCCGTGTCGACTAAAGCGGCACCGTGATTTGACCCAATACAAAATTCGACCATGGGGATAGGGGTCTCGAGTGGTTTATTAATATTAGTAAAGCGTCGTGTAACTTTACCACTCCTCAGGTTACACGTCACACGTTTCCCGCCGGACATTGGTACCGGAGGTGCCCTAATTGCTTACAACCAAAACATCTAACTCGAGATAGGTCGCGACTATTATTCCCTCCTCGATGTCCAGTAGGTTTGCTATTATAAGGTCTATTAATCACGGGGGGCGTCTGAGAATATGCAAGCTGACCAAAGCTGTTTTTTGACTTCTGGTAAAAAGGGGTTGATAAAGCGGAGGGTTTAGAAACTGTAATAGGGTGCTTCTCAAAATATTCCCGTTCACCCAAAAGTGATCCCTCAATTTTGGAAGCCAGAGAGTACAACTCTGAAAAGGAACACGGCAATTGGGAAAATACAAAATGTCTCCTAGTAAGAGGCGACACATTCTCTAGAATAATTTCTACGATTTGTCGCTCACTGAGTTTTAAATTGAGGATGCTCGCTGCTTCTGACACAGAAAGAATAAAAATCCTAAGAGACTCGTGTGGAAGTTGGAAACGGTACACGAATTCTGAACATAAACGTTCCCTCTCTCTCCTAGAAACTAGAGAGTCAAATATGTTATCCATAACAGTAACCCAGGGGTCCCCTGACTTATCCCCTCGGAGATAAGGTGTGTTAAGAACCCTGAAGTTTTCCCCAGACATAACACTAATATTTCCGCGTCCTCAACCAGACGTAATTTATGGACTTTGTTTACTTCCAGCAGGAAAGCGAATAACGCGGAACTATTCTGTCCATCACACACAGGAATGCGATTCAACCAATCACTGACTACTTTGGACCGAGTCCTACTATCATGTGAACCGTCTGACCGAACAATAACATGGTTAGAGAGTGGTTTCTGCGAAGATAATGTGTTACCAACAGGATCTAATGGGGCCTGCCTCTCAACACTGGTCATAGGGACCTCTCTATTCCTACCGACCACCTGACCGGGCACATCACTATTATCAACGTCAGAAAATAATGGATTTTTCTCACCCAACTCCCGAGACAGCATGGTCCTCAATTCACGAACAGTGGATTCGGGGTTAACGGCTATCCCTCGGCCCACGAGCTCCGCAATTAACGCCTCTCGGTTTAGCTTGTAAACTTGAGATTTACTGCCAAGTATTTCAGAAGTGTCCAGCGGTGTCCGATCCATGGCGTAGAACGAGGATTGTAACAAACAAACAACAATATGAGTGCATTGATCAAAAAAGATATAAATATAAATATAAATATAAAACCCTGTGAAGCAGAGTGGCGCAGCTCAACCATCCTTAAATGGTTTAGGCATTTATTTAGTTAAATCACAGGGATCCTTATTGACCACCGCTCAAGTTAAGTAAATATTCCCTATTTGATTATTTAAACAACTTGTATATAAGGCAAGGACCTCGCAAAAACAAAACAGGAGATAACAAGATACTAAGCCTGGGCCAGTTTATTTAAAAATATGACAAGATTCAAAATATAAAAATATATATATATATATATGACATAATATTTAGAATTTAAGCTTGGCGCATTCTTACTCGCTCTGGTCATCAAAACATAGATACTCCTGATTAACAAGTCAAAACAATATATCATGACAACTACTTAAAGTACTATACTTAGTTCTCCTAAACTAGCATACCCTACGTTTGTTAACCCACAGAATTTAATATACAAACATATAGAAAGTTACTTGAAATAAATTTCTAATCAAATCAATGTAGCATAACAAATATTTAAATTACTAAACTTAGTTCTCCAAAACCTATTTTGGTTAACCTGCGGAATTAGATATATAAACATATTGAAAGTAAATTGTCCTAAATTTCTAATCATAACATTATAATATGACAAATATCTAAGCAACTAAATTTAGTTCTCCAAAACCTATTTTGGTTAACCTCCGAAACTAGGTATATAAACATATTGGAAGTTAATAGTAATAAACTTCTACTCAAAACATCATAGTACAACAAGTATCCAAAGTACTACATTTAGTTCTGCTAAATTGTTCACATACTGGAGAATCAATTTATAACCTACAGTCTACCATTTATCGATGCAATATCTCTAACTAGCTCACCATCATTATGTCAACTTACATTGTTGGGAGTAATAGTTCCTCTAACGGCTAGTGGCATCAAAGAGTGATTTTTCCCATGTCAAACACTCGCCTTTATTCATTTGAATTCAGAGGGGAAAAAAAGGGGGTTGGAATGAATAGCCATAATTCGATATCATATTGTCCAATCGGCGACTAGAAGACCTCATCGGCGCCTGCGCAGAACGCAATGAAGTCTTGGTCTTGGATAACGGGGGGGGGGGGGGGGGGGGTGACGAGTACACGACGATTGAGAGCCAGCCAAGTTTATCAGATCGCGCACGCGCTTTATTCACTGCCATCGATCTTGATGATGAAACAACAGGTTGTGCTTCCAGTACGTTAGATAGAGTTTGTTTTGTTGTGTGAGTGGATCGCACTGGTCGAAAAAGCTCGCCTTCGGCCTCGAATGTGTTCTCCGACAGGGCAGTAAAACAGGGTGAGTAGCCAGGCGAACTAAGTGGTGGCGGTGTAGTATGCGACCACGGTACACGGTGACAATCTGAAATGACTCGATTATAGTAATAACTTGTCAGTTCTCGTTCCATGTTCGAACTGTGAAACCAATGATTCAAAACACTTGTAAATAAATATATAAAAAAGGGGGAAAAAATTACCGTCTCCATTTCATTGCATAAAGCTGCGAATATGAGACGAGAAACCTTATTTTCATGGAGGGAGGGTGGGGAATTTATATTGAAAGCCAAGTGTAGGGGATCAACCCCTCCCCCAGTAAAAAAAAACAAACCTCCTCATCAAAGGCCGTCAAGCACAAAAACAAATCTAACACTTTATGACCAATACATACAGGAGATGATTTCATAATTAATTTGGTGGAGAAACCTTTACTCAAATAACGATGGAAGTTTTCACGAAATGTTCAGCCAAGTAGCTTATACAAAACATACGAATCATATTCTGAAGGTAATTTGTGTTCATATTTTTAACTTCTCGTTCTCACTAGTAGAGAGGAATTATTGCTATCCTCAAAAGAATCAAACTCTATAGTTTGATAAATTCGACGTTTCATGATCCCCCGAAACAGTAAAAGTGGTTTTCACGATGCCATCTCTCTGTTTGTTACCGGGACTAGAGCTGAAACCATTTTACGGATAGAGCTAGATCTTGGTATCTGGGGTTTTAATAAGGTTCTACAGAGTATTTTTGGAACTAGTTATTTCATCCTAAATTTAAGGTTAGTTTACTAAGGGGCAAAATGAGATAAAGCCGATAGTATATTAATCTGCTCTGACGATTTTGATTAAACTTAGTATCCAGGCATTGTTTACATAACAAATAAAATGGATAATATAGTTTTCCCATGAAAATGACTCTAAGGGTACAGTACATAAACGAAAATTTCCAAATGTAGTCATATCTCCACAATTATTTCAGATGTGAAATAACCAATCATTGAGAGTAGTAACATTAAAATTAAAAATCTTTTATTTAAAATATAGCCCTCCTTTTATAAGACCAACAGTTCATAATAGCTAAGCAAATATACATACATTTCTGTATTCAGGTCTTTAAAATGTGAGATTTATTGTTATTCTCTTTTGTGGACATAGATGTTTCTCTTGTCTCACTGTTTCTGCAACATTGAATATGATTTTGTTTCACAAATCTTACGAGATTTTACTACATTTATCTCTTTTAAGATATATAGTGTGTATATGCGGTGCACCATAGCATTTATTTCTTCCACTAATAGCCATGATATAAATAGTTCGTTCACACGCTAATAATTGACTTCCACTGATGTATATGAATACATACGGAACGTGTATGAGGTTAGACCACTCTGCCACCACTAGACTGTGTCGAACTCAGGGCGGTGCCCTTCTTCCACCCCGCACCTTTCTGGAGATTTAGAAGGACACAAAGGAGACCTGGTGGTCTAGGGTAAGGTGTCAGACTTCTGTGCTGGGGGTCCGGGGTTCAATCCTCGGTCCCGACACAGATTTATCTGATTGCCAAACCCTTCCTTCACCTCTGACAAGACATCTTGTGAATGTGGAAATGCCAGGCCGCCACCGTGGTTCGGATTCCACGTTAAACTGTAGGTTCTTCATTTCAACTCGCAATCATCCTACCATTACACATTAGCGTAAGTGTGTATAACCCGAACGGGTAGTAAGACGTGGTGCTAATAATAATAATAATAATAGGACACAAGGCTATATATATTTAGATGCTATATTTAGAATGTCTCATGACTACCCACTGTTGAAATATCAAACTACAGTCACATGGTTAATACCTCAATAATATTGTAGATGTGTGTCACAAACATCTGGTTTGCTCTCGACTGCATTTTTTTAAATTATGGTCTAGGATATTTTACCTATGCTTTTTAAACCGATTGATTATATCAGCACACATTTATAGACTTAAACTTAATTCTAAAATATAAACAACACCAGGCCGTTAAAATCTTATTGTGAAAGGAGAAGTCTTAATATACCTACTGATATATTTTTCCAACATGCCGGGGTCCTTAGTTCAGAATGCAGGTCTACTGACTGAGCTAAAGTGATGAACCCTCCGATGGTGGTGCCGCGTCCATGCTGTTGAAGGACCCTCGCTCTAACTTAAAAAAAACCTATCTTATTGGAGACGGGGAAGGGATGATGAAGTTAGAATTCAGGGTAAATCTACTTGTATTAGAAGAAGAAAAAAACCCACCCTCAACACACCTAGCCAAAATTTGAATCCCGAACTTCCCATCACCAGAACACCAGATTATATTAGTCTGACATCAATTTCACGTGCTCATCAATGTTACACTGGATATCATCGCTGAGGGAACTGCATGGTTGCTATTGGGTAAACAGCATAGTCAATCTCTCGCTTAAGTGTGGTCATTTTCCCCTGGAATATAAGACAAGTTAGCTGGTTAGTCGAGGTTGCCCCTAACTTTTTCACACCACCTTCCAACATAACTGAGAGCGAGGAGATTTAGCAACAGTTAACTGAGAGATAGCCAATATAAAGTTTTTCTCCATAAGACCTGCAATTCCCTATATAATGATATTGGATATAGTAGTTAACACAATTTTATTTCACACACAGTATTTGGTGTTGTCATTTAAATACTATTCAGTGTGCGTTTGAGTTCAGTTACATCATGGTCATTTTTGGTAAATCTAACTAGGAGACAAACCTGCAAAGATATTTCGGTATTGGGTGTGTTTAAGTACTGGCGTACTTATATATTACCCTAGGTATATGGATTAGGTTTTAAACTGGGGGTGGATTCACACACTAAGGAATTTTCAATATAAAAGTATTCAAGTTAATGTTTTAAGAAAAATCATCGACCTCCCCCTGTTTCCTTAGTGCTTTAAGTTTATTATCCTCACACCACGTTATTTCTTCTGGAAATTACAGCTCTTAAGCTTCAAAACCCTAAAAAAAAAACAACCTCCCCTCTTACATTTTCTCATGTGAGCATGCTAGAAAATAAATGTATTTGTTTGAAAATTGTTGGATCTCTATTTATAATCAGATTCTTTAATCTCAGAATTGCATAATTTCTTGTGAAACGTCGTCGAAATCTAGACAATTTCAGCTTTTAGTTTTTTTTTCTTAATTTAACTCATAATATTTCATTAAAATTCTTTAGTGAAATGTTGATAATTTTCTCTCTCATTTTGAGGTGAGCGATGTTTTAAAATAAAGCTTCTCAGGACTTCAGCAGACGGCCCCCTTCAATAAGTGTAAGCTGTAGATAATCTGAAGGTAACAAGGTGCTCATCATTAAAAACTTATACTGAATAAAGACTGGAATTTTTATATTGTAAGCACATTCCATTTACCCTGAAGGGTAGTAATCTTACTTATAACTTACATTATGACCCTATTTTATAATCTGCACCATAGTGGAATAATGAAGGTATTCTTGCTACCTTACCGTAGTTTTGATGAGTTCAAAAAGATTTGTTTTTGCATGTAGACCATATTAATTTTAATTTGGCTGACAGCTTTGTTAAATATTTATAAAAATGGAAAATGGAAATCAATAGAATAAAAAAATAATTATTAAATCCTTTCAGATACATCTAGTTTTCAAAACATTGTTTGATTAAAAACTAATTAAATATATTTTGTATAGGTTTTCACAATTAAATTAAATTATTTTTCTAGCTTGCTGATAATTTTTTGTTAGTGCTAACTGAATATTTATTTTCAACAAACTAAACCCTTTGCCTTAGAAAAAGTTTATCATTTTATTTCATCTCATATTTTATTTGTCTAGATTAAGTTTTTTAAACGTTAGCATTTTTGACCCTGATTATTTTAATATTGAATCATGATGTTTTATTTGCTCCCTAACGTAATGGTGTGGGTCTTACAATTCTGTGTCCACGGCTACAGCAAACAATTTTTATTCCCCTTAGCTTTAATTGGGTATTTAAAAAAATATAATTTTCTCAACACAAGGTTATATCAGCTAATGACTTAAAACTAACAAGCAAGGGCAGAACAAATAAATTCTACGTACATATAACAAGTCTAAGCAAACATGAGGCTGAAAGGCTAGGGTGTGCACTAGTCTGACACGTAAGGTTTGAGGTTTGAGTCCTAATCTGTACTGACGGGGTGGTTTTACATACTTCATGTCAATGATGGTAAATATAAGGTTTTTATAGTATCCTGTTCTACCTTGATTCAAATTACGCCCCAAAACTGATAGAAATGACACGCTCAAATTTCCGGTAATAACAAGCGTCTTCATCGTCATGATTTTTTTTTTCACCGTGTTCCACGGTTTACAACCCGTCTGGGCTCTCCCCACATTAAAAAAATGGGGTATTGATGAGTAAAGTGGAATTTGGAGGGAGTGTGCCTGGAATATCGTGAAAAGAGTGAGACGCCATGTTTGAAATAACTCCTCAATAGATTCAGCCACGCCTTTAAACTCCAACAACCCGTCCTCAGAAAGCCAAACCAAACGAGACTAACGTCTATATCCACGTACCCACTCGTGTGGGTATTTTCTGGTAAAAACATTGTTACTAATAAAACAATATCCCTGACAAACTTATTATTGAAGCTCTGAAGGTGGAAAGTTAGGGAACGTGAGAAAAGGCCACTGGTTTTCCAATTTTTATGGTGAAATATTTTTTTGGCCAAAAGAAATAAAATATTGCTTCAATCAAAAAATTGTTTAGCTAACTTCTAATGGTATTATCGACTATTGTTGAATATCTATATAACGGCATTAGTTGACAAACTATTTAAATGAAAATAAAAAGTTGTCATTAAATCCCAGGACATCCTTGACAGATAATCAAGAACTGGTGAGGTAGCCAAGTAAAGAAAATTAAACTCTTATGTTTATACTAAAGAATTATTTGATTTATGTAACCAAAATATTGCAAAAAAATTACTTTTCTCGCGTTCTCTACATCCCCACCAAATATGGGAGGAAGGAAAGCGGAGGGGGAAAGTTGTTGTAATGAAGGGGGAGTGAATCAACCGGAAGTATCAGAAATGTTTTTATTTTTTACCTTGCCACGCTCTATACCTGATATATTGTATGATACTGCGATGTTACTTCCCATCTCTACCCTTCTTGAATTGCTCGTACACTATTGGTTTAAGCGCATGTGCACCAACTGTGATTGTTGGTTTCTAACTTTATTGAATCTTCCAAGATAATTCTATCGTGCCAAAAAAGAAAAGTTTAAGTTATTAAAGTCGCGCTGAACAGACAATGCTAATGAGACTAAAATCTTGTTATTTTTATAGAGCGCATCACGTGATTATTTTTCTGTTCCTGTTTTTCGACGAACGTGCGAATCCACAATAATTTGCCATTAAAGCTTTAATCACGCTCTTCATGTCAATTAATTGTGCACTTAATGAACCCATTTTAAAACTGAAAAATACGATAAACTTAAGGGCCAGTTTCTTAATCAAACTTAGTGGGGCAGTATAATGAAGTCAAGATTATACCTACCTAAACTCCAATGGGATGGGCCAGTTTCGCAAATGAAACTGGTTCATTCCGTTCTGGTTTACGTAGGTGTGCAGTACTCCTTTAATTAGCATAGCGTCACACTTGAGGCGTGCTAAGTTTGGACTAAGAAACTGGACCAAGACATCCAAGAGTCAACAACATACAACCTCGTTCTCGCATCCCAAACCTTAAGTTTTATTAATGTAGATTTCACTTCGGTGACCAAATGGTCTAAAATTCACTCACGCAAAATACTGGTACTATCGGTGACTGGGAGATCAGGGTTCAAAACCTATTTGGGTGTACTGAGGGTGATTTTCCCTAAATATATTACCCCTCTCCTCCCACGCAAATATAGGTAGACCTCATGCCTGACACATTAGCTTAGTTACTAATTAATCATATCCCCCAAACGGTTATTGAGAGACAGTGCAAACGAAAAATCACATCAAAAGAATTTGCTTCACGTTTGTATTTTGAATTCGATTTTGGAAAACAAATTTAGATTCTTGACACGATACATTGAAGCAATGTATTTCATTTTTAATTTATCATATATAGATAGTGGTATGATCATGAAAATTCGCTTTATCGAGATGATAATTAATGTTGACATTTTATGTCCCCCAAAAAGTGGGTTTTGAAATTCTGTCAGTCTGTCTTTCTATGTGTATCTTTTATTGTCTTTATGTATTTGGAGCTACGGACCAAACACATGAATCTTGTTCAAACTTTATATTTAGAGGTCATTTGGTTATATTTAGAGGTGAAATGGTGAGTTTTTTCCTAGTTCTAAAATTAAGGCTAGTAACCAATTTTTAAAAAATCACAAATTTTCTAACATAATTAACGAATATATTCTACACACATATTTATAGTGCATTTTATTATAAATAACGCCCTCTACTGGTTTTTCATAGAAATATTCATTTTATGGTAAGTCTAGTTTACTGATGAATGATTTTCGAAAATTTGAAATTTGTTGAGAGTATTTTTTAATTTTGTACAAAATAGATGCTTGGGGAGTGTTGTTTTGATTGAATAACACGATTTATTAATTTTTTATTAATTTTTTTTCTATGAAAAATTTATTTTTGGATAGTTCACTGGCGAAATATTTTTTAATAATTTTCATCCAAACTATTTGAAAAGTATGTACAATATTTTGTCCTACCATTTTAATTCAAGCTGTAATTTCTTAATACCTTTTCCAGATGAATAGAATGTATTTAGGCAAGCTCGCTCCCAACTATAGTGTTCTGTTTTGACGTGGTGGGTCCGTGTTTGCAAAGTAGTAGCGTGCTTATTATTGTTCATCACATGCGGAAGTGGACTTTACACGCACCCTTCTACCACTCGTTTTCTCGCAACACAGGGGGGGAACATACGTACTCTTCAAAACGTGACACGCCATGCTTGCCGTGTTTACACCTGCAGGTGTAGACCTACACACAATTGGGAGGAAGACGCACTATATAAAACACGACACGCCATGCTTGCCGTGTACCTGCAGGTGTAAAGCTACACACAGGTGGGAGGAAGACGCACTATACAAAACGCGACACGTCATGCTTGCCTTGTACCTGCAGGTGTAAAGCTACACACAGGTGGGAGGAAGAAAACCACGTACTTGTGATCAGTAAAGACCACAGCGACTACAAACCCCCCATGCTTGCCGTGTACCTGCAGGTGTAAAGCTACACACAGGTGGGAGGAAGACGCACTATACTAAACGCGACACGTCATGTGCTTTGCCTTACAGTGACTAACTGGCCACCTGCAGGTGTAAAGCTACACACAGGTGGGAGGAAGACGCACTATACAAAATGCGACACGCCATGCTTGCCGTGCACCTGCAGGTGTAAAGCTACACACAGATGATTGTTGATCTTTGAGGGATAATCGATTCCTCCCCGTGATTGAGAGAAGTGGGGGGACGGTTGCACGTATTGTTTTAGTTTATAAGTTTTTAAACAAGAGGGCTATATTTTTACATTACGTCTCACCACCCTTTTGGGTTACACGGGTTTATATTAATTACGCTAAGGTAATAAGTTAGAGGAAGATAAAATATAGAGGAAATGTACTAGAATGTGCGTGAAAATAGAGTGGGAAAGCAGGTAGGAAAAACCACTCACACTACACCCAAACGGGCTTCAAACTTGGACCTCACCGTCATTGGCAAACTTGACTTAAATATTTATGTTTGTACATTATATTGATGATTTATTCTAGCTCTGAAACATACGAAATTGTCCATATAGCTAGCTTATTTTTATTTCAAATCGATACAAATCTTTTTAACACCACTCTATCTAGTGACCTTGACCTAAAATATATCGTATATAAATAACCCAATCTTATAGCCAGGCTACTGTACCATATATGTTAGAAGAAAACCCACTCCCAAGATCGATTGGTCCCGAATTGTCTAAAGCAGGGGTCACCAAACTTAAAATGTCAAATTGTTTCACGATTTACCCAGATTAAAAATTTGCCGTACCGCGTATTGGCCATCATTGTGGCCTGTAAATAGGCTTTGCCACTAATTCTTCATTAATTCAAGGGTGGGGGGGGGGGGGTTATGGTAGTGGGATCTGTGACTTGGATTCGTAATTGTTATGGAAATAATTTTAAAACGTTGCTAGTACATTTTGTAATGAAGTGAACTTTTTATGCTAGAAAATAAAAAAATTACTCTCTTGAAAAAATAAGTCAAACATAAAAAACAAAACTTGGTGTGAAACTCATTAAAAAGATTGGCATTCACTTTCAAGTTTCATCCAAAATATTTAAAATACTAATTAATGATTAATTTTCACTTTTATTTTAATGCAGCTATAAATATGTTAATCTATGAGCTGGCTTCTTTATTTATTTTCCACCACCTGCAGCTGAAAATGACAATTTATACAAATAGGATAGAGCAGAAAGAATAACACTTTCACTTGGGAGTGCAACATGAATCAGAACTGGATAATTCTCCTTCCAGACACGAGGCCATACAATCTTAAACCTTAGGCAACACTCTTCAACGATAAATTACTTTGGAAAACGCAAAATAAACTTTCCACGTGAGCTACCGAAAATGCCGTCGCGATCGACTGTTTGGCGACCTCTGGCTTAAAGCGTCACTCTCATAATATACTTGATTATGGAGTGATTAGGGTTCAAATCTCGGTCTGATATATTGAGAATTTTCTTTTTCAAAATGGTTCTTCACTTTTCCTCTACCCGAATACAGGTACGTTTCCTCTAAATTCTACCAAAATCATCCCTACACTATTGATAGCTAAAAGACGTGGTGTAATAAATTTGAACAGCCCCAGCTGGGGTCTAAAATGCTTCCCTGGGCTAGAAGTCCACCTCCCGAGCCTCTAGGCCACGTTGACTTGCTACTATTATACTATAATATTGTCTATATTGATCTCTCTCCCGTGGTTTGCCAGTCGTTTGTATATTTGTAAGCCCACTAGTCGTCTCACCTTATACTGTCCAGGGAACAGGCACAATGAACCTGGTCTTATCGACCTGCCTCATTCCACTGCCCATAATCAAATATTCACGCATTTTAAGGGGGGAAGTTGAGCCACGTCATCATTCCCAGTATGGATTTTATTTACAACCTACGGTATTGATTACTCTCAAAAATATTTGGGTTTAAAGAAGTTTTGACGCCAAAGTGTCCATTAGTGTGTGTCACGAATATAGATACTTTTTTTTTTGTAAATGCAAGATAAAGAAACCTAGGTAATGAAAGTGTATGGCTGTAATGGAGTGAGAAAGAAACTATGAATTAACAATTATTGTTGTTCAGAGGGATTGTTTTACTACCTACCTATCTTTGTTGACCTCGTCTTAATACCTATCCGGGTAATTCACATATATATACATATTCAGTGGTCAAATGCTCTAAGATGTCATTCTCGTGCTAGACTGGCTTGCTGATGATGGGGAGGTCAGGGTTCAAATCCCGTTCGTTTTGACTCAAGGTAGTTTTTTCCCCAAATTGTTTCCTACTATCCTTCACCGTAAATGTGGGTGGATTATCTCTAATATGCTTCCTTACTCATTCCTACCTCATCAGAGTAATTATCATATGCGTATAACCTAAACAGGTAGTTCGAAGTGGTGATAACAAAAATAAAAGTTGTGAATGTTAAAGGTGGAATTAAGAGGAAATTCACCCGCACTTGCGTGAAGTGAGACTGTCTGTATATCCATTAAAGAAATAATACCCTAAAAAATATTGATCGGGATTCAAATCCTGATCCACCTGTCACCGACAATACAATCTATTGCGAGCGATACACCTTCGGACCATGTATACAACGACGCGGATAGTGGGGAATGAATGATTAAAGATGAAAGCCTAAGAAACCTTTCTTACTTTGTGAACATATTCTTTGACACACCTCATCGATGGAGGAGAATTTAAGACCCCCAACGTATCATCAACGAAACGGAGAAACGCACAGGAATACTTGTTAAATAAATCTTTTTAAAGTCCGCCCAATTCGTACAAGTCTTTGAATAGTAACTTACACGTTCGTTTATCCCAATTTTCTTATTAATAGACATGTATGACAGCTAGAAAGGCCTACTAGTTCTACTTCCCAATATTCATACGCCAAGTTATTGATCTTTAGTTGTCACTTTTGCTGGGTACTAATATAAATAAAATAAAAACGTGAATACATTAAAATGGTAGTTATCAATGTGGTTCGATAAAAATATGTTTGTATTTTTAAAAGGTTCTCTAAATGATATATTTTGTACGAAAGTCACAGTATACCAGTGAGTTAACTGTTATTTTGAACTGACTATATATTTACTCTAGTGGTGTAGGAATGAGGAATTTAGAATATAGAGAAAAGGTATGTGCATATGTATTGAGGTATAATGGAAAATCATTAAGAAATACCACCCTTAGGTACACCAGGCTGACATTCAACCCCGATGAAACCTCAGGGAAAAGGCCTGACAGTGTATCCATGCAAGTCCTTGGATCCATTATGGCTACAAAAAACATTGTCATGTGTGTAATATAACCTACCCTAACCTAAGGATGCAAATCCTTGCCACCATCCATACTGAGGTTCTGCAGTGTCTAATTTGCTATTAACTATATGGTCATCCTTCCTCGCTTTCCGCAAATGTTGGTGCAGATCTTATACTTTACGGCTACAAATCAGAGGTTCCTGATTATTTTCCTGGGATGTTGAGTAATATATTACTATTTATGCTGTCTCATCCAGCTAAAATATATCGTGGAGAAATTAAGAGTGTGACTATCTTAGTTTAATTCTAGTATTTTATCATGCACGGTACATGACAGTTCATGTTCGTTATAGATCAATGAATTTGCGTACACTTCTTTTGTTTTGTAAAAGTGATAAGGAGTTAAAAAAAACTACAACCTAAATAGAGCAGGAATGGATTAAAGGGATGGGGGCTCATTTTCCCCCTTGGAAATAATGTTCCTCTATCCTCCGAATGGAATAAGCTTTCCCCTCTACTATAATAGAGTTGCCCTCTTTAGATTAATTTCATTCCCCTTTGATATTCTAGAATATAAAGCTTAAAAATAGGCCTATATTTGTATCAAATTCTAAATAGCTTTAGTGAAATCTAATTTTCACAAATTGGGCGTGAAGATTCACTTTAAATAGGGAAAAGAGGCATTTAATTAGCTTTTAGAGAAATCTAGTGTTAAAAATATCCGGGATAGTCCACTCAAAATAGCCTTTGGAGGTATAATTATTTCAAACAGTTGCCGAGGGCAGAACCCCAGTTTCTTCTTGCCTTGGGGGTGAAAACTCCTCAAAGCACCCTTTTTTTGTGCTAATTTATCCCCCTTGACGATTAAGGTTCTGCCACCACTGAAATAGAGCGGAACAAAAAAAAAAGGGGGGGGGGGGGGGAGTACATTAACTCTGGTACCAGGCCCAGTTTGAGCATCTCATGGGCCTGTGTGTGTTTAGAAAATATACGTTAAACTTTCCAGCCATATACAATTTTTGACACACTATTAATATTTTTTCCCTTGAACTGATCAGTTTATGACGTTGTCTACAGACATTGGTCAAGAGATCTTGGCTACAAATTCAGAGGTCTGGGTTTGATTACCGGTGCTTCCAGAATTTTCTGCGAAACTGTATTTCTGAAACGAAGGTCAACTCAGCCTAAAGTGACAAATACGGAGATACTTGAACGAAAAAGTATCGTCTCTGGTCTAGAAAACTGAGATGAATGGCTGGGATGCTCGTTGTACTGACCATACGACACCCTCTTCCACGGATGTTGGAATTATTTTCACCAACAAGTGGGGCTGCTCGGTCGGTATGGCTTGATTTCGGGCTGACACCATGAGTTTTTATTTGCTATTGATACAATCTGTAAAGAATAAGACCTGCACATTTCACAATTTTATGTATGAAAAGTAACTATTGCCACAACAAACATCACTACCATTCTCCCTCTTTCCTGCATATTCTGCCATCTTCCCTCTGTTCTCTTTTCTACTCCCCTCTCTCTCTCACCCTTCTGCTATTTCTCCTTCACCCTTCATCATCCCTTATCACCCTTCCTCACCACCCACTTACCGCCCCAAGAAAAGTTATAACATGTTAGAAATTATATTTTAGAAACTACAAACTAGTTATTTTATAGATATTGATACTATATATATCCGACGTGACAGCTACAGATCACACAACGTATGACGTATGAATGAATAAAAGTAGTTTTTGTAACTTTTGACATGTAAGATTGTCTATTGTTCTTTCTATTGTCTTAGAGGTTTATCTTTTAATGTCAATCCCACTGTAACCTCTATCCAACCCTTAAATATAAGAAACTTTCCGTGCTTGATTGCACTATGATGTATCTTATAAGCCAGGCCATAATGTAATGTCAAGGTAAGAAATCTACCTTTCAAGGAAAACTGAGTGTGCCTAGCCTACGGAAAAAAGTATGTTTTTAGAAACTTCTACTTCATGACATTTGGTTGGGAATACTACGCGTTTATTATACTAAATCCATATCACAATTTGTATTTATACATGGTATCTATCACCTGCATTGGTTTGAGTAAAAGCTCATGATGTTATAGACTGAAAAATATATAACCTACGTAGTGAAAACATTCAGAGCTAATTAATATCAAATTAACTTTATTTATTTATTTTTGTATTATGTTTTAATATCCGTTAGGGTAAACATTTGAATAGCACTAAAAGGTAGGAATGATGAGTAAACATGCCTACATTTGCATGAAGGGGTAGCGAGAAAAATTTAAGTAAAATTACTGCAATATGCCCGGGTTATATTCGAACCCTGATATCCTCATAACTGGTAAATTAGATTAGACGAGCTTTACATTTAGTCTGCGTGCCCATGGTTACGGGTAGTTTAATATTATCACATATGTTTGAAAAGTAAATTCCTTTCTCTTTGTTATTCATTTATTAATGAACTGGATAGAACTAACTCAAGATACGTATAGGGATAGGCGGCGTAATTTTGTAAGTGCGGCAACTTTCGAGTTCCTAGTGTCATAAAGTATGTACACAGGTGTTCATTTTTTAAAAGAAGAATTTTGACAGTAAACAGTAACCTAGTTATTTGTTTGGCCTAGTTTAGCAGTGAGAAAAATCTAAAAGATATCTTAATTCCAACCAAAAGTGAGAAAGCTCTCTGAGGTCGAATCACGATACCCTGATTTGGAAAGCTGTGAACCTATTATCACTTTGTCGGAACGAGAGAATACTTTTCTCTTGGATATTTTTTTCTTCAGGATTACCAGGTCAAGCATGACTTCACTGGCTAAATTGTATTTGGAGCTAAAAGGTTCTCGTGCAGTTTTCTAGTGACTAAATGGTTTGAAGTTAATCCAAACTTGACCTTATTTCAAAGTGTCAGGGGCATGACCACTTCTTCCTTACCGTTAATATCCTATTACAACCGTAAACTTTCCACTTTGATAATTGAGTTTCCCTGGGGGGAGGGGGGATTATCTAATTAATACGTCTCTTCTAACATTGTTTGTTTTTAGTGAACTGCTAGGCCCCAGCCCACGGATTTAATCAATGGTTTTATTTAAAAGTGGGAACAGAATAATTAAACTACCATAAGAATTGTTACAATATTGTAAGTGTAGTATTTTATATTTCTTTGTAACTAAGCTGAATTATTTCCTGAAAAAGTATTCTTGGTGTATTAATCCTTGGTCACAGACAAAGTATACACCAGACCCACAGCCTTCAGGTTAAAGTGGCTGCGCTCCTTGCGAGAGCTCGAGTTCTTTAACACGAGTATCGCTAGATGCCATTAAGGGGCACTAGGCACTTTAGAGAGGTCACAACATTAATATAATTCTCAAATCAATCGGCTGGATTCCACAAATATAGGTTTAGGTAGCGACCCGACCCCCCTCTTAACATGATAGTACCTCACAAAGGGCTCACAATGACTACAAAATACGATTATAATGGTCCCTTTATGTCGAACATGCTAAAAGTGAGTTGTTTAACCATTGCACATTTGGAAATGTTTTTTCCACTCAACATTGACACTATTGAACCCCAGTATTGATAGACTCAACCTTGCTCAAGGATTGCAGTGAAACTTCTAAAAGGCTGAGGATCTGGTATATACCTTTTCTGTGTCCTTGGTTTAATATATATATTATGTTATATCTTGGGGGTTGAGGAAAACTAGCCACGGCAGGGGTTTGGGGGTACTAGGAGGAAAACTCCCATTACACTTGATAGTCATTATAGGGAGAGGTCAGAATTTCAAACCTTGTGCAGTAGGGGTAGTTTTTTTACATGCCATATTCATTGTGGTTTTACTTTTATTTTTGATTTAATGCGAGGGGGAATTTCTTCAACGCTATGCTATTTCCTTACCCTTTAAATTTGGTAATAATAAGCCTTATGTAAAACCTAGTGTGTGTATATATATACACTCACTCAATATTTGTAGTTGATGTAGACCCTGTTATATAATTACCCTTAAGTTAAGTTGATTTTCTGATTAGGCTTATGTTACTAAGAGCTTAAGGTTGTATTTATCTTTTATTAATTTTTGTTCATCTACCTCAACAAGTGCATTGAGGGGGCCACCTAACAGGTAAGGACGTTGCCTACCTCTGGCACCACGAAAAAATAACCATAGTAAGTTAATTAAAACAAAGGTATGAGAACAATTGGAATATAAAACTTAAGATGGTGACGGATTATAAAGAGATTTTTAAGATTTGGGAAAGATATATATAGAACAACTGTATGATAAGGAAGATCGAGTAGGTCACCTAGAGATTGAAACAGAAAAATAGGTAAAGGAGGCTAAAAAGGGACACAGCATTTTAAATAGGTAAGTTGAGAGCACCACAAAGGGCATGCGAAGAAGGAAAGCTGCTGGATATGATGACATCCCAGCTGAGCTTCTGAAGGAACTGAGAAACAATGAATTAATGGCTCTAAAAAAACTTAAAAATAGGTTCTACGGAACAGAATAATGTTCCAAGGGCTTTCTAGACGTAACCTTGGTGGCTCTAAAGAAGAATAAATAAATGGAAATACTCAAGAAGATCGGCATTAACTGAAGGGACAGTAGACTGATTGCAAACCTGTACCTGGGACAGCGAGTGAACGTGAGGCTGAATGATAGATAGACCAACAGCGTGGAGAGAGGAAGATGATTGAGGCAGGGCTCCTGTATTTTTCACTCACTCTGTTCAATTTGTATGGAGAGTGACTAATCACAGAAACCCTGAAGGTACATGGCAATTTCAGCATAGGAAAATGCTTCGCCAACACAATAAAATACGCAGATGATATCAATAATGGCTAAAAAAAAGAGTTGCAGGATATGGTGGGCTGGCTAGTGAGGATAGGAAGAAGATATGACATAGAGATCAACATTAAGAAGTAAAAAGTGATGGTGGTTTCAAAAAATGAAGAGCCATTGAAAATCCAGATTTGGAACCAGGAGTTGAAAAACATATAACAGTTCAAGTACCTGAGAAGTATTCTGACAAAGTATGCTTACTGCACCAAGGAAATTAGGTCGAAGATCACCATGGCCATGGAAGCGTTCAATAAGAAAAGAGGAAAATGTAACTGCTGACCAGCCATTTAAGTTTGGAACTGAGGAAGAAACTAATCAAATGCCACATTTGGAACATTGCGCTTTATGGAGCAGAAACTTGAACTCTTAGTGAGATGGAAAATAAATACCGGGAGAGCTTTTTGTGGTGCTGTAAAAGACTTGAGAATATTAGGTGGACAGAAAGGGTGACAAATGAAAAAAGTTTAAGAATAATGCGTGAGAAGAGAAACATTTTGTATGCGAGTCTTCGGTGCAAAGCAAACTGGATATTGGACACATCTTTAGGAGGAACCGTTTTCTCTACAACGTTTCAGAATAAAAGATTGAAGAAAAGAGAGGCTTAGGAAGAAGTATGATTCAAATATTGGATGATATGAAGGAAAGAAGAAAATCCCGTGAGCTGAAGGAGGAGGCAAAGGACGGGTGTGTTGGTAGTCTAAGTACACTGGTAAAAGAAATTGGCCTTTCGTAAGACAGAACACCAAATAATAAAACTTATGTGGCCTAAGTGTATTAAAGTTTTATTTGGTGATTCTTGAAAATATAACATTGGAACAAAAATCATAGATTTTTAAGTAATTATAAAAATCGTCTTACAGTGTCACACAATTTCTTATATTGAAATAATTTTTTGTTGTAGTAAATGTGTATTTTTATTAATCGTCTACAGCTCAGGTTATTTACTTTAATCATGAAAATGGCCAGTAGGAATCTTACTGCCAGGATATATGACTAGATTGAAAATGTTGGTGTAAACATAATATGTTTATTCAAAATAGGAAACAGTAAAAGGCAATTTTAAAAAGTAGGTCAATGTTGTTTAGGTACAAATCATAGTGAGTATGTAAACTTGTCAGAGGAAGAGGGGAAGTGTTATCAACTCACATGCAAGAGGCCTCGAAGGGCGAACTACTTCCTTCTCTTTTTAACTTGTACATTGTTGTATAGGTGTCTTAGTACTTAGAGTGCTTGAGTGGTGAAGATAAGATGCAAACCTTTGCTCAAAATAGCTTCGAAATCACCAAGTAGACAACGTCGTTAAAACAGAAGTGTTTCTAAATAATGTGATCGGCTACACAATGCAAATACTAGTATGCTTGAGGCTAATGTGTGTGGTTGCGCCATGTAGGGGTCAAAAAATGACGTGTCTTTGTATGCTGAAATTCTACAAGAAGGATGGAATTACCATGTCCCAATTTTTTTTAATATAATAAACAAGCTCTTGAGTATACACATTCATAATAATCGAATCATGGTTGTAACATATGATTGGTCGAATAAAATGTGATATATATAAGGTACGAGTGATCCAAAAGATGAAAAGAGGATGTTTTACCTCCTGACACTTTGCTGCGTGTCTTCTTTTAGGGAGGGTGTTTATTATATTTTATCACCCTTTAACTGTGTTTCATTATGTAGAACATGTGTCATATTTTGAAATTTTATTATTTTTTAGAGCTATCGTTTGAAAATGATTACGAAGTTATAATAGTAATCAAACAAAAGGAATTACACTTATTATTGTGATATTATTAGACTTTGTTAACGTTAATAACATCTTACACATTTACACATTTATCCCCTATTTTGTATACGATGGTTCAAAATGTAATGTGTATTTTATTTTGGAAAGCCGTTCCTTTGATGGCCCTTTCATTCGAACTAAATGGTTAAAATCTGTTTAGGACTATAAGTATAAGATAGGGGTGAGGCAGGATTAGTTTAAACTAAACGCAGCTTCATTTGCTTGGGGGGAAAGTGGTAAACCATTTTGAAGGGAATAATATTTAACAACGCTCGGTCGATATATTAACCCCAAGCCTTAGTACGTGTTTCCAATGATGAAAAATTTTAAGAAAGTGAACAGATTGATTTTTTGTGACTTTTTGGTTATAAATGAATAGTATAAGATAACAAAACACGCTGATTATGTTCTAGAACTTTTGTGATTGTGTCATTAGGTAAAGTTGTATTGTAATGGATGAATCTTCCCTGTTGCACCTCCAAATAGGCTGAGGTATATAATTTTAAAATGTTTTGTGCTCTTTTAGATGATTTTTAATTTATTTGAGAAGAGGGCATATATTGGAATAGCTCGGTTTTTAAATCACTCAATATGTATTTATTTCCAATGCCTACAAAGAAGCAGCGCTCTAAATTCTCAGAAATAGCAAATCAAAAGTATCTTAAATAAAGAAAAATTGGCCGATATTAAAATATTTATTACACTATCAAAAAGAGGTTTGGTATACAAATAGCTTCACATAATTAGGATACGAGGTGTAACGCAAAGAGAACGTTAAAATGACGTCTCTGAAAAGAACGGAAGTACCTTTTAATTTCTGTTTTCTACTTCCTCCATGTAATTAAATAATGCAAGCTATAATTGTGACATTATTTCTTTTATGCTCTACTCATTTATGAAATATTGAAAACTAACAAAGAAACAAATGTTCAAACAAAGAAAGACATTAATATATATTGTATGGACTTTATTTCTTTGTTGTTGCACTTTTATTTACCTAGATCTTTAACAATGCATGTATCCACACTGAGGGCCAAGTGGTCTGAGACGTCAAGTTCACAACAGCCTAAATTGTCGGTGACTAGGAATTCTTATCTTTGAATCTCAGATGGTTGATTTGGGGTTTGGTTAATATCCTACTTAGAATAATGCGGGAATATTGTATCTAGCTACCTCCCTCACCTATCTTTATACCTATCTTTATACCTCCCCCCTCCCTTATACATACTAAATAACTCCCGCGTTTCAACGCATGAACTATAACCAAACACAAAAATAATAAATATTTGTGCTAGTAACTTTTGAGATTTCCCACCCTCTCACCTTCCTAATATATGCTTATCTAACAAGACGTGGTTTGATTCCAGTTTGAGGCACTAAGATGCACTATACAGAATGGATTTAAAATGGGAGTTTTGAGAAACGCGAGAAAGAGCAGTATTCTTACAGAGTTTTTTTTATAGCAAAACAATTATTTCGCCAAAATAGATAACAACGAATAACAACGAGTTTAATTTTCTTCACATGGTAATTTCAACAGTTGTTGAACATTTGAACATTTGTCAAGGGTGTTCTTTATTTAGTGACAACTTTTTCTCTACATCTAAAAAGTTTATCATCAAATTTAGCTATGCTCATAACAGATAGTCATCATGCGAAGAAAATTAAAATCTATTTTTCTACTTTACAAATATTTTTTTTTGCCAAAAATGTTTAGTATAAAAACTGCAAAAGCATTTACCTATTCTCGCGTCCCCCTATACTCCAACCCTTAGTTTCAACCCGCCTTTAGAGATTCATTGGGAACATGGAATAACGCAGTGACTGTATATAATCACTAAATAGGACGATTCATTAACACGGAAATAACATGTTAGATACCAATAATTATTAGTTGTTTATATTTTATAATCCAAACTCCACGTGAGAGTTGACATTTAAAGCTGAACATCTTTCATCAGCTGAATTTATAAATAATTAAAGTGTTTGAGATAGTCAAACAAAGTTTGGCATCCTTTTAACATTTTATATTTTTGTTGGGAAATAATTAGTCTTCTCTTGATTATACATTTTTTTAGAATAAGCATTTTTGGGGACCTTCTCTAACATTTACATTGCTAGAAAAATGACTTTAACGTATTAAAAAATATATTGACACTTTACAAATAAATAATAAAACTTCAATAAAAGTAGTGGTATTTTTATAACGCCAAAAACATACTAGAGAAGGTCCAGAATAGTATTTATTTTATACAACAAACAATACATTTGCACAAACTTTCTCATGTTGTGTATTATAGCTTCGAAGAAAATTTTCAAAAATAGATTTTAAGTTAACTACCCTTAAAAAGCTTTATTCATGAAAACCAACACATCATCCTATTAATTACAATCATCATTTTTATATACACATTTTAAACCACACTATCAAAATATATTATATATAGGAAAAATCAGTTTAAAAAAAAGGTTATTTATTATTATTATTATTATTATTATTAGCATCGCGTCTTACTACCCGTTCGGGTTATACGCAAAGGTTAATTATTCTAAAATGTTTGTTATTAGTAAAAATAAAACTGTATTATCATGAAAAACAATTCCCATTTTCCCATTTTGAATTGAATCTTCATAGTAAATTTCTAATACAATCGAATTTTCTATAATTTATTTTAACTAAGCTTCGCGTAAATTAATTTACTTTAGAGAAATAAAGATATAATATTATTATTATTGTTATTATTATTGCGATGTAAAATAGTCTCTCGGTGCCAATTTTCAACCAAATCAATAAATCAATTTTTTTAAATACTCAAATTAAAGTAAAAAGTTATCATTTAACTATCCATAACAAAATTTTTCCTCCAAAACGAGTAGCCTATAAAGCTATATTTGTCATGTTCATGTTAGTACTTCCCGGATACATATTTTAAGCAAAATCGTTAAAGCCATTTTCAAAATAATTTGAATTTTCAAAAATCACTTCTCAATAAACAACCCCTTATTGACTTTTTACCCAAACCAACCTTTTATATAGTGTCATTTGAAATGTTAAATAAATCCTAGATATCAAGTCAAAAAAGTCGCTATAGTCATTTAAAAAAATTAGAATACAAAATAATTGTTCATCAGTAAACTAGGCTTAATTGAAGGGCTAGGGTTAAAAAATAAAACCATTTTGTAGCATGGCCCCATTAAAACTAGATATCAAGTTCAAACAAAATTCATCAAACACATTTTGGATCCGTGATCAGGGACAGACAGACAGACTGACAGATAAAATTGTAAAATCCACTTTCACAAAAAATGTAAAAATATGTCATCTCCAGACCAATTTTTTAACAAACACAACAACCACTAAAGAGTCATATATCATTAAGTCACGTGGTATTCAACTATTGCCTTTTACTTTGTTTCAATACCAGTAAGCCACTTTAAATAATTTAAATAATATAGCCAATTTTTGAAAATAATGAGAACTATTTTTGTGTGTTCTCTTAACCCCCCTTACCTCTCATGATTTCACTATAATAACTTGTTGTGACCCTCTTCAGTGGCAGAATGGTCTAAGGCATCGTACTCGCAATCGACTGGACTACCAATTAGCTAGCCGGGTATACTGAGGGTGAATTAAAAAAAAAAAATCCACTCCTCCTCCACGCAAATATGGGATCATCAGCTATGAATTTTGATAAATATTATCAATACCTATAAGATAACACTAATAATATATTAAAAATTTTCAATGTTAGGCCTATATGTAGGTCTATATTATGTATGTGTATATTTTGATTTTTTAACAGGTTCTTTCTATTTTATTTGGATTGTAGCTTTTACTTAGCACCACGTCATACTACCCGGAAATACGTAATGCAATATAAAATACTATACTACTCTCATTGCCATGGCGGCTTTCCTTGTGAGACCTGTGGAACAAGAAGTCATTATGTGACCTTGAAGTTTCCAGGTATACAAATGGAGAAAGTAATAAGTATTCCAAGGTATCAGTACAATTTTTCAGTGAAATGTCTGTTCTAATATGATTTTTTGGGCAATCACTTGACCATTTACGCATGGCGGCTCATGGTATTTTGGGGATGGTTAGTTCCTAATCCGTAGACTGACTACAAATGAAACAGATCAACATTATATATATATATATATTTTTTTTTCCAAGTCATTTTTAAGAGAGAGGTTATAACTTGTTTTAAAACCAGATTTAAAAAACGTTACAAACCCACCAAAATCTGTTTTGGTTTGAGCGTTGAACTTTAATCAAGCTTTAGTCCATCGGCCGGCAACCTTTGCCCCGCGGGTTAATCAATAAATTGCCATAACGATTCGTCTGCTCCGCTAATTACTTGTCGGGCAAAATAAAATAAAATATTAAGCTACACGCTACCAGCGCAAATAAAAATGTAGCCCATTATTTAAAAATGTGCTGGGATCACGATTTTACTCGTACATAATTTACCGAAACTTAAACAAAAATTGGAAATATTTAGCGTTTCTATTGATTTAACTCCAATATTTTAATAGTAAAGATGTCAAAATAAAATGAAAATCAATACTTCTTCTTTAGTTCGAGTTATGAGCCCACTCATATGTACTAAATGCGCCAAAGTGATAGGGATGTTGAAGTTTGAAAATTTAGAGGAAGTGTAACCTCAATTGCGCTGAGAGAGTGGAAAAGCATTTAGAAAAAAAACACCATCAGTACGCCCGACTGGTACCCCGATCTCCCCAACCTTTCTACCACCGAAGTGGGTATTCATAATGTTCAATAATATTCAAATATATTTTGATTACAAATGGCACACACCAATATGATGGAATGTGCATTTATGACGTCATAACTGTAGAGACTAATCTACCAATTAGTAGTGCAGGGCTGTATTTAAAGTCTGGTCTCGAGAATCAACCAACCTGTCAGTATGCGGATAGCAATCGAACGAGGGATTGTTTGACGTCCGAATATCTACAGTAAATACTGCGCTCATTTCCCTTCTTGAATTCCTTGGTATGAACTGTCCCCCGCACTGAGGCCTCGAGTGTATATTGGGCGGACACGGGTCGACCCATGACCTTGCCCTTCGCCGCCAATCTCCACACGAGGTCATACAATTGACTCTCATTACTCTAACCAGAGAGCGTGCCTCGACCGGGAGGGTTGGCCACCAAGGTTTCTTCCAAGATCCCTTAACAGAGGGGCCTTCCTATCACAACTGAGCTCCGATCAAAGTGGGTCAGTGTTGCCACGAATCTGGAGAGCCGGTAAAACACACAGAATTTTACAAAAAGGATCCGTAGTGTTGGTTAGTTCCTTTGGGTCAGTTGACTGCAAACTTTTAATAATAGAAGTAAAAGTGCACTGAATAACTTTATTATCCTCCCCACCCATCCTTCCATACATGTTTAATTGCATAAAAACTGAATATTCTTACCTCTTTTTGGAAAAAATTGGGAAAAAAACGTGGAAGAAACAGTGAGGAAATAGTGGCAACCCTGGTGGTTTTAGTTTGCACTTGCCATTGTTATTATTATCACCGCGTCTTACGCTAATGTATAATGGTAGAACAATTGTGAGATGAAATGGAGCACATACAGTTTAACGTGGGATCCGAACCACGATGGAGGCCTGGAATTCCACACATTCACAAGTTGTGATTAATACGCGTCTTTTCAGAGGTGAAGGAAGGGTTTGGCAATCATATACATCTGTGCTGGGACCGAGGATAGAACCCTGTACCCCCGACACAGAAGTATGACGTCTTACCCCTAAACCGTCAGGGCACTCTTTGCCGATAGTAAATAGCGCAAAATATTCTCAGGCGTCGTGGAGGTTTCCGTTTTCCCGCTACTTTTATTTTAACAATCAAAATCCATTTATTGGAAGAGTTTGGCCGATTGGTTTTAAGAGTCGCAAGTAATAATTGTGAACCATTATCATACCTTTTGAATTATTCTCGAGTAACATGATTTATTTGTGTTCATCCAATTTTGCTGTAAAGAAAGCCACAAGATTATTAGAACTTAACACTGGTGATCGCACAGTAGGTGCGTGGACTCAGTCATGATCTCTGGTTTGATTTGTCGGTGATGGGTGGTCGGAGCTCAAATCTTGGCTGAATGCTCAAACTACTTTTCTTAGAGGGGAAGCAGTACAGTAAACGTTGCGAGTTGATACAGCCAGTGTCACCTACTGGCTTCGAGTAAACGGGTCAGCCGAGTTACTGAATTCCCGAGTTGGCCAGCAGATGGCCTATCAAGCCACTTAACATATTTTTGTTTTTAACTGGCCACTTGTCTTTCCTCGCCATACATCTCAGCCATGGATGCCTTAAATACAATGGAAAATAATGACAACACTCCGAAGTTTATTGAGGAGTCAAGTGAAATCCAGTATTATTTCCAATTTTATTCCTGCTGGTACGGCTTCACGCATTGTTGTGTATGTGCATTGGATTGTTGGTGGTATTAAACTAAGGTTCATTTAATTGATTGGGCGCTATTCTCGTAAATTATTTATATTCACGTAGATCGTGATCACACTACTCTTGCAATATTGTTGATGATACTCCTGAACACACCTTAATTATCTATTCCCTTGTACACACTCTCTTTGTTCTATTCCTAGCCTCTTCTTGAATAATATTAAGATAATTTATCCCACATTATCAAATAAAATAAAAATTATTACCTAACAAATAGGAACTCTAAATTCTTCAGACATGATCACGCTTAGCAAAACAACGATAACTTTAATTACTGCATTAATTACCCCGTGTGAACATCAAGGATCACTACAGTAGAGGCCTACAGCTGTCCACCAAGAGATGCCCAACTACCAGCATAGGCCTACTAGAAAGCCACTTGAACAATTTAACTGGGCTTAATGAGCGAGACCCTCTTATCTAATGGACAACCCCCGACTTAAGTTATACGGTTTGAACAAGATGACGTATCA
The DNA here is from genome assembly GCA_039000515.1 of Timema cristinae. Taxonomy (NCBI): domain Eukaryota; kingdom Metazoa; phylum Arthropoda; class Insecta; order Phasmatodea; family Timematidae; genus Timema; species Timema cristinae. The sequence continues at coordinate 47,742,565 of JBCFYV010000012.1, forward strand.
TGACTCATTTTTCTGTATTCTATTCTTAAAAATCTAGAACTGAGGCCAGTGAAACAATTTTACGATATTTTAACAAATCACAACAAAAGCTAAAAATATTAATTTTTAAAATTAATTATAATATCAAACTGGTCTTAAACTTCGTTGTTTCAAATGAAAAATGCAGAAAAACCGTACAGATGCGTTTAACGGTTCTTACATAGAGTCTTGTATTTAATTCCCAGTTGGTCTTCCGTGAGAGATGCGCTTAAGGAGTGATGAAGGAATTGCATAAAACGGTCGGTTTCCTCCGTAGAATATAACGGCAACGCTAGACATCTGCTCTCATTTGGAAAAGATCGGATGAGGGGAATGAAGGGGTGGTGGTATCTTCCGGGTGTGACAACGGGCACAGTTACCTGTGACGGAGTCTACTGCAACTCTTTTGTTTCCGGGAACAGGTCACAGACCGGAAACCACTCTGACTGAACTGGGCTAATTTCGGGTGAAACGTTCACTAGCCCAGTCCCGTTTTAGCACTTTCAGATCGGCGCTGGCCGATAAATCTAGGAGAATAGCGAGCGACTAGGAGATAAAGTGAAGAGGAGGTGGGATGAGTCTTCACTAGTGGTCGTGGTGCTTCTTGATCGGACCTTGTTGTTTTCGCTTTACAGTAGAGTGGACTCTTTATTGGTTTGTTTTTCAGGAACGTATAATCCCTAGGGCTACGTCATGGACCTTTTGATTAGAACACTCCAATATATATATATATATATTTTTAATGTGTTTATAGATTTCAATATAATTAGTAGGATAAAATGGAAATTTAACATAAAATATCTAATAATGTAAAATAAGTAACATAGTTTAGTAAAATCAAACTGAGTTAAATTGTACACAAAAGGTAAAATATATAATAACACATTAACATGTGAGTCAATTCATAGACATATAACGATTATACATATTAAAAATATAATTTAACATAAATTGGAAAGTCATTAATAGTATTATATTGGATAAGTAAAGTAATAACGATAATTTATAGAGTTATAATAAACTATAAAAATTTAATAAAAATTAATTTAATAAAAATTTAATAAAAATTAATTTTATAAAAATTTAATAAAAATTAATTTAATAAAAAAATTTTGCTCCACGTCTTTCTACCCGTTCAGGCTGTCCGTTTCCTTACATTGATGAGGTAGGGATTAGGATAGAAGGATTTAGAAAATGTATCCACATTTGTGGGAAGAGAGAATGGGAAACTTTAAGAACATTATCCCTTGGGACTACTCGATTAAGCTTATAATACCCATCTGCCAGTCACTGGCAGTCCACTTTATTGAGAGAGTACCTACCGCCTCACGGTGGGTACGCAGGGAACGTGATAAAAGGTGTTTTTGCTGTATTTATAGAACAACTTTTTTTTTTGTTAAAATAAATCAAATATTACTTCCATACAAACATAGAGTATAATTTTATTCACATGATGACCTCATCAGTTGTTGAGTATCTGTCAAGGGTGTTCTGGAATTTCATAAAAACTTTTTATCTTCATTTAAGAAGGTTTTAGATAAGCTCATGACAGATTTTAAAGAACTGGTTGATATTACCATGTGAAAAAAAATAATTAAAACTCAATGTTTGTACTGAAGCAATATTGATTTATTTTGACAAAAAAAAAAGTTTTGCTATAAAAACTGCAAAAACACTATCTTATGTCGCAAGCCCTGGATTATCATCTTAAGTCATTCGAGCACTGATGTGGACTAGTTATGTATTAAATTGACTTAGGTTGATCAATGCTTTTTTCCCCCTTGTGAGCTAGTTACAAAAAACAAAACCGTCTAGTGTGAATTTTTTTTTACTAACTGAATTAAAATTGACTTTGTATCATAAATTTAATTAATACTAGACTATTATAGGTGCATAGCCTTATAATAATAAATAAATATTAAATTACCTGCCATCGATATTTCATAAAAATTTCAAAATGTGTTTGTTTCATATTATTATAGCTATTATAATTCATACAGTAAAATAAAAATATTACTAAGGAATTAAATACAAAGGTAAAGGTGAAATGAAAAGGGTGGCTTTGATAAAATGCACCATACTAGTGAGGGGAAATTAAAAAATAACCGCCCTTAAAGTGTATAGGGAAGTGGTTCTCAAAGGGTGCACTGTGAGATTCTCAACGTTATGTTATTGTCGATGAAAACATAATTGTATATTTATTCAATAATATTTAAAAAAATATATTGAAAGCTTTAGGCTAAAGGGGGTGTTTCGTCCATGTATTCATTGTAGACAAAGCTAGAAGGGGTGTTTTGTCCATCCATTCGTTGTAGACAAAGCTAGAAGGGGTGTTTCGTCCATGCGTCCGTTGTATACAGAGCTAGAAGGGGTGTTTCGTCCATCCATTCGTTGCAGACAAAGCTAGAAGGGGTGTTTCATCCATGCGTCCGTTGTATACAGAGCTAGAAGGGGTGTTTCGTCCGTCCATTCGTTGTAGACAAAGCTAGAAGGGGTGTTTCATCCATGCGTCCGTTGTATACAGAGCTAGAAGGGGTATTTCGTCCATCCATTCGTTGCAGACAAAGCTAGAAGGGGTGTTTCATCCATGCGTCCGTTGTATACAGAGCTAGAAGGGGTGTTTCGTCCATCCATTCGTTGTAGACAAAGCTAGAAGGGGTGTTTCATCCATGCGTCCGTTGTATACAGAGTTAGAAGGGGTATTTCGTCCATCCATTCGTTGTAGACAAAGCTAGAAGGGGTGTTTCGTCCATGCGTCCGTTGTATACAGAGCTAGAAGGGGTGTTTCGTCCATGCGTCCGTTGTATACAGAGCTAGAAGGGGTATTTCGTCCATCCATTCGTTGTAGACAAAGCTAGAAGGGGTGTTTCATCCATGCGTCCGTTGTATACAGAGCTAGAAGGGGTGTTTCGTCCATCCATTCGTTGTAGACAAAGCTAGAAGGGGTGTTTCATCCATGCGTCCGTTGTATACAGAGTTAGAAGGGGTATTTCGTCCATCCATTCGTTGCAGACAAAGCTAGAAGGGGTGTTTCATCCATTGTAAACAGAGCTAAAACGGGTATTTCGTCCATGTGCACATTATTAACAGGGGTGTTTATTCAATGCAGCCGTTGAAACTCGTTGTAGACAAAACTAAACCGGGTGTTTTGTCCATGCATCCAGAGTCAAAAGGCAATACTTCAATTCCCTTGCAAATAACCTTTTGGAGAACTTAAAAATATATCTTTTTCATTGCAAACAATGGTTTAAAGCCACAAATGATAACCCTTGTTACATCACAAAACTTTTTAATTAATAAAAAAGTTAAAAAAAAGCTTATAGTACTTTCTCAAGGACTAGCTATTATATATTTAATGATTAATTTGAAAGAACAAAAATAAATCAACTAAGATAACTGTTTTCCTTTTTGAAGGTGGGGAAACCAGAAATATTTAATGCATAAAATAATAAATTTAAAAGTAATAAATTCACAATTTCTTGTAACTGGCCACCATAGCACAAATACATTTTTTCTCTATCTTAGAATTATTTTTTTTAAACACATGCACACTAATACGGATTGGATTACGTTAACAACCACCATCATTTCACCTAGTTCGCCATTTTTGTTTACGATGTGAAAGTGACCTTGAAGAAGCAATCGTTCGTAAATAATTTTTAAGTTAACTACAGACACCATTACCACAAAAAATGAAATATACAAACAGTTAGTTGATTTCGTATTTCAATAATGTAAAGACGCTTAAAAGAAAGAACTGAAAAAAATGGTACGGTGCACCGTAAACTCTCTCTCGTTTTTATCTTAAAATAGATATTTACAAAAAACTTGTAAGATTTATGAAACGAAATAATAGGTTTAAACATTGTTTTATGCACATTGCACTAAATATCATAAATGAAATAATATACACTGTTACTCTATGGCATTATAAACTAGGAACACTGTTACAGATAAATTGAGAAAAGAGAGATATCTTTGGCCACCAATAGAGTATAATAATTAAATTAATTTTCAAAGACCTGAATTAAAAATATAGGCTATATTTTTTATTATAGCGCAGAAGCTATTGGTTTTGTAAAAAATAAATTTAAAATAAAAGATTTGTATCTTGAAAAGTAATACAACCTTAAAATGATAAGATATTTCGTATACCTATCTCAAATAATGGCGAAGAGGTGAAGAAAAATTGGAAAATTGCCCTTATGTAAAGTGCCCTCGAAGACATTTTCACGAGAAAATGAGAATGGCCATCTTGTTTACAGTAACACAAAATAGTGTCTAGATATAACATTTAATCAAAATGTTGGAGCGAATTTTTATATTTTTTTTTATATTTTTGCCCTTCAGTAAACTACCCGTAAATGTAGGTCAAATCATCTAATTCCAAAAACTCTTCCAGGGGACCTTATGTACACCCAAGACGCCAGGTTATATCCCAATCTGTAAAATAGTTTCGGCTCTGGCCAAAGGTACAGACAGACGGAATCGTGAAAACCCCTTTTTTGGTTTCAGGGTGTCATGAAACGTCGACATTTAATCAAAATCTCGGGTTTAAATTTTTGACGATAACTATAATTTCTCTCCGAGGTGTCGAGAGAAAGTAAAAAAAAACTGTTAGTTGTGACAGTTTTGATTTCCAAAAGTGACAGTTGATTTTCATATGGTTTGGCGTGTAGTTACGTGAAAATAAATCTGGTAGCTTTTCCTAGCTGTCAATTAGGGCCATTCGTGAGGAAATTGAAGTGTAACAAGAGTGTTCCTTCTATGAAACCACTGTTGACAGTCATATACTGTTGGAGTTTTCAAGCTCATGTTAAAAGCCCGTAAGCACGTAACGGTACTTTACCTACCGACACAGTTCCGGTCCTCTGACTATAGCAGTATAACGTGAATAGCGATGGGGGGGAGGGGGGGACGACGACGACGACACACGGAAACTCACATATCCTGATTTTGTAAGGAAGCCCGATCTTAACGGCCTTATTTCCTAATATAATTCTAATGTATAATAGTATTTTGGTATCATAAAAGGCCTTCCAGAACCTAATTCCAATTACCGTTCTTAAAGACCTTTTATCCTACTAAAATAATACTATACAGTAAGATTTTGTTACGAAATAAGGCCTTCTAGAACGGGCTTCCTACCAAAGCACGGTAAATGACTATGTACGTAAAATATACCATTAATTTATTTTGTATTTTGTTCAAATTTGTCGCGATCCAAACAACTCGACTCTGCTGACAAAATTATTCTTTAAATATCGAAATTACGAAGTTAATAAAACACACAACTATTATTTGAAAACGACTTATGGCTATTGTAATGTTTTAACAGAGTAAGGGCTGGCGGGCACGTGGACTAAAGACCATGTAGGTGTCATCCTGTATTTAGTGTGGTGCCCAACTTGAGGCGTACTAAGCTTGGATTTGAAACTGGCTCTAAATATAAGTTTCGGTAAGTCTCGTTTACCGGTTACAGAGATATTGGGTTTTTGAATCCCAATCACCGGCCAGGCTGTACTAATCGTGTATTTTCCTATATGTTAGTTTATCACTCTTCCTTCACGGAATAGCGGATACATTTACTCTCATTTATATCTTACTCATCACTACCATATTAGTGTAAATAAATGCGTATATATTATGGAAATTAAAAGCGTAGAAAAATAAAACACAGATAAATGTAGTCAGATTTTTTAAATACCGTATTACTTTTAAATTAATTTTGCAACTAACATAATATTTGTTCTGAGTGCGTCTGCTTTAGTCTAATCAAATGCAAATTTCAGCACACTTAGTCAATAACTATGGAAGTAAAAAATAGTTATTTTGTAGCAAATTCACCACTTTTATCGTCAATGTTGAGTGAGAAAGTTGCCTCGTAGCTGGGTGGACCTGTCCAGCAGTAGGAAAGATAAACCGGGCAGGGAAAAAATACAAATTACAATATAATGTGTGTTGTGATCCTCATATTAAAATGTATCATTCGGTTCACAAAGATTCATTATTTGCTCCAATACAACTCACCTTTAGTTTCCAAGGACTTTATTTCTTAAGGATCGACCAAAATATGTGGATTTCTAGACTTTAAAGAGTGGAAAATTTTCAATTCTAGGCTACTTTTCCCCCCAGTAAGCTCCAATCTCGTGTACTGTTAGAGGTTTTATCAATATATCATAACCTAAGTGTAGTTTATCTGATTTACAATATCTCAGTCACCTAGACGTATTGAGGGGGGAGGTATAGAAATAAACTATTTTTTAGGAAAAATAATCTTACCATCCCATCTGATATTAGAACCCTGAGCTCCCTTTACTCACAAAATTAAAAGAGTCTTACGTCTTTGTCAACGTGCCCACCGATTCAGGTAGCCTGTCTTGATATTAATTGCCAATGCGTCTTACTTTATTTGACTTGAACTAATACGGATGACGGGCTAGCCGTAATACATCATACGAGGACACATTACGCTGTGGAAGGTGACCTCGTTTCGTAGTATGTGTATGACCTTTGACCTGGACTCAACTAAGCTGCCAATATACAGACATGACACATCTTTAGTGCACTTGATGGAGCCACTGGAGTTCACCAAACAGCTAATAGGAACAATTAGCTGGGATTGGAATTGAGCAACTTCCTAAAATTGTTTTATTTGCAACGTTTTGGCTAACGCTCACTATTTGGTTGGATATTGCCAGTGAGATTGAATATGCATCTATATTGCGTGAAGGAAACTCCACAACTCCATGTCCCTATAGTCACTCCTTACATAAGTCCATATGTTTTTTAATTAATTTGGTAAACACTCTCTGCATACTTTTCGTGATAACGTGTCATCCACTTGGAAAGTTTAAAAATTTGTTTTATTAAATTCATCGAAATACGATATTAAACAAATCATATAATAAACACAATCAATATTTTCATTATTGTATTTGTTATTTAATGTTTTAAGTTAAAATAACTGCAGTCATAATATATTAAAGTTTTCTATGAAATTTTTATTAATTTAAAATACAATAATTTTATAAAATAACGACAGTTTCATCTACTATCGTTTAAATTTTACACATTGATTCACCTTTATTTGTTCACTAAGTGTTTGATTCTCCGTAGCAGTCCATAACTACAGATCAAGTTATAATAATAATAATAATATTTAGCACCACGTCTTACTACCCATTCGGGTTATACGCTTTAAGTACTAATTACGCTAATGGATTAGGAATTGGGAAGGTTGAATTAGAGGAAGTGAACCCGCATTTGCGTGGCGGGCGAGTGGAAAACCATTTAGGATAAACCACCCCCAGTTCACCCGACCGAGATTCGAAACTCGATCTCCCCGTCCTCAGTGGTCGAGCTCAACGCGTTAGCCAACTACGCCACCGAGGTGGGTTACAGATTAAATTGATTCAACTTCCACGTAAAACTACTAGTTACAGATCGGGACTCTGCTGACATAGCATTATTATTATTAGCACCGCGTCTTACTACCCGTTCGGGTTATACGCACTTACGCTAATGTGTAATGGTAGGGTGATTGTGAGATGAAATGGAGGACCTACAGTTTGGAATCCGAACCACGGTGGACGCCTGGCCTTCCTCACGTTCACAAGTTGTGATTAATGCACGTCTTGTCAGAGGTGAAGGAAGGGTTTGTCAATCAGATAAGTCTGTGCTTCTCTAATAACAATCTGTTAATTTAGATGACTACTATAGTTCTTCTTGAACTATGGAGCTTACGGATACGGTGTCTAAGGGGTAGTAGCACTGGTGAAAGAAGAATAAAGAAAGTAATAGTGTATTTAGTTGTTTTTTTCTAGTTTTTTTTTTTAGGTATGAGAGACTCGTCTCTAAGACCATTGAAAAACATGTTTATTACTAGCCCTACACCTCTTCAATGCTCTCACAATGCAGAACAAACAAAACTTCAAGAAAATATTTTTTGAACAGACAATGGAGACCACTGGCCAAGTCGTGACTCCCCAAAATAGCAGTCAACTTCTCTTCCATCACAGCTTGGCATGCATGCGCATACAATTACGCCGGATAGTTTCAAAATATATTCTGGAAAAACTCCATGGCATGATCTCGCGATCGAGCTATACCGAACGAACTTTTAAGTAACTCTTCATATGCTCTCACGAGTTTGAGTGCGACCCCGTTCCCGACACATTGCTTCACAGAAAAACCTGGAAGCGCTAAGGATTGAACCCGGGCTTTCTTGATCCACAGCCAAGAACTCTAACCACAAGACTTCTATTTATTATTAACACAAACAAATTTTTTATGTAACATTCAATATTCACAAAACAAGGATGAAAACACATGACCATGGGGTCCCGTTTCGGTGGCCGCGTGTTATAACGCGCTAATCTCATGTTGGACTAGACTTCCAAAGATGGGGAGGTTGGGGTTCGATCCTGGTCAGGTGCACTGAGGGTGGATTTTCCTAAATGTTTTTTCACTTTTCTTTCACGCAAATGCGGGTGCATTACCTCTAAATTATTCATTTATAATCTCCTTAGCGTAATTAGTACATAGACGTGTAACCTGAACAGGTAGTAAGACGCGGTGCTAAAAAAACTTAGCCGTGTGAATACAAGTAATATATTTCATAGTAGCTAGTTCTGCGGTTATTTTGTAACATTTGTCATAATTATTTCAATACAAGTTTATCTACTATTGAGTCAAATATAAAAACATAGATGTGGGGTAGTAAGGGACGTGAGCTAAGCTTATTATTTTTATAATTAAAAAATAATATATTTTTTGCCTAAATAAATAAAAAATTGCTACAGTAGATAAGTTTAATTAATTTGCATCATATAGGCTTAGTGATCTCAACAGTTCTTGAATATCCTTCATGAATAGAATGGAATTTGATGATAATATTTTTTTAATAAAAATAAAAAGTGATACTTGAATAACACAATGTGTGACAGATATTCAAGTAACTTACGGTTGAAATAACTATGTGTAGAAGATTAAACCAAATGTAAGTTATCTATTGGATACTTTTTTTAAAATTTATTTTTTCTCAAAACTTTTTTCCATAAAAACTGCGCTCCCTTCCATCTAATCCTAATATCAAGGTTGATGCACAGTAAGTAGGTAATGGTAATACTTAGGGCCATCCAGGGGGCGTGGAACGATGTAATCTGGGGGGACCCCCTTTCACATAAAAAACAACAACTTAATTTCACTAACCTAATCTCTGTGCTTTGTTAGTTTTTACAAATATTTATATCAACACATACTTATATATATTATATATATATACACAAGTATATACACATGTGTATGTATACACATAAATATGTATACATAAAAATGTCACTGGCATTGTATGAAATCCAGGTGTTCTATAAAATGCCATAGTAGTTTTGGCAAGGTATCAATTAAACGAGTTTTTCTGTTGTATTTCATACTTATGTTCAAGTTCTTTGTCTTTTTGAAGTCCCGAAATATGTTATCAATTCTTTTATCCAGTTCTGTGTAGCCTAAATCTCGCACCGTTTTCTTGCAGGTTCACCTAATTCTTAGGATTTAAGTTGGTCAGGTTAGGTCATTTTAGAATAGGGTAGTTAGGTAAGGATAGGTTAGGTTAGTTATTGTTCTCGGTAATATATATTGTCTGGTTAGTTTATACATTTCCTACTAAAAGTATGAAATGAAACAGCCAAACTAATTTATTTCATACGTTGCTAAAACCACTTAGGAATTATGTAGAAAGCCTACTCATTTTATAGAATGCCAGGCTTACACACATTGCCGCAAACAATATATACACACACCGTTTGAACTTACCGGGAATAGTTTTCTCTAGATGAAGTGTATATATACATGTACACACACACACACACACACACACACACACATATATATTGTATGTATGTATGTATGTATGTATGTATGCACACTCCGTTTAAACTTGCCGGGAGTATTTTTATCTAGACCAGTGACTCCCAACATTTATTTTTGGAGGGACACTTAATTTATTTCGTAAAATTACGTGTAAACAAGAATGGCTAGTTAATAATAATTATCTTATTTTTTTTACAAAATATGTCAACAATGCTTATTAGCTATTCCTATTTTTAATTACTCTCTTATGTTAATTGAAATTAGCGTGGGAATATTCTACTAAACTCATATCTAACATTAATTACATCAGCTCAAGACATTATACCACATTTTGATGATTTGCTTTTTTGAAAACGATACCAAGGGTCCACTAAAAATAATACGGTATGTAAAACCAATAAATTATTATTTGGTTATGCTAATTTTTTTATTTTCTATTTTTGATTTAGTATTATGCAATCATTGGTTATAAACAAATGTTTAATTTAGAGTATTTTTAATACTAATTATACTATGTAGATCTACGTATGTAAACAGAATAATATCGGGTAGTAGACAACACAACGTATTTAAAATAAATATATAAAAAAAATCTCATTTTACTTATCCCTAAATGCGGACCTAAACGTATTGTAACTTTTCTTATGCGGCTCTCAGTACAAAATGAGTTAGGCATGCCTGATATAGAGCTATCCCTCTGTGGATCTATCTTATAAGGTTTTTTGTATTAGAACCTTGCAAGGTGTCTGCCTTTCAGGATAGACTAAGGTTACGGGAAGAATATATAAGATTCATTCCATTACTGATTTACATAATTATTGTCATTAAAGTACTAGTCGAGTTCGGAAAATCAGTGAAAAAATAAAATAATAATATAATAATAATAATAATAATAATAATAATGCAGATAAACTTCTATGCACGTGTGTTTTGATCGCAACAAGATATATTAAAAAATATATCTGTTTAGTGGGCCCCCCAAGAAGGGGGTTGCCTAGGACACTGGCCCTTTTTTTTTTTCCTCTCTCTAAGCGGGCATGGTAAAAACTTTATTAACTATGTAATTTGTAATCCGACATGTTGTACGATGAAACTCAGTAAGCCGGAAGTAACTTTTTACAATGAGTAATGGATGATAGCTGTTCACCTTGTTGTCGAGACCAAAGCGCTCACACCCCATCAGATTTGTTGAAGTACCTGCAATTTAGAAAATTTAAAAACATTATCTTAACAGCCAATTCATTTAAAGTTTCAAGAGATATTAGCCCTGTCAAATAAAACAAATTATTTTCTAATATTCTTAAAAGGTAGTAAAGTGATGTTCTCGCTTTCTTTAAAAGAGGACTTCTGATATTCTCGGAGAGACACAATGTCACTTTCTCACTCATGAAAAGAGTAAGAGAGGCTTTTGGATTAAATATAAAGTGACTAAAGAGGCGCTTTTTTTTTTATCAAACTTAGTTACATGCGGCGTCTGACGTCCATTAGGGTGTCAGGGCACGTCAAGGCCTGTATTAAATTATGGGTGGGAGGAACAGTATCTCCTCCTCAAGGGGTCGTCTCAGCACCAGCCTGCCCTTTTATATTTATTCAGGGTTGCCACACAGCTGGACAACCAGGATAACGTAGGGAATTCTGCAAAATCTAGTAAATTTGGGACATTAAACTGAAAGATTAAAATAGTAGATCTTTGGATACGAAAAAGTGAATTGAATAATTAGTCACGCTTATTCACAACATGTCTTGTTGTTATTACCCGTAAACAAGGGTTGTGAATCAACAGAATACGTATTTCATCATCAATCCTAAATAATCCCGTTTTAAACATGTTGCATGACTTCACACTATCAACTTGATGAAAAATGAAATTTGTATTACTATTTTCCTCAATCGAAGCTTCCTGTATATATGATAATTCCTTCTGGAAAACCTGAAAAACGCAGATAATTTGATAGTAGGAAAATAGTGGCAGCTCTGTCTTTGAAATTACTTGGTATTTAAGATGAAATAAGATAAATTGACAACACATAAGTGTATGGATTTGTTGAACCTGTAAGTAAAATACTCTTAAAATCAAATATATTTTATTCTCTAAATTTGATAATGACACTTGGACATGGTAATAGAACCCAAGACCTTTGGATTAGTACGCCAATGCTCTAACCACTGAGCTATTAGAGGGTCGTCCCGTGCTCAGAGTCCTTCATCACTCACATTTTAAGGCAGTCTCTATGATGGAGAGTAAGAGTTAGATAATATGAGTGATGATTGACTCTGGGCATCGGACTAGATAGTTCAGTTGGATAGTTCAGTGATCAGAGCATTAATCTAATAAACAAAAGGTCCCGGGCTCGATTTCCATGCCCAGGTTTCATTTTTAAATTTAGAGAATATGATATTTAGATGTGGCTATAGCCCTAATTAATAACTATAATAAGGGTGACCTGGTGGTCTAGGGGTAAGGTGTCGGACTTCTGTACTGGGGTCCGGAGTTCAATCCTCAGTCCCGGAACAGATTTATTTGATAACCAAACCCTTCCTTCACCTTTGACAAGACTTGTATTAATCACAACTTGTGAATGTGGGGAATTACCAGGCCTCCACCGTGGTTCGAATTCCACGTTAAACTGTAAGTCCTCCATTTCGTCTCACAATCACCCTACCATTGCACATTAGCGTAAGTGCGTACAACCCGAACGGGTAGTAAGATGCGGTGTTAATAATAATAATAATAATAATAATAATAATAATAATAATAATAAATATAATTGCTTGGATATTTAATTCATCTAATATAGGCCTATCTGTTAAATTTAAAATAAATTACGGAGAATCAAGTTTTCTAATAAATTGTTTGGTCTCTGTCCTCTATTTATTTATTAAACATTGGAGCACTATATTAATATATATAAATATAAATATGTATCTCACACACACACACACACACACACACACACACGTGTGTGTATGTATAAATAGAATATGTGTCACATTTAATACCACTGTAAATCAACTTAAGAACGATATCAAAAACTGAAAACCTACATTAATAAATTTAATTATTTTCCAAATGAAGTTGAAATTTACTTTCTCGCATCAATGGACACGTGGACTTAATATCAGACTCTTCTAATCTGGTTTGCTTGGGATGGGTTAGTAGGTGGGGCTCGAATCCTGAAAGGGTGTATTTTTAATTTTTTTTTTATAAATAGTTTACCGCTCTCCTTCGAGGCGAATGCATAGTTACTTTTAATCTAAATCTTAACTTATTTAGAACCCTTAAAAGTAGTTATGAGGTTGATATAACATGCATTTTATAAAATGATTGACTATCAACACAATTTGGAAACTAACTAAATTCTAGAACAGACATACCACTAAGCTATGCACGTCTTTTGGCATCACTTTAAAAGGGTAAACCTAATATTAACTAGTGATTTTTTTTTGCCTTACGATATTGAATATATCGAGCACGCAATCTATAGATCAACAAACAAACGCGTTGCCAACTTAACAAAATACTTTCAGACTAGTAACTTTCTTAATTACGTCTTAATTCCGTACCGAGTATGCGTCTTCCCTTCTGTTTATTAATTTCTGCACTGTTTTTAATCAAACATTTTCGTCCTCCTTTCATATCCTTATTCAGCCTTTCTCTTCCAATCTCATCTTATTTATAAATTTTAACCCATTTGCGACAACCTCTTTTCTTATAAGTTGTCCTAATATATTTCCCTATTATTATCATTCGACCTAATATCTTAACCCTATTTTTATCATTCGATCTAATATCTCAACATTATTTTTATCATTTGACCTAATATATTACCCTTGTTCTTATCAATCGACTTAATATCTTACATCTCTTCCTATGATTTGACCTACTATCTTACCTCTAGTTATAATTCCACCTAATCCCCTCCCTCTCTTAATATTATTATTTATTTAATCTCTTCCCTGTATTGTTATCATTTAACCTACTCTTTTCCTAATCTTTTCTCATACGTCTCTCTCTAAATTTCTTAATCCTACGATTTAATTTAGTAAGTAATTCAATTTTTATATATTTTTTATTTTGGTTATACATAAAATAGTGTAAGCCTGAACTTCCCTATCTTTTTGTTTCATTAGACTGCCCTGAGACGTTGAGCCATGTGGCTCTAAACTCCTGACACAACTGGATTGCATTCTGTTTTGTGATCATTCACGCTCAATAGTCACGACAATATAACTATAGCCGATTACTTTTTATTGGCATACCTTGTCTTTTATTTGTGAATACACTTTTGTGTAGTTCCCCAAACGTGCGGTGGTAAGACAAAACTACAAAATAACATATCAATAAGGTCCTCGCTGCGATGGTTTATATTTTTTCATTAGTATGTTTAAACACGAGGGTAATGAAGCCTTATTTTTAAGGGAAAGGTATAAAGAGCGAGGTTAAAAGGGAATAAACACAAAATTAGTTGGGGAACTGGATGGAACTCTTAACCGGCCTACCTGACTACTGCGAGCTTGACGCCTTAATACACGTGACCACTGATGCATTGGGTAGGGTTGCTAACCTTTCGCACGTTACTAGACTATCTTTCAAACACCTGGGTTGTAATCCTGGAGGGGTTGCAAGGCTAGTACACGTAATGTGAAAACATGTTATACATGAATAATTAATATTGGAAGCGACTAGTGGTGGTTCCATATGCTAATCCTTCTCTTGGTTTTTCTTTTACGAGTACTTACGTTTGCTTAACACAATGGCTACCCACACCTGATCGGGATTTGAACCACGATCTCCCCATCAGTGGAAACAAAATTCAATATGATTCTGACGCTTTACACCACCAGACACCAATACATGTCCCCCCCACGCGTGGTTAGTACATGTAAAGCAATGGTTAATAAGCCATGAAATAGAGTTGTATCTAAACGGGACTATATCCATTAATTTTTACTTCGGGAATCCTCTAAGAATATTGTTTTATTATAATTAGAAAGTATTTCGTTTCCATTGGCTGATGACTCATGAATGTAATCAGGTTAAGTGGGTCAAGTTGGCACCTGCTAAATACCTAGCGGTGATCCCTTTTCTTGGCTGCTGACCTGGACATGTTTCAAATGACAAGGCACGGACAGTCAAGAAATACAGTGTTGATCAGCAAAACAACCACAGAGTGTTATTGTCAGCCTCACCGTCCTCTATATTCGAAGGATGACACGTTACCTGCTATTTCGCGATCTTAATTGATCGCGCATATGTATCTGACTATTTCTGTTCATCCATCACAGACTCTGCCTTAAAGTATGAGTGAAGAATGCCCCTGGGCACGATAACGCTCTTGGATAGCTCACTGGCAAGAGCGTTGGCGTACTAAGGTCCCAGGAAAGGTTTCCCGGTCCAGGTGTCATTTTTCACACCACACGATAGCCATATCTATATAGGACAGCCTTCTCTGTACTCGCAGTTGATCACAGGTCTAGGGGGACCTTGGTTCGTCCCAAGTGGTGCTGTAAGAGATAGAACCAAATCACCGTTTGTGTATGGGTTCGTCCTTCTCTCGATTAGTAATAACTCACATCCAAGAGCACACCGACTAGGGCATCCTTCCAGGCTGATTTGGTTTGCCGGAGTCAGGGAGGTTGGGGTTAGAATCACGGCAGGGTTTACCTAAGTAGTTTTTCTTTAATGGTTTCCCCACTCTCGCTCCACATAAATGCAGTTATACTCCGTTTACCATGAAAGATAGCAATCATAGTCCAAATGAGAATAAGATTCAATACATCTAAAAATAGGTAAACATGCAGGCGCTAGGGTTAACTACAAGCAACACAAGTAGGTCCTTATGTTATAGGTTAAGTTAGATTTTAAGTAATCTACTGTTATATTATATGCCTTTAGAAACTGCGCAAAAACCCCAGATGGAAAATTCAACCAAGGATAAAAATAAAAATGGTTCCAGTGTTCACCTAAAAGTGATGAGAAAATTCCTTTAATTCATTGGAGCTGGTTGGAATCTATAAACTACCACACAGTGTGAGCCGAGCGTGCTATCCGTTCAACCACCTTGGCCGGTAGTAACTAGTATTATTGCGTGAGCAGCCCGAGTGTAAAGTAAGCTCAATCTCTCTCACTATTACCTCAAATGTAATAAAACTCTGGTGTGGTAATCTTCCAAGCGGGTAGGACACCCTGTAATACGGAGATTCACAACAGATTCCCTGTCAAGGCCAAACGGTGACGTGGTTCACAATTAGCTCCGGTGGGATTTCAATTTATGACTCAAGATTCTGTTGTTTTTGTAGGTCTTCATAGAGGACGTATGACGGAAATTGGTCGGGAAAGTCTTCTGGAGCAAATGGCTGTTACACATAATGACGTCAATTGCGCTGCAGTCAAATTAAGGGGATGACATACTCTTTTTCTTCCCCTTGGCTTTCTTTTCAATGTGCAATTTCTCTATTTATTATGCTCCTGTTATCTCTTGCTTCACCTTGCTCCCTTTTATCACTCAATTTCCCGTGTTGTCTCTATCACTCGCTTCCCCATGTTGTCTCTATCCTCGCTTCCCCATGTTGTCTCTATCACTCGCTTCCCCATGTTTCCTCTATCCCTCGCTTCCCCATGTTTCCTCTATCCCTCGCTTCCCCATGTTTACTCTATCCTTCGCTTCCCCATGTTTACTCTATCCCTCGCTTCCCCATGTTTCCTCTATCCCTCGCTTCCCCATGTTGTCTTTATCACTTCGCTTCCCCATGTTTCCTCTATCACTCGCTTCCCCATGTTGTCTCTATCACTCGCTTCCCCATGTTGTCTCTATCACTTGCTTCCCCATGTTGTCTCTATCACTCGCTTCCCCATGTTGTCTCTATCACTCGCTTCCCCATGTTGTCTCTATCACTCGCTTCCCCATGTTGTCTCTATCACTCGCTTCCCCATGTTGTCTCTATCACTCGCTTCCTCATGTTGTCTCTATCACTCGCTTCCCCATGTTGTATCTATCACTCGCTTCCTCATGTTGTCTCTATCACTCGCTTCCCCATGTTTCCTCTCTCATTCGCTTCCCTGCATTCATGCTATGCCTTTCTTTCCCGTGTTCGTGCTATTACTAGCTTCATTGTACTTCCTCTATCTCATGCTTCATTGTGTTACTTCTATTTCTTGCTCCATTGTGTTCCCTCTATATCACTATCTTCAATGTGATATTTTTCTATTCCCCTTGTGTTGACATTCTTTGCATTGAATGTTCACTCAAGATTGGCAGGAAGACGAGGCCTTCAAATTAGATTACAACAAATCTAGCGTGCCTTACCCTCTCTTTGTCAGAGTGGTTGTGTTTGAACAAAACAAAAATTAATTAAATTAAATTTATGTTTCAATAACGCTAGTTTGAGGGAAAGGGAGGAGTAAGGTTTAACCAGACAGATGTAACTTACATGTAAAGTAAGGATTGTGAATAAGTTGGTAGAACGTTATTAGCGCGTTCGAATTAGTCTAAGCTATAAACATATGTATCAACAACTGTAGCTTAAGGCGTTGGGGTCCAAATACTGACAAACTAACTGACCTTTTAGATCACATGTTCTCAAACTGAGGTGTGCCTCATTGGTGAAGCACAGTATAATTACATTTTAGAATAAACTGTTCAGTTTTTCAGACTTATCAAGTTTAGTCAATCTGCTTTTTCAAATAAAGCAATTAGAACAATATGTTGTTTGCATCTACATATCTTTGAGAAAGTGGTTTTTCAAAAATGATGGCAATCAAAATTACATAAATCAACTGGTAGTTACAAATTACCTCCACCGGTTAGAAACGAATACAACCTGATCCGAACCACCTTTTTTGTGCTGAGAAATAAACTTATCCTGTTCACGGACAAGTAAATATGGCATTATATCTCCTAAATATTGTATTCTACACAGTTATTTTTTTAATGAATAGTACTCATATTATCAAATGTAAAGCCATAATACTATAAAGTTAATGTTTTATAAATATCATGAGAACTTTGATCATATTTATTATTTAAAAGTTTCTACAAAACACATAACAGTAAATATAGTGATAAATGCATAAAAGGAGATTTTTTATTTGTTTTACTATAAAACTATTTTTAAATCTATTTTTTATTGAGGCTTAGTAACTACACTTATAAAAAGTGAGGTTTGAGTGCTTGTATATTATTATTATTATTATTATTATTATTATTATTATTATTTATTATCACCGCGTCTTACTACCCGTTTGGGTTTACGCACTTAAGCTAATGTATAATGGTAGGGTGATTGTGAGATGAAATGGAGGACCTACAGTTTAACGTGGTATCCGAACCACGGTGGAGGCCTGGCATGCCACACATTCACAAGTTGTGATTAATACACATATTGTCAGAGGTGAAGGAAGGGTTTGGCAATCATATAAATCTGTTCCGGGACCAAGGATTGAACCCCGGACCCCACCACAGAAGTCAGACACCTTACCCCTAGACCACCAGATCACCTAGAGTGGTTGTACAACCCCTGAGTTTGATAAGCCTACCGATTTTATTAAAACGTATGGACTAAAAAAACAAACGACTGATCATGTATGAATGTTTAGTTCCTTAGTGGACACATTTATTAATATGTTTCATGCACCGGATTTATAGTGAAGGGACTTAACAAAGTACACAAAAAAAGGAAATTGGGGTGTGGCTGTTAACTGTTTATTCACACAAGGGTTGAGGTGAAACTCATAGACTGTTGAACGTCAGGGTACCTCTGGTAACTGTTTGTTCACACAAGGGTTGAAGTGGAACTGTCAGTAACCGTGGAACGTGGAGTGTTTCTCTGGTAATTGTTTATCCACACGCTACGATTCAAGGAGGAAGTGGCTGCCGGTCATACTCGAGGGACCACACAATGTCACACGTCGATACAGTGTTGGGTTTCTCATCTATGTCTTTGAAGCGACTGGGCGTAGACTTCCACATAGAGTGCAAATCAGCTTGTTTTAAATTCAGTTAAATTACTTTATAACACATGGTTTTATAAAAACTTAAATTCATTCCTCTATATTTCAAACAGTTGTCTGGAAAAATTGAAATTTATTCTTGAGATTTTGGTCAAATAAAGGGAATTTTATGATAAGAAGGGTGACCTGGTGGTCTAAGAGTAAGGTGTCGGACTTATGTGCTGGGGTCCGGGATTCAATCCTCGGTCTCGTCACAGATTTATCTGATTGACAAACCCTTCTTTCACCTCTGACAAGACGTGTATTGATCATAACTTGTGGATGTGGGGAATGCCAGGCCTCCACCGTGGTTCGGATTCCACGTTAGACTGTATGTCCTCCATTTCATCTCACAATCACCCTACCATTACACATTAGCCTAGGTGCGTATAACCTGACCGGTGCTAATTATAATTATAGTAATAAAATAATAATATAATAAGAAATTAGGCGCATCCTTGTCAAATAACTTTGGTTCTTATGAAATTGTTTTTCTTCAAAGTCGAAACTAATGCTTGTTTAGTTTTTAAGAATACACATTTTAAAATATTTTAATCTGAGTAGTGTTTAAATTATACCTGCCTGGAAGGGGTTTGATTGAAATTGGAAGAATTTAGGTCCCATACAAAACTAAGTGACTTAAATTGTCTATAACCCAGATTTTAAAATAATATGTGGTCTTTGTGGCAATCTTTGTCAGGAAAAACGTTCTAACAGTGGTTTTGTGGGAGATTTTACCTGGAAAATCTTGGCATTGTTGAAGTGGGACACTAATTAATTAGCACGTTAGTGTAAGCTGATTGAAGGTCTGCTTAGAAGACTGGTTAGGACAGGTCACTTACAGATTTCTGCAGGTTGCTGGTAGAGTTTGTACTTCTAAGCTGTGCCCTTCCAACGGCCCAAGGTTATTAGGATGTTGATAAATGATTTGAACAACGCCATAAAATACTTTTTTTTTTGGAGGAAGGTGGTAAGGTGGAAGGGGTCGGAGGGGGGGGGGGGAGTCTACCATTACCATACATAATAACTTACGCGTGATAATACCATTACCTTTCTGTCGCATTGAGATACATCATTCTAATTTTCTACGAGTTTTACAACCCGTTCGAGCTATACGCATTTAATTAATTAGGCTACACTAATGATGCAGGGACGAGGAAGCTAGAAATTAGGGATACGTACCCATAGTTGTATGGAGTGAAGGTGGAAAACCATTTAGTAAATTCCACCCTCAGTACACTCTGTTGGGATTTGAACCCTAGCCTACACGTCACTAGAAAATCAGACAAGATGAATTTGTTCTACATTTTAAAATATGATGGTAATTAAATAAAATCTATAGAGATATCAGTAAATATAAACTATTCTTTCAAATTATTTCAGTGTGTTAAATTGTCATCCGCAATGTATCGACACCCACCTATCTATCTGACAATAATTTTCAGATAGATAGGTGGGGATTCATATGTGCTGACTTGATATTCAACTCTAACTTTAATAGGTGGTGTCAATTTTATAGGAATGAGATAAATATTGTGATCTTTTATCACAGTTTTCTACAGTTAAAAAAGTACCGTATACAGTTTAGTTTACATAACAAGCGCCTCTTAAAAAATACGGTCATAGCCTATATATTTTGCTGCAAAACTTGATAACATTAGAAAATATAAAAATTATTTATAAGTATAGATAATGTATATCAAAAGTGACATTTGCAAATCTTATGACTTGACGTATGGCGTATGAAAACGTGAAGATATACCCAGTGATTTTTTTTAGATATTTTATTAGATAAAGGCATATCCTATTTAAATTAGACTGTATCAAGTGCTTTATTATATTGGATATTATTAAACACATGATAAGTGGGACTGAAAGAGTTTGGTAAAAATCCAAATAACGGAAAACCCGCCTCGGCCGCGAAGTTGGCTAACACGCTAGTTTCGTGTTAAAGCTAGACTGCCGATGACTGGAAGATCAAGGTTTGAATATCGGTCGTGTGAACTGGGGGGTGGCTTTTCCTAAATGGTTTCACTTTCCCTCCACGCAAACGCGGGTTAACTTCATCTAAATTAAACCTTCCCCATTCCTAATTCCTTTAGTGTAACTAGTACTTAAGCGTATAAACCGAATGGGTAGTAAAACGCATTGCTAAATAAATAAACAAAATAAATAATGAACATGGCTAACAATTTTTTTATTTAAAATACACCTTTTTGAGGAACCTGTATAAAACTATATACACAATATCATAAGTTTTAATGGTTTATTAGTATAAGCTCAATAAACATCAATACCGATAAATACATTAAGGTTTTTTAATGCATTGAAACTCTTAAAGAAGGCCCAAACAAAAGTTGATTGAAAGTAAAACATGGACATTTGTAGGGGAGAGTGGAGAGGAATGGGTCACTTTTCAATTTTGATTTTTTGTAGTGAATTTTTGAAACTTAAATCTATTTCTATGTATTCTAAAATGAACTATATCTAATTGAATACTTATATTTAAAAAGCAGAATATTTTGATAGTAATTAAGTAGAGAATTTTTTTAAGGTAAAGTGTCCCAGTCTTCCTGGTAGCAGGAGAAGTGGGACACAGCACATAGGAAGAATGGGACAGTTGAAAAACGCAAGATCCCTTCCTGTGCCGCCACATTGACGAATTGGGGAAAGTTTCATATCTATGTCTTCTTCAGATACAGAACTAATATATTCCACTGGAGGCCAAACAAAATCCATTTCTTTACCTAATTTCTTTCTTAGAAAATTGATAACAAAGCACTCTCTTTGTCTACTTCACTTTCTACCCTACATACATAATGCAAAACACATTTATTTTTTGCAAATTTCACAACAACAAAGTCTCCATTTTTAATAGATGCACATCAAAACAGAAGTCCTCTGATTCTGAACAGTTGTTGAGGTCAGTTGATGATGAATAAATATCTTGCAAGTAATCAGAACTTGAGGAACTTTCTACGGCAATTTTTTTATTAAACCTAGCATTAACCACATTAGCATCTCCCTCCCCCACCCTTCCCATTCTTTCTAAAGATCACTCTTTTCTGGTGTATCTGTTAATACATCTTTGGGTGTCAAAATTGTAGTGCTCCCATTAGTCTGCTGAGATCTAGTTGCCACCATGCCATCAAGAGTTGAGGGAGTTGATGCTAATGCCTCCTATGGATTCGGTACTGGGTGATCTGTGACAGCAGACATCATGAAGACATCTTCAGTAAACGTTTTGTGTTCTAGTGGCCAAATTCTAGTCTTAAGAAATCCTTTAAGAATTATATCTTTAGAAAAATCAGCATTAAATGCCTTAATTGACAACTTTGCAACAGGGTATATATATATATAGTGTTAGTCCAGGATTGCAGGCCATCCAGTCATTGCATACTTGATTGTATTGTATTTTGAGATGTCCATACAAAACCACGTCAAGTGGTTGTAAGCGTTGGCTGCAATAGGGTGGAAATGTAATGAGATAAACTCCATTAGCTTTTGCTTCCTTGACTATTTCAAAATTAACATAGCTGTTGTGATTGTCTAAATACAAAACAACAGGGTCCTCGTTAGAACACTTGACGTTAGAAATTAAATGTTTGATAGCTAATAAGAAATTTTCCGCTGTCATCTATCCACTAGTATGAGCCATCCCTATACTTCCTGGAGGTCTATTATTGAGCATATGGTCTTAGAAATATTCACAAAGGAAGAGTATACAGGCGGACTGTATTCCCAACAGCATTAATAAAACACAACATTTTGACAAGCTAGCTACGTTCAGCTGAGGTAATTTGCCCCACGTGCTTTAGACCTTTTTGTGACATTATCTTGCATGGATTGTGGACTGTAGGCATGTTTGTTTCGTCACAGTTCCAAATCTTATCAGCTGAGAATGTGTGTCTCTGGTAGACTTCTTTGACACTGTTGTAGAATTTCTCAACATTGAATTTATTGAAATTTGTGGGAGAAAAAAGCTTAATAAAATCTAACAATGTGTGCAGTGATATAATTTATTTAAAAACCATCTATATTAGCCAATTTTATTCATTTTTTAAACTAAAAAATAAAAATATCTTAAAAGGAGGTTTGGGACAGGGTCCCATTCCTCCTACTAGTTGATTTATTTAAAAAAAGTTTAGAATACCTTGAGGTTAAGTTATCAACAAAACAACTATATGCCCACAATACATTAATTAATGCACTATTTGATAGAATTGTTAGTTTTTTATAGTTTTATTCATTACAATAAAAATTTAGTTCATTTAAAAGAGTAAATATTTACATTTTGGGTAAAGAATTAACTCTTTTAAATGTAAATTAGCCACAGATATGTAATCATTTGATTTTCATATGATAGTTACATACTGGTAAGTCCTGACAATTGTGAAAATCAGAGATACAAAATCTAACTAGATATATTTTATATAGCTGATGTCCCATTCCTCCCCACTCTCCCCTATATTCAGACGTGTGTGTCGTGGTGCCACTAAGAAATAAACTAATAAAACGAGTCAATTTAAAGATAAAACATAGAATTTATGCTTTAGTAAATGAAATTACAAATTAATGGTCAATTGGTCTAAATGTCAAGATCAATTAGTTGGGGTTTTTAGTAACGGTGAGGTCGGGTTTGAATCATCGGGTGAAATGAGGGTACTTTTGGCTTAACCGTTTCCCCCTTTCCCTCTACACAAGTACGGGTACATTTCGTCTAAAGATACCTTCCTTGTTATTGATCCATTGGCGTAATGGATATAAAGAATGCTTTCTAAATTCTGTTTTAACAAATTAAACGTGAAAATGAAGCTCGTCTTAGACCCGCCTGTAATATATGCCACCCTATTTACTCTGGTGATACGTGAGTTGTGAATATCTAAGGGGAACTATCGTAAGTCTAAATCATACAGGGCGTATGGACTAATATATATTAGCAAGTATCATTCAACTAGACACAATATTTTTAAACTATTATTTTAGAATACTCGTAAATTTTAAAAATGGCATCTGGACAGTGAGAATCTAACCAGGATTCTTGGCTTGGAGCCTTCCCACTGAAATATCCAGGATTCCTCTCGTTCTCAGGGTCATTTTTCACTCTTAATTTTTATATTTATAAGGAATAGTCTTTGATTTACGAGTGGAAATCACCGGCTACTATGAGATATCATTGAAACCACAGCGCTAGAGACCCGTGGTATCGGTTTTATGTTGCCATTCTACAATTATAATGTACATGAAATTGAATTACACTCGGATATCAACCGCTTGTACAAATTAATTCTATATGAATGGTGAAGCTTGGGAGATCAAATTTACGAAAATGATATATGATACTGCTATTTTTGTTTCAAATATAATTTCAAGCTCCCAAGCTTCGATATCCATATACACATATTTTATTTCTCCATAAAATAATAATTTTAATCATAAACATTCACCGATAGGCACGTGGACACAACCCTCACTCTCGTCGAAGCTCAAACCCTGTCCGGATATACGGATATGGCTTTTTCTTCATTTTTTTCTAGTCCCCCTCCCAACAAATACGTATACACTTCCTCTCAATTTTAATTTCATAACTCCTTCCCCACTAGTGTAATTAAATGCGTGTGGCAATAAATAGTGCAAATAAAACCAAAACAACCCCACACCAGTTATGTTTTTTTTATAACGCTACAATCTACTACAGCATCCACAGAAGCTCTGAGAGCCAACTCTGAAGCCTCAAAGCTATTATTTCATACTAACTTTGGTCCACAGCTTAGCTCACATTTAAGTTGCGATTACAAAGGTACTAGTTTTGTCAATGTCCCTACTCAGCAGTCCGTGTCCTGACTTATCTTTGACGTTATAACCCTAGCTGGTACTAATACATGAACATCCAGCACTATTCTATTAATTATTAACGAACTCTGACTAGAATAGGTTGAGGCGTCACCCTCTGCACCTAACAGTGACTCAAAACAGTGAGATGTTCTCCCCACAAGTTGGTTAGACTTGGTAGCCGAGAATGTAGATCACTTTGGACTAGCCCCACTAGCAACTGGCGTACGTCTGACCAAAATCCCTCTAATTTTTATTTAATGTCCAAAACACACTTCTATATACCCAAAAATGGAGGGGTGTTCACCCTAAGATGCTAGTTTTTACACTGCTTAATGTTATGCTACTTGGCAAATGCGGGTTAACTTCTTTTAATTCAGCCTTCCCAATTCCTAATCCATTAGCGTAATTAGTACTTAAGCGTATAACCCGAACGGGTAGTAAGACGCGGTGCTAAATAATAATAATATATCACTCAAGAAAAATCCCTCAACTCAGAATGGGTTTCAAACTACGAACTTGAGGCGAGCACTTTACTCAAAGACCACTGAGGTAAACATACATGTGTGTTAATATTTTTTTTTTTGTCTTTGTTGAAAATAATAATAGAAATAAAATGCGATGTACTGAATACTTTTATTTATTTTTGTTTCAGGTACGAGCTACAAATGTGATAAGTCATTCTTCTCAGTGAGTAATACAAAAACGTTATCTCGGTTGCTTATTAGGCTATAAAAATTTATTCTCTTAGAAATTATTACCAAGAATAATTAATCTGAAGCTATGTGCTACTTTAAGCAATATTATTAACAATTGTAACTCAACCATGTATTTACGAGTATACGGGAAAGAGTCGGGGTACAAGGAGTGCATGAAAGTTATTATTATTATTATTATTATTATTTATTATATTACACCGCGTCTTACTACCCGTTCGGGTTATACGCTTAAGTACTAATTACGCTAATGGATTAGGAATTGGGAAGGTTGAATTAAAGGAAGTGAACCCGCATTTGCGTGGATGGAGAGTGGAAAACCATTTAGGATAAACCACCCCCAGTTCACCCGACCGAGATTCGAACCTCGATCTCCCCGTCTTGAGCAGTCGGGCTCAACACGACAAGCGCGTTAGCCAACTACGCCACCGAGGTGGGTGAGATGGTATGGCCATGTAAGAGGATGAGAAATGAGGAGGCCAAAGAAAGTTATGGAAATGAAGTATGTAGGTAAAAGACCGCAAGGGAGGATAAAGAGATTGGAGGAGCAGATAAGAGAAATTACGCAAGTGAGAGAAGAATGGAGGCATTTAAAGGAGAAGAATAGAGGAAGATGGAGGCATTTTACTAAACTGACCCGGTCATAGGCTGGGAAACATTTGACGACGATGATGATGATGATGATGATCTACGAGTATACATCACCTTGATATTAAACTACCATTAGAGCTAAATTTAGTGTAGCTTTTTGTTTAAAGTGATGTGCCCATAAAATAAGTTGACATTACACTGCTTTCATAATAATTTACAGTTCGTGATCAAGCAGTTTATTTTGAGGAATATTTTCATACATTCAATATCTTACTATAACTCACTAGCACAAAACTACTAACTTGAAAGCTATTTCAAAAATTGAATATTGCTGCTAAGGACGCTATGTACTTATACCGTCTAAAAAATCTAAAAATAGTTTATTTAAAAAAACATCTACAACCTCAGGCTAGTTTGTCTACTCACGAAAATGGCCATTAGAACCGCGCATGTATATCTAGAATAGGAAACAAGGAAAATATAATACTTTTTAAATTCAAGTAAAGGCTGTTCAATCACAAATAGTATAGTGCATGTGTATACATACACTCGTCAGTGGAATAGGGGAAGTGTTATCAAAACATAGACAAGAGGCCTCTCAGGGTGAACTGTTAATTTCTTCCCTTTTTTCTCTCAAATTTTTGTCTAGAATGTGATAGTGCGTATACTCTAGTTTTGACAAGCTAAGATCCAGCCCACATTTCAAAATGGTTTTGAAATCGCCAAGTAGGCAACGTTGTTAAGTAAAAGTTTAATTTGTACAGGCTTTGTTAATGGTCAAGAGCACTTAAATATTGCACTCCAGACTCAGACTAAATACTATTTTAGAGACACCGGTCCGAATCTCACTTGATTAAGATTTGTCTCCCTTTTTTGCGGAAGCTAAAGAGATACGATAAATCTAAGTCCACTCTAAGATAATATTCAGATGCCAATGGGACTTTAGAAATAAAGTATCTAAGTAGGATCTACTATTTACAATAAACGAACTAATAGTCTGCCTAGTCCGGCTTAATACGCCTTAAATACGGCGCTATACTCAATACAGGACGACACCTACCTTTACCAAAATGGAATGGGCCAGTTTCATAGTCCGGCTTAGCAGGTCACAAATGCAGCGGTTACTATATACATGTCAATACTTACCTAGACCAAATGGAACGGGCCAGTTTCATAGTCCTTCTTGGCGCGCCCCAATTGCGGTGCTATATCAAATATAATTATATTATTATATATGTAAAGCAACCGCGTCTTTACCTTGGTAATACGCATTACGCAAATTTGTAATGTAGGGTATTGTGAATAAATGAAGGACCTAATTTACGTGGAATCCGAACCACGTGAGGCCTGGCATTCCTTACATTCACAAGAGGTTCATGTCAGAGTGAAGAAGGTTTGAAATCAGATAAATCTGTAGCTGGGCCGAGGATTGAACCCGCTCAGCAAGAGTCTGACATTAACACTATGGACACAGGTCACGATTTTATCAAATACAATCCACTCCATTACGGTATGAAGATGGTGGAAGCTAAAGAAGGGTATTTATTGTAAACTGACCGAAAGTTGCCTAATGTCAACCTATTCGAAATTTAATAATTTATTTTTAGTAATACTATATGCCCTAATTATTATCATATCGAAATAGGTTGTGTATTAGTTACTTTCAGTCAAACTTGCAATAAAAGCCGCTATCATGTCACACCTTCTCATACATAGAATACAGTATCATAAAATGAATGAAAATGGTTAATTTAACATAAGAATTGTCCCACTTCATTCTGGTCAAAGTAGCTTTCGAATGCGCTTGGATTCTTATTGATTGAAGGCCCAACGGCGGGCACCAAGCTGGTTTGTTTGTTGGTGGCGAGATTAAGTCTCGACTGGGTGTTATGAGGGTGGTTTCCCTTAAAACTTTTTTTCACTCTCTCTTCATGCAAATGCAAGCGCACTGCCTTTAAATTCAACTTTCCTCATCCCTATCAAATCAGCGTAGTTACTACATATCTTTCAGCACGGATGGGTAGTAGTAGGACGTGGTGCTAACAAAAACACTTCATAATTTTTAATTTATCAAATAAAAATTATTTCTAGAATACCACATGTTGGTGACTTTCAATTCAATCATTGTTAGTGATCGAAAGGTGTCTTACTTTAAAAATCAAGGTTTAGTTAAATGTGGTGCCAAAAAGAAAAAAAAAAACTATTTGTATGTTAGGATGAACCCAAATACAAAGAGTTAATTTATTTGTCGGCATCATTCATATTGAACCTTAACGTGTAGTCGAATACTCAGTGCTCTCGCCCATGACAGAGTCCCTTGCACAAATGCAGTTAAAGTGAGTTTTGTATAGACTCCCTTTTAAATAATGTCATTCTAATTTATTTTAACTCTAGGCGAGGGGTGAGGAAATCCTTTGTGTTCAAATGTTGATTGATATGTTTTCCCACGATGGCAGCGTGGCTAGTGTGGAATTTGAGCGGCCCAGAGCAATTTTACCGGGATACGGTGTACACTTATTCCCTGTTTGACACGGGCTCTCAGTCATGAATCTCGCTAATTGCTGTACCTGTCTACTTGGGTTGACCAAGGAACGTCAACCAGGGCACTGTAATCAATTAGAATAACACACGTTGTATACCGAGGCTGGTCGTTACGCAATTAGAGCTCAATATTCAGGGGTGCGAAACTTGGACCCCTGTAACCCCCTCTCTCATGTTTCACATGGTTACCCGCACCCGTGATCACGAGGTATTGGGTATCAGGATCACAAAATCCTCTTATTTTCGGATACTAAGAATTTAGGATTATAATTTCGCTCAGTCGCGTTAGGACTGTATTTATATTTTATTTACACTGTTTACTTTTATCAACCCGCCTTACTACCGATTCAGGTTATACGTATCATTGTGATTTTCTCCATCTTCTTTCCATGAAAGGGGGGTACATTTCATGTAAGTTACCCTCCCAATCCGGACTTCGTTAATATCCATGGTGAGACACGTAAAAATAAGTTACCCGCTCATTCTATCTACAAACACTGAATGGTGTGGAGATGAGTAAAGTGTAATTTAGAGGAAGTTTACTCACATTTGGAGGAAAGTGAAAGTTGGGAAGCTATTGGGGAGAAAGGGAGAGGTAAAAACTATCACATTTCACTAGGTCAGGGGTTTAATCTCGGACTTTATCACTGATGACCCATACATGACGTCCAGGGAAACCTTTGTGTGCCCGCAGGAGCAGGTTTCACCCAATATTATTGCTGAGGGAACTGCGGGTGTTGTGCTATCTCTCTCTCTCAGTTAACTGTTGCCAAATCTCCTCGCTCTCAGTTATGTCTGAAGGTGGTATTTAGGGTAAGAAGGAGCTACCAGCTACCTCGACTAACGAGCATTGCAAAGCCTATCTTATATTTGAGAGGATATTGACCACACTAAAACGAGAGAATGACAACGCTGTTTCGCAATAGTAACCATGTAGTTCCCTCACCGATGAATTCCAGTTAGAAAGGTTTGAATGTTTAACCATCACGACCTTGAAATTGAATTCTAGATACGTGCCTATTTCTGGTATTTACATATTGATGAAAATAGCAAAACCAAGTGAGAGCTTATTTCAAGAGTCATGTGAGCAAATACTCTCATCGGCGGCATAGAACGATTCAAGATTGTTTAATCTGGTTTGCGTGTTATGGGAAGGTTGGGGTGCATATCCCGTCTATGTGTATTGAGGATATTATTTTCTAAGTGATTACCCACTCTTCTTCCACGAATACATATGGATAATTCCTCTAAATTATAACTTATTAATTCTTAGACAGCTAGTATAGTCAAGAGCCGATAGCTTAGACTGGTATTGAAACTTTGTTAACATAAAAGTGAGACCTTCATCGACTGGACCCCACAAAAGGCGTTGGGTGGCCACTCGTGTCTTGCAGATACTATTATGTGTACCCCTGCATTGTATGAGGTTGGGAGATGTCCAACTAATAACTCGTACGTTTGTTCCGTTCCCTATTAATATTCCGCTAATTCGTTTGTTGCTTTCAAATGAAGGGACACAGCGTTGAACATTTTTTTTTGTTTTATTTGCGTTAGAGAAAGAATCTGAAAGTGTTTCTAAAGCAATTTTTAGTCGGATGCTTTTGACAGAAACCATATTGTTGGTATCAAGAAAAGAGTTATTCTAAATTGATTATATTGACGTTCCAGGAGATATTAGCCCAAAGCTAATTAGTAATTGTAAATTAAAATAAAATTATTTTTAATAATGTTTTCCAAAAATAATTGGATTCTTTGGTCCTTTAAGATTTAATGCATTATTAAACTTCCATCCTATCTCATTTATAGTCACCAATTGATATTCAAATTTGTGCCAATGGACCATTCATATTGATGGCAAAGTATTGAAGAACTAAGTTCTCTCAGTTATGTTAGGGTCCAATATTATGTGATACTATGGTGAAATTATGAAAGTGAGGTTATTTTAAACTAGATATTTAATATTCGCTTTCTAAACATAGATTATCAGGACTGCCATCCGTCTGGAAAACGGGAAGATGTCAGGGAATTTGTTTTGACTTTTTATTATTATTATTATTATTATTATTTAGCACCGCGTCTTACTACCCGTTCGGGTTATACGCTTAAGTACTAATTACGCTAATGGATTAAGAATTGGTAAGGTTGAATTAAAGGAAGTGAACCGCATTTTCGTGGAGGGAGAGTGGAAAACCATTTAGGAAAAACCACCCCAGTTCGTCCGACCGAGATTCGAACCTCGATCTACCCGTCCTCAGCAGTCGGGCTCAACACGACTAGCGCGTTAGCCAACTAGTTTTGACTTTAAAAAAAATCAAGGAAATGTCAGGGAATTTCTTAAATTTCCTAAAAATGATTGGAATTTTAAAATATAAAGTCAAATATTTTAAAGTGTTTAACTATTTTGCTGATAACCTCTTTTTACATTAATGTTTTTCTGCACATAAATTAATTATGATTGCGATCGTATTGTATGAACTTAACAGTAAAGGCTATTGCCATCTGTGGCATTACGTAATCCAAGAACATCTGTGCATGTGTAAACATCAGCGCATGCGCCGTGGTCACCGTTCTAGTTGTGAGAAAGCGTCTGCACATCCTTCGATTTGACACGTGATACGCATGCGGGCATTTGATCTTTTGTGTTCTTTGTTTCGAGATAGTGACAAAACGGTCGTTATTCTCTATATCATTTATGACTTAATTTTTAAATGATGTTTTATTTAATTATTATGCTATGGCGATATATTAAAATAGTTTATTTAACGAATCAAAAGCGTTGCAAATTAACTTTTTCAGTTTAGTGACCCTTTGCTCATGCGCAAATACATATTTATTTTAGTGTTTCTCACTTCTAAAATTACATGGGTATTTGTTTTGAAGTCCAAACCGTTGCCTCTCAAACATACACTAATTACAACTAGAAATAAAATGTTTTGTGTAAATGTGTGAAAAGCAATGCATCCATACTCCTAAAACAAGCATCAAATAATCATGTAAAAAATAATTTATTATATTTATTTATAATAGGCCAAGCCCTAATTTTTTTTATCTTTAGTAAACGTGGTTATCATTAATATGGAGTTGATGGATGGATTACTTGCATTGCATGTATTGACGAGAAGGTCGAGGTTTGACTCCTGGTTAGGTGCACTTGGGGGGGGGGGGGGAGGGGGGGGGGGTGGTTACCCATTTTATCTCTATGCTAATGGGTGTGCATCTATTTTAAGCTACCTTTCTCATTCCTGCAACATTATATAGATTTGTTGGAACTATTATATTTTTGTCTAGAAAACCTGGAAATGTCAGGGAATTTCAGTGTTAAAAATTAGTGGCAACCCTGATAATACACGTTCCCAATTTAAAAAATAAATTAAATATTTTATAAAATAAACTTTAGTATCAAAAAACTATCAGATATAGGCTAGGAGGATAGTGAAATAAAATACCTTATACGACAGCTAAAACATTACTAAAACTACTTTCTTATATTCATACGTCATGTCATATGCAGCTGTCAATTTTGATTAAATAATAAGTAAAACTTCATCAATTTTTTCTTCAACTTTTTCTTTTCTTATAACTTATTCCTACCAAAATCCTTTAATATAGCGTAAGCAGTCAGATTATTTTAGGCCATTCACGGTAACTTTGCCCATTTATGGAATTTAAAAATTACCCAAAACAGTTCTGAATTCATACTCCGTGAATATATCTTGTCATTTCTGACAAGTGATGTACACTGAATTTGATTGTGTAAGTTAGTAAACATATCGGTGGGGTGGATGAATACAGAAATACTTTTAAGTATCTCTTGAACTGTCGGAAAATAAATTAGTGTGAACTAGCTATACCACCCACCTTCCTACCAAGATTATATAATACTACAAATATGTTTTTAAAGTGAGTCATTGCACCTTCGAGGCAAACGAATTCTGGTTTAAGTATTTTTTTCTTGCTCCCATTTAGCTTTCTTTGATAGTATTCTTTCTTGTTCATCTACAGCAGATATTTTTAAGCCTTTTTAAACTCAGGGTACACTGAATAGTATGCTAAAACTTTTAAGGCGCAACACACTTTTTTTTTTACACCAAAAGGAGTATTAACATTGTGTTTAAATTTTCTATAGGTATAGTTTTATGTTTAATAATTTGTTATTATTAAAAATAATTTTGATCCTGGATTTAAAAAGATTTATTTGTATTACTAAATATTGTTTTCGCTTCTTTTGGATCCTCCCCGAACCTACCGACCTTTGGGGCACACCGGTTGAAAAACGCTGATATACACAACACAAGACATCCTAAAAATAAGTTCCAACCAGAATATAATTTCTGCACATATTCAAACTTGAAATAATCTCAAGCACTAATAGCGTAAGGTTGACATGTAGGGAACACGATTTAAGGGCAGCGTTATACAGTTTTTATAACAAAACTTTTTTTGTCAAAAGAAATTAAACCATTCTTCAGTAGAAACATAGATAAATTTTCTTCACATGGTGATATCAACAGTAACTTGAATACTTGAAAATCTGTCAGCATGGATGTCCTGAAATTTAATGAAAACTTTTTATTTTAATCTTAAAAGTTTCTCATCTAATGCTGCAATGCTCATGACAGATATTCAAAAACTGTTGATCCAACATGTT
This sequence comes from Timema cristinae, assembly GCA_039000515.1. Taxonomy (NCBI): domain Eukaryota; kingdom Metazoa; phylum Arthropoda; class Insecta; order Phasmatodea; family Timematidae; genus Timema; species Timema cristinae. The sequence goes on from JBCFYV010000012.1 coordinate 47,775,770, forward strand.
ATGAAAATTAAACTTTGTTTGTAATGGAGAAATATTTTATTATTTTAGCCAAACAAATATTTTGCTAAAAAAACTATAAACACACTGCCCTGAGACGTAATCTAAAATATAAAAGTTAAATATGTCCTGACAGGAATTGAGCCTAGATCTTTTGTTTTACGTGGCACTTTTTTACAAACTGAACTGTCACGAGTATTGCCCGATTTTGAGACTCTTTCATCCGTATAGCTCTCTCCCAATAATCCAAAACCATGATTACAGACCATGATTGCCAGAACCTACTGATTTAATTCTCATTATAATTTATTAGGATATCACAATTTGAATAATACACAGTTAGGACATACACTGTAATAATGGATTTTGAATTTTTAGAGAGGCTTTAGTGACCCAGAGGCCTCAGAACGGAATCTGTCTTGGTCTTGGATGGATCGGTTATTATCAATGGCTAGCTAACAATTTGGTTCAGGGTAGAAAGCCTTGACTTAGCCATTCTTTTTAATTATTTTCATATATCTTCAGTTTAATGTAGATTTTACGAATTAACTTTAATACATGCACGTATATTTTGGTTTCCGTTCGTCAATATTTTATATTAGCTACTCACATTGTCTAAATTGTTGATACCCAACCATTTCTTGTTGCCTTTTGTTTTCAAACAAGACAGCATCGATGGGATAGGACTATGACGCCAATCCTATTTTGTTTGCCTTGCTATTAACGTGGAGGATGTGGCTAATATACAGGCTTGGTCAACTGAGGGTGATTTTTTTCTCTACAATATTGTGGGTAAATTTCTTCTCAAATATTAGCTATCAGCCTTACCTCACAATAATAAATCGGTGTATGTCCTGGACAGTAGTAATAGTAAGACTAAGAGAACATGAAACATAAAAGATGGCAAAGTTTTCTAATAAATTGTTGAACAATGTGCCATTAAGGGAAGATAAATCATTTAAGGTGATTTAATTGGCCATTTCCCATTTGGCGTGGAAAGCGTATAACCGAACGGACAGTGAGACGCAGTGCTTTTATAATAATAATAATAATAATAATAATAATAATAATAATAATAATAATATAGCGAGATCAACGCAATAGACTGAATGACCACTGAAGAGGTTAACTAGATTTCTTATTTACAGCTTGACATGTATAAAATCGTGAAAACTCTACTTTTTAATATATTTGTAAAACCTGGAAAAGTCGAATGTTTCAAAACTGGCTAAGTGTATTAAAATTGTTTTCTAAAATAACAAACCATTGCGAGTGAACAACGCTGTTCCGTGTTGTGGAAGGTAACTCGGGCGGGCATTAGTAGACGGCTCCTGTCTCCAGGCTACCAACAATTCCGGTCCACCTTGGATCCCGCCCACCCTTTAAAAGCGGCTCTCACTTACTGCTGCAACTCTTACTTGCGGTCAGATCCTCTGGGATGCTGGTGGTCGGGGAGGAGGAGCTCATGGCGGCACCAACTTCTGGAACAAAACAATTGTTTGTACACTTCTTGTACGCTATCATTTTTATAGAAGGGCCTTATAGACAACTATACATGTTATTGGATCTACTTTCACGTACGTGAAGCCATGTGGTTTGCAGCTGTCACTTTTGATACTTATTTTCGATATCTATAAAATAATGGCCTGCAAATAAAATGGTAAAATATGATTAATTTTGGACAGAAAATAATGTTTCATATTTTCTAAAAGATATTTTCTATTCATATTGGTTTGTTTAAGTGTTAGTCTGTATTACTTCCATTTGGGCTGTTTGCCTCTATTATTCTAAAAACCACTGGATAAAGGAACATTTTAGGGAATTCTTCTAGTATTTGGTTAAAAAGCTATGACTGGAATTATTTATTTATTTATTGTTCTCCCCATCTTACTATGGTCCTGGCCATAACGGGGTAAGAATGATAAGGTTGAATTTAGAAGAGATATACCTACATTGTCGTGGAGGGAGGAGGATAAACTACTATTAAGAAAAAAAACAACCTTAGAAAATCCCGGTTAAAGCTCGAATCCTTGCCTCACTTTTGGCAAACCAGACTTGACGTTCAGCACACGTGACTAACGATGTGGCTAATTGGAAGTAACAACCTTTCAAAGCAACCAGTCTGGATTTAAACCCGGCCTTTCAAGCCATTTGGAGTGATTAACAAACTAAAAAATCAAAGCCATATGATTACGTCCCATCCCAATGGATGAGTGTTTAGGGAAGCAAACTAAGTAAATGCAGTGTTTATTTTAAGTCGCCTAAACTAAACTATGGAATAAAAAATCTTGGCGCCACATATATTACGAACTCCGAGTTACTTGTACTTAAACTGTTTTTTCCGCTAGGGGAATATTAAGAAACATTGTCCCCTCCACTATTTAAACCATCAATTATATTGAGTGGAGTTGGGCGATAATGTATTGCATAACGCCCTAGAAATATTTCCCACATGAAGGGCTGACTACAGCTTTAGAAGATCTTGATTAGAAACCGGACTATATTAGTTGTTATTAACAATTCCACATTATATGGTTTGGGTGCATACTCTAATAATTTAGTTTAAACCGGTTCTAAGTTAAGGTGTTGATAAATCCTATCTGTATTTAACCCTCTTTATATAAAGTAGACCCATATTTAAAATAGCTCAAAATCAACTTAAAATAATACTAACACAAGTCCTGTGTATAAGGGGACGTTTATATATTTATACCTCTATGAATTTCTTTCTTATATGTTCACTTTATTTAATAAAACTTCACGATTTTTTACTGTTTTTAGCTGATAAATATATACAAATAACCACTTTCAAATATTACATTATTTGTTTGTATGACCTGATTTTTTGTAAACCTTTCTTTAGGTCTAGGTTTTATTTAAAAAAAAGTATAGTAATGGCCAACTTTGATAAGTAAGGAAAGAAGAGGGTGATCAAGACAAATAGTTGACAAGTTAAACTCAATATTTTATTAAAATTCAGGTTACTCTAGTATCAGACTAGGGTTTAACGGGGCTGTCCTATCCCACTTAGTCAGCCACACCAACAATACGCCCAACACTGCCAGTAAGTTACTTAATTGAGAGCATTTAACTTAAATTAGATGTCTTGGATTTATTTTACATGATAAATTATAATATATTTATGTTTATACAGGCCTACAATATTTTGAAAGAAGTTTATTAATTACTGATATCTGAAAGTTTGGTCTCTATAAATAACAATGGCTTAAAATCAATATAAGAAGAAGGTTAAAAAATTAACAAGATTAATGGTTGTTTTTATGGGAAACTTTCTTAGGGATGGTTAACTAAAAATCTATTCTTGAAAATTTCGTTCTAATATACTGTGAATATGTGATACATTTGTACGATTGTGAGATACAATTTATTTACTTTCACTATCAAAATTCAAGCACTATGTTGTTGTTTTTTTAACTAGCGATGGGAAAACTTCAGCATTTAATTCGGTGTTGTACAACTTATTGGGTGGCCTGGCGGTCTAGGGGTAAGGTGTCGGACTTCTGTGCTGGGTCCGGGGTTCAACCCTGGGTCCCGGCACAGATTTATCTATTACCAAACCCTTCCTTCACTCTGACAAGACATCTTGTAAATGTGAGGAATGCCAGGCCTCCACCGTGGTTCGGATCCCACGTTAAACTGTAAGTCCTCCATTTCATCTCATAATCACCCTACCATTACACATTAGCGTAAGTGCGTATAACCCGACCGGGTAGTAAGACCTTGTGCTAATACTACAACTTATTATTTGCTTTGTGTCTTAATACCTGTTCTTGTTACACACATTTTGACAAGTGTATAATTATAAGCTATAAATAGAAACTCAATGATTTTTACGAGCAATGGGGCTCAAACTTGATATTTATATTTTTTTGCATACCATTGAGTAAAGTGATTCGATTCTGAAAATTGAAAAATTTGATATTATTATATATAAAAAACAATAATATTAAATTTTTCAATTTTCAGAATTTATAGCTTATAATTATACACTTCTCAAAATTGTGCAGTACGATTTCATTGTCGGATTACCTTATTATATTATCATATTTTATTATTATAATATTATATTATTAATATATAATATTAATGTTAAAGATATTTCATTTTCTACGAAGTGTACACAGTTATATATTTTAATATCAGTAGTATTAATAAAATTAATATTAAAAAATATCTATATACCTAATATGAATGTTAAGTTATATCAAATTTCAGACCCACCCATTAATTGGTTTACCCTAGCAATGGTACGTAAAAAACATAAAATAGTAAGTAGTAGCTCCTTATAATTCGTGAAATGTAATTATTTGAAATAATTGAGTCACTATTTACAGTTTATAAATACACGCGTTAGAATTGTGTAACACCTTTTAAGGTGTTGAATGACCTTAACCAGCAGACACGACCAGTTTATGAGCTTTGTTTTATTTTAAAAAGAAACGCTAGTTAAGTTATATTTTATATTTTTTAAATGGTTTGAATGGTTGAAGGCGTCACTCAAGTGTTATACTGGCCTGCTTAAAATGGGGAGATCGGGGTTCAAGTCCCGTTTGGGTCTAGTGAGGGTGGTTTTTACCAAAATTGTTTCCACTCATCTTACACGCAAATGCGGGTAGACTACATCTAAAATGCTTCCTTACTCATTCCTACCCAATTAAAGTATTTATAATATTATATGCATATAATCTGAGCAGGTAAAAAGACGCGATAGGAAAAACCCCAACCTTGTAGGTTAAAATAAAGAAAATAGGCCTATAGCTTCAGAAAGAGTCATGTTTACATTCTGCAATCCCCATAGCATACAGTATATTCAAGAACCGTTAAGATTACTATGTGGAGAAAATCAAATCAAACGTGGCCTATCTAGGCTACAGAAACAATATTTTATTTATTTTGGACAAACAGTATTTTGTCATAGTAACTAAAAAAAATACAAATCTTAACTTGTGATTTCTTCCAGTGGCCTTTAAATAAAAATGATTTCCTTGGCGCTGATTTAAAAGTTCGCGTTTGGATATAAATTTAAAAAAAACTTGGAATATGTGGAAACCTTGGTCAGTGTCCACCCTTTAAATGTCGGTGGAGCGTGATTCGTGATACGTAGAGTGGAGGTCACTCTTTAAAGATCTGCGTCTCGATTGATCTTGACATCAACTTCCTTCTCTTCTTATGATGAGGACAAAACTTGAGCGTGTCACGGAGATTGTGTCACTCCACACGCACGTCTTCTGTCGTCCGTGGCGCGGTAATTGTCGGCCGAAAAGGAAGTCACGGAAGGATCCTTGCGAACATCCTACATCTGTAATTTACTGTAGGACGTTGTGACATTGGGGGAAATTCTACTACTTCATTTTGTAAGTGGTACCCACGCCAATGGTCAAGCCGACAAAGATATTCACTAAGGTAGTGTTGTCTGAATAGTTTCTCTCTCTCTCCTTCCACGCAAATGCAGACACACCTCCAATTTCTACCGTCATTTTTACACTATTATTTTTGAAGAGCATATTTAAGTTTTGAGTAAACAGGTATAAGTTATACAAAATAATGTTTTGAAAAAATTAATCAATAATTATATTGTTGAAGTAAAATTTAAATATCGCTTAATGACTTTTGAATTTTGTTAAACAAGTAGTAAAAAAAACACGAATAAAATACATTAACGATATTGAGAGATAAAAACATTAAATTCTGTTCATTATTAGTAACCCTTGTTGGTTATAATAAACACATTAAAACTAATAATGTATGATAAATAAACACAGGTTTGACATTATATCATGTAGTTCACAATTATTATAACAACTGATAAATGCTTTTGAATATGCTATTAAATCCTACCCACCTCAGTGGCGTAGTTAGCTAACGAGCTGGTTTGATGTAGAGCTAGACTGCCGAGGACGGGGAGATCGAGGTTCGAATCTTTCTTAGGTGAACTGAAGGGGGTTTTCATAAATAGATTTCAACTCTCCCTCCACACAAATACGGGTTCACTTCCTTTATATTCAACCTTCCCGATTCCTAACCCATTCGATTAATGAGTACATAAGCGTGTAACCAGAACGGGTAGTAAGACTTGCTGATAGAAAAAAAGAGAAATAACACTCCTTATAAAGTAAATGATCCGGGAGGGGAGCGGTTATCCGACTCTCGTGTTTGGCGCCGAGGCGTGGTCAACTCGGATGCTTGTTCGCGTCTTGCCTACACTCCAGGAGGAAGTTTGTTGGGGGCCAGAGGTCGACGCTCTTTACTAGCTCCTACGAGAGGGGTTATTTCCCACAGCGGACTAGGCCCAGCAGAGCGAGACCAAGCCACATTGTCTTCAGTCGGCCCACGCTACACGATATAGTACAGACACGAATTTCTGAGCCCTTAAAAGAATTTCGTCAACGATAGACATGCAGACATAAGCGTCAGTCTTGTAATTCTAGTTTGCAGCTAATTTGGAGGTAAAGGTTTAGTAGCCAGCCACAGATACTGAGTTTTTATTTTACTAATATGTTTCCTTATCTCCCTCCAGGAAATGAAGGTACACTTCCTTTAAATTCTCCTTTACTCATTCTTGCTGATTAGTTTAAATAATTATGATAACTTCTTGAATTAATAAAACTTGATGCACGAGAGAGAGAAATAAACACCTTGATGTTAACTATTCCAACTAAAGTATTTTATTAACTATACTAGATGCTTGTTTAGAAAAATAGAGGTATTAAAACCACGCACCTGTAAAAACGTAAAACCAGGGAAAATATAGAGAATGTATTTTTTTGGAAAAACAAGGGAAACACAAGGAATTTGGCACAAAAAAAAAACCCACCGAAACATTTGTGAATTAAGACATTTAACTGCAATCTTGAACTAGTAGTTCTTTTCATAAAATAAAACTAACTGAATATCTAAAAAAACCAATTTATCAAAAATCCTCATCTAACCTCCAACATTTTCGCTCTTTTCCCCTCTGAAATTGTAATTTGAGTAATTATTGCTTATTTCCCCATCAAATTCAAATATTCCTACACCAATTTACTTAAACTTCGCACTAGTCAATTGTAATAAGAATAAAATAAAAATAAAAAATCGCTAATGTGTTAAGGATTAGGACGGTTGAATTTAAGGAAAGTGAACTCTCAATTGCTTAGAGGGAAAGTGTAAAAACCTTTAGGAAATCCACTTTTATTACACCTAACTGGGATTCGAGCCCCCATTTCCCCGTCATCGGGACTCTAGTCTTTTGCAAGAGTGACACCTTATACCATACGGGGTGAAAGTAAAATTTTATTCCTCCATATTTTAACCCGAGATGTCTATAAAAATGGGGATTTCTTCTGTAAAATTCAAGATATTTTGTATTAAGAAAATAGTGGCAGCCCTGTCTAAATAAATTATCTATGTACATCAGATTAGGAAAAATAGATTCAGGATCTCTAGTGGCGTGGACGATAACTTTTATTTTGTAGATATTAATAAACCACGTCTGAAAGTTTGATATGTCACCTGTATTTTCCATCTTTAATCCAATGGTTAATGAAATATTGCGTTTTACTGGTCAACTGCTCAATGAATGTGGTGATTTCAAAGTTTAAGTAGGTGCATATTGGTGGAAAAATCACTCATACAGTTGGGGTACAGTTTTTCAAACGAACAGCGTGTCGTTCCATTATGATATACATGACAAAAGATAATACTGGATGGAAGAAATTTTAGTAAGTATTCAGTGAAATCTTCAGAAATAGAACTTTGTTGAAACCAAACTTTATTTTTCCAAGCTTTGCATCACAATACCCACCCGGACTCTCAGTGTATATACGCTTATGAGGTAACGATGAGGTAAACTGGTAGGTAAGCCTACCCACATTTGCTTGAAGAGAAAGTAAGGTAACACATAGGAAAAAAAAGCTTAGTTTATCCGGCCGGAATTAAAAGCCTGATCTCCCCTGTCACTTGATTGATAGATTATGTGAGACTGATGCCTTTCCTCACTCGTACATAAGTGTGCGCAGAGGCCACTACACAAGTACAGGTATACCTGTGAGGTTTACCTGTACAGGTACGCCCGCCCGGTATAACTGAACATGTGGATGACATAACTGTACAGTTGTTTCGACCTGCACAGGCAACTGGAGCAAATAGTTAATTTTATTCGGTATACCAGCGTCGAAACAAACTGCACAGGCATACCGGAACGTGTGTACCGAAGTACGCAGATGGATCAGTTCAGTCGTTGCTGTTGCCACCGCCACTTCGTTCACTAATTAGATAAGTTTCATTCTTTCTTTATAAACTTATTGTTATACACAATTACGGCAGAGTGTTGCGGTAGCTACCTAGAATGCATAGAAGAGTTTATAGAAATTTACTATAGAGGTGAACAATGCCTGTAGAAAATGAAATCAAGAGATTACCATTACCGACCCAAAAAAGAAGCTGCATATTGGTGGAAAAACTAAGAGATCGATCCCCGCTGCCAACAAAGAAAGGCTTGTAAAGAAAATCAACAATAAATTGTGACCTGAAGAATAAAAACTGCATCATGTGGATGCAATAGCACATTCGGTATAACTAAGGCCTTTAGGAAATGTATCGTTTTCTTACGATGGCTCCATACATGCGTTATTTTTTCATGGATCTGCAATGTTCGTGATGAATCATGCAAGAGTGGATAACATGTTCATCTTCATGTACGAATATTTGCCATGCATAGCAAATAACGAACATCGTTCCACCTATAGTCGGTAAACTACCACACACCAAAGAGAACGAATAATCGTCTTAAAGCATGTTGGTGTAAGCCTCCACACCTCGTTAACGAACAATTGTGTTAGGTTGTTCAGTTCTAGAAAAGAAGACTGCATCATTTCAGAAATAAAGAAGAAAACAAATTCACTTTAAGTCATATCTTATAATAATTTTAAAATTGATAAAGTAATAAATGAAACCAAGAGCGGATGGTGAGATTTTTGAGCACAACTTGTTTGTTTAAAAGTCCATGGAAATAAAATTTTCTTGCACCAGCTTACCATTGGACTACCACGGTGAATACAGAGGCACGGCAAATAAACTTTTACACAATCTAAATAATTTATTTATAAATTGTATAAATTGTATAAATATTCTACACATTAATTTTCCTTTTCCATCGTTTGCCAGGAGGTTCGTCCACTACTAGAGCACAAGTTTGTATAACATAAAAACTTTGTCTTTACGCTAAGGACATGTAATTGTGTATCCAGCTTTATCGATCCATAATTTTCATTGGTTGAACGAATGTATTCATTTTATGAAGTCTTAGAAAAATATGTGTATAACGTAAAAATTCAAGGATCGATAAACTACAATGATGACATTTATTGACGTACTCTGTACTAAATCAAATAGTTGACTGCTATATTTCGATTTTATACCAAATGTTAATTGTAATGAACGTCTGCCACTTCACAATAATCCTATTACGTCTATAAACATGTTTAATTTTTACCTATTTTAATTAGATGAAGATATGAATGACGACAATTTTTTTATTATTCTGGTCACAACAGGCTATTTTTCTATATAATTATGTTCTAGCCTTAGCAGACTATTTTTTATTTTATGTCCTAGACTTTGAAGAATATTTTTATTTGTTCTAGCCCTAGGAGACTATTTTTTTATATGTTCTAGTCTTAACAGACTATTTTTTATGTATGTTATGGCTTTAGCAGAATAATTTTTTATCACCACATCTTACTATCCATTCGGGATATACCTTTGTGTACTAATTACTCTAAGGGGATAGATATAAGGTAGGTTGCATTTATATGAAGTGTACCAGTATTAGTGAGGAGAGAGAGTGGGAAAACATTTAGGAAATACCATCCTCAGTAGTCCATACAGGGATAGAACCGTGATCTCACAGTCATCGGTGGTCTAGTCTAATGTGATAGTGACGTCTTAGACCATTCAATCACCAAATGGGGTAGCAGACTATTATCATCCACAGGAAAACATTTATTCTTGATTGAATGAAATAAAAAAAATATCTCAATTAGGAATGTAAATCGTAAAGTCAAAACCTAAGATTTTGGAGTGAGTGTCACAATTGTGCGTGATCTCGTAGCCTAAAAGGTTTTAAGTTCTTAAAGTCACATATATACTAAAACTTTGTCTCTAAGCTTAAGTTTTTTTAATTATGTAATTAGTTAAGTTAAGGCTAGATAATATCGGGTAGAGAAAGATCCAACAAGGTGTGACTAGAGTGTAGCAGGTAGAGGAAATAGCGTGCATTAGTTTACACTTGTTAAAACTTTTCACAGCATTCACAGCACATAAAAACAAATTACATAAAACACCACCTTAGTGTTTTAAAACATTTTTACAAGAATATTTTTTTTTTCATTCTCAGCTTTTATTTTCGACTTACCTTAACCTAAAATATCTAATTATACATTATCTTTGATTTAAAAAAAAAATTTAGTTAGCTTTATTGCTAATTTTCTGACAAACAAAGGTTTAAAATATTAATTCGAGCAAATAAGTGATGTCGGTAAATAACAGAAAACAGATACCCGATACCTAACCTTGCCCCCCAAACCCTAATCTTTCTATCCTCTCTAACCATTTTACACTGGCTTTGAACTATTTAAGAAGTGGTTTGTTATTTTAAAACAAGGTTTATGCCAAAATTGAGTTGAAAAAATCAACATTAGGGTAGATTATACATCTAGGTTATAGGATTAACATATAGGATTAAAAAACTTAAATCCTTGTTTTAATAATTACTAAACATTCATTTAAAAGGTCAAAAGGGCTCATTCTTAACGACATTTCAAGTGAAATTTCTCAGTTTTTAGATCAAATTAAGTTGTTAGAAACATAGATCTTGCCTTTCTCAAACAAATAGAGTAATTTTTGACAGGGCTCACAACACCCATTCCCATAAGATATAACGCAGAGTAAAGATATTTAGCTTCAAGTTGGCTGTGCTCATAAGTTTACCTATACCATTTGATAGCGTTGATGTTCAAATATATGTTTTTTAAAGGTCTACGACCTCAACTTATAGGTCAATAGCTTGAGATTATGGGGTGTGTGTGACTGCTTATGAGCTGTTAGTCTACTAATCACTTAGTTAATGCAGGGGATAGGGTACTCACCCAAATCCCCTAAACCCCCATTCTCTCACCACACGTGTTGAATACCATACTATAAACACTTGGTACGTACACTCATGGTCAAAAGTATAAAGCCCTTCTAGATTGTTTACAAAGTGTCTGAAATATTCAGAGTAATATATTTTCCCTCCACAGATACTCTGATGGACAATATCCAGTGTTGGAATATTCTAAACTATTTTAATCATTCACAATATTCTATACTTACGATGAAGGAATACTATGGCTGCTTTGTTAAAATAAAAAATATGTTTAACTTAATATAAGTGGGAGGGATGAGAAAAGTAGTTTTGAGAAAATACACCCACACTGGTGTAAAGAGGGTATTGGAAAACCACACAGTAATAGATACGTGTGAAAAACTACACCCCCTTGTGCAGCTTGCTAAGATTCTAACTTCTAACTTCTTGTCAACGGCAATCAAGTCAATCGCAAGAATAATACCTTAGACATTGTAGTGAGGGCATCATGGCCGCCAAACTCTCATGTCCTGCAGCATCTACACTTTTATTTCACCAATAGATATTCTATGAATCCAAATACGATATAATTATTAAAAATCTTGATAGGAAACAAAATAAATTTCAAAAGATACTAGGTCCAGTTTTATAAAATACATTCCTACAATTTGGATCAAATTGTGTTGTATTTATTTCATCCTTGTTCTAGGATAGACTCAAAAAAAATAAACTTAGACCCTTAACTATGGCCCTTGTGAAACATAGCATATCGATTTTAACAATGATACATTTTTGTCCCCGTCCTGAATCGAAACATATACGTTTAGGTCTTGATTAGCAGAATTAAACATTTTGATTTCTATTACCTTAAGAACAGACATAACATCCAGTCCCCAGGTTCTCAATTACCAACGCACAAGCTATAGTGCTATCACCTCATGTCAGGTATTTTGAAGAAGAAAAAAAGACTGTCAGGTAAGAGTTTGAATACCGGATAAATGTTTTGATATGTTTTATTCCTGAATGGCTTTTCTTACTCCTGCCACACTAATGTAAATACAATCTTATATAGTTAGTAAGGGCTTTTTTTTACTTTTACAAGCGTTACAAAAACAATTTTAATATACTTATGATCTGCACATGTCACTTTTGATGTATAATATCAATATCTACAAATATTACTAATAATACAGTAAATTGTAAGCAATGCTGACGGTAAAAAAAAGTATTTTTCCCCTAAAAGTTCCTTCTTACTACATTTCCTCTAAACTTTAACCTTCTCGTCCCTATCTACATAATATAAAACATACATTCTGCTGACTTCACCGGTTGTAAACACAAATCACGTAAAAAAAAACCACACAAATGTTATGATAGCCCTGCATTATGATATGCGCACGCACTTTGATTTAAAGACGAAACAAGTAAAAAGAAGAACATGCACTTTTTCTCTTTTAAAACACCAAAGCTATATTATCTATCAAAGTAAATTAACTGAAATTTTACTATATGGTACTCTAAATTGCACTGTATGGTACCAGTAAAAGCATGCTGCGTCCAAGGTTCAATATTATACCCAAATCAGACGGACGATTTTGCAGTTAATTCGAAAGATAAACTTGTGTTAAAATAATCGATCTCGAAATTACGAGTAAATTAGCTACTACATAATATATGACTCTTAGTAATACGGTAATTGTTTTAGTCCTACTTTTGGGAATATATAATTTAACCAAAAGAAGAAAATCCCTTTTAGTAAATGTTTTGTGTTTGTACAAACTAAAAGTGTAATGTGTATTTTAAAACAATCAGACATATTTAAAAAAAACAACTATTATTTAATTAATTGATTAAAACAATTTTTCTAAAAATAATTTTCAAAACAAATTTATCTTGCATATTTGAAAAACTGGGATGGATATATACTGATTAATTTGTTCTTCTCTGTGTGCGTTTGTACGTAAACATCGATGTAAACCAGGATATGCACTAGTACCAAATTATTCACAAGCTTTACTGATAGATAATTATTTTGCAAATATTCACCAATATAGTAATAATGAACTTTTACTTATTTCAGTACTGAGCTGAATATGAAAACATCGATCTCATGTATGGGAATTTCATATGCCTACTAGTTATAGTACTTGTTTAAATTTGGCTTATGTTTGCTGTACCTCGACTCGTGTGAATGTCATATAGCTGTAGTTTTAATGGTCTTTTAATCAATGTACCTTCCAAATCTAAAACAGAACATCGCAAGGTGGTTCCTTAGCCTCCCCTTACAATAATTTTTGCGAGGCCTTAATTAACAAAAATTCGCTTCGGTGGCCGCATGGTCTAAGGCATAACTCTTTCAATAAACTAGGCTGCTGATGACGGAGAGATCAGGGTTCAAATTCCAGTCAACTGCACTGAGGATGGTTTTCCACTCTACCTTCATGAAAATGCAGGTATACTTACACTAACACAGTAGCGTAATCATTGCATATGCGTATAGCCTGAACAGGTAGTAAGACGCGGTGCTAAAATGCTAAAAAATAAATAAAAAATGTTCACACGCCTTCTAATTATGATCATTGTTAGTAACTGAGGAATTTGTTTAAGCTAATTTCTTGTCACAGTTCACCAAAAACTATGACCGGACTTGAGAACACATTGAAAATGCATCTGATAAAATTCACAATGTTCTTGAAAACACCAAACAAACTTGGATGAAGTATATTTAATCTATATTTCAAAATTTATTAAAACGATTATACATAAAATGCTAGAATGTATTTTTTGAACGTCTTCCGTTATCTTAAATAACATTTGCTTCTACTTAAAGCTATAAATTAGTAGCAAATACAGTTCAATTTTAGGAAGAATGTTTTAGAAAATACACACATCTTTTTGCTGTAAACATTGATAACCTTTTACTTTGTAATTAGTGTAATTTCATAACCACTGGTAATTTTTATCAAATATGACAGCTGTAGATCATATGAATTTTATGTATACATGAAAGAAAATTGTGCATTTTTTTTAGCTGTTAAAGAAGGCTCCTATTATGAAAATTTTGCTTATATACCAACTCTTCTCTTGGAATTTAATTGTGCAATGATTCAAAGGATAACCTACCTCATTTAGTCACAGGCTAGGAGTGTAATCTCACGCATTTTTTTTACATTGTTTAAAACAGTGATATACGCGCATCAATGGCACGCTGATTAGCATCAATCAGTCTAGTATGATATGCTGGTTTCGGGTATATTGTGGTAGTATCCCTAGTAGATTGATTTTCCTAGATGGTTTTACAATTTACTTTCACACAAATGCAGACACATTTTCTATGAATCCTACCTTTCTTATTACTTACCTCACTAATTATGTAATGATGGTATAAAATGTGTTGGTTATCAACCAAATCCATCGCTGATGAAAACCACAATTTACCTTTGATTCACCCTGAAAGGTAGAAATCTTGCATTGCGTGGTTCCACTATAGTGCCTCTTTTTTTATAGCACCACGACTTACTACTCGTTCGGTCTATACGTTTATGTACTAATTACACTAGTGGGTTAGGAAAGAGGAAGGTTGAATTCGAAGTGTATCCGCATTAGCATAAGGAGGGGAGGAAGAAACCATTTGATTGAGGAAAAACCACCCTCAGTACACTCAACTAAGGATATAATCATTATCTCCCCGTCATCGGCAGTATAGTTTATTGTGAAAGTGACGCCTTAGACTATACTGTCACTCAAGTGATTACTATGGTGCTACTTATAAGATAAGGCTAGAGTGTAATCCATCAAGGTAAGACTGCTACAACCCGGTTCGGTGGCCACACTACTCTACACTACGCTACACTACACTACACAAACTACGCTACTCTCACAGTAGACCAGACTTCCAGTGATAGGGAGAACAAGGTTCGAATCTCAGCCTGGTGTTGGGGGTGGTTTTTACAAAGTGGTTTTCCACTCTCTCTATACACAAATGCGTAAATTTAAAATTAGTTATAAACTAGTATAACATTCCTTTGATCAAGCCCATTATACACCTCACCTCCTTGCCCCTTTTCTAAAAAGACATGAGCTGCCACTTGACTAAAACCTCTTTTCAGCAAACGTTCCTCCTAAAATACTTTAAGAAAACCCGAGTTAAGTTCCTTTTTTTTTACAGTTGTTACAAAAAACCTTTTAGATTATTTAATTAAAATATGGCTTCAGTAGATGGATTTAATTTAATTCGTTTACACAAAGTGATTTCATCAGTTCTTGAATAATTTTCATTGACATTGTGGAATTTAATAACTACATTTTATCTTCATTTAAAAAGTCATTGATCAAATTTAAACATAAAATATATCTTGTTTGTTAAAACCATTCTTTCTACATTAAAAACACGATAAAAACGAAACTCGTCTTCCAAAATAAAAAGCTACACACAATCCAAAAATAATATTTGTAAAACTCAAAGTTTGAAAAACGCACATTAATGAATATGTTTTTTATTTGTAAGATACTTTCGACTAAATATTTAATTATTTTAGGTTTATGAAATGAAATAATGATTTTTAATTTTGACTTCCACCAAGTTAAACGTTATTTTCACTTGAAATTGAAAGAAATTTACCTCTTAATAACAACTTTTACCTTATCTGGGCTCTTACATACTTTCTTTCTCTACAATTAAACAGGAAATTTCATATTATTAGACGGTACGTTTCTGAAGGATGTTGGTTTGTAAATCAGTCCGATGACAATTCAATTATAAACTGGTCCGATTTTTCAAATGTTAGGGCAGATGAGTCGATAGGATTCTCTCTGTAGGACCCTTGAATGAAATTCTGGGTAATTGGTGGGGTAGGGTATGAGATTTTTTTTAAACCAGTCGTGGCCATTCAAATAGCCCTCGAAAATAATTTTAACCACGTTTCCTGCTTAGTGAATTTGAAGCTATTTTGCGAAGTGGGCTGCTCTTGTCTTAACATACCTAGGCACTATCGCACTTACATGACAATGTACGAAATAGAAAGAATAAAATTTGCTTTTCATACTGTGAATACTCTTTCGTTACCTTCTGACCACACCCCCACTCTTACACTGACCACTAGACCTATTAACGCTCATGGTACTATTTGCGTTTGGACAGTATTGAGTTTTATTTCTAAATTATATTTTTAATGCTTCCTATTATAGGCATATTCTTCCACCAAATTTTATAATCTATATTCTGGCAAAAGGATGACTACAAACAATTTTGTTGTATGGACTAAACCTAATAGCTTGAGATTTAATCTATTTAAAAAAAATACAAACTTACAAAAAAATCTACTCAAATAAAAAAATGTTGGGAAAATGTAATACTATTCTTAATATTATGTAAGCATTTATGGTTTCTGTTTCAATGTTATGTATCTAAAACCTTCTTATAAAACTTAAATACATTAACATCGTAAATCCTGACTTGACTTGCCACTCTGCCAGGTAGGCAGCATTTTTTAATTTGGGGATGTGGTAGGGAACGAGAGTTAAGGGCAGTATTTATAGAAAAAATTTGTTTGGCCAAAATAAATAAAACCTTGTTCGAGTAGAAACATAGAGCTTAATTTTCCTCACACAATATCAACAGCTCTTGAATTTATATTACTTGACCATAACGGCCTTAAATGAGAAATTTTTTAAATGAAGAGAGAGTTGTCATTACATTTCAGGACACCCTTGACAAATATTCAAGAACTGTTGAGGTCACCATGTGAAAAAAAATAATTTATTAGGTTATTACTGGAGCACTATTTAATATATTTGACT
The DNA here is from genome assembly GCA_039000515.1 of Timema cristinae. NCBI lineage: Eukaryota > Metazoa > Arthropoda > Insecta > Phasmatodea > Timematidae > Timema > Timema cristinae. Next base: position 47,792,691 of record JBCFYV010000012.1, read on the forward strand.
AAAAAAAGGGTTGATATAAAAACTGCAAAAATACTGGCCTCATCATGCGTTTCCTACACTCCCACCTTAAATCTAGAACCTATTTAAACTGTTGATATATGCTTAGAAAATCAGTAGACATGTCTTTAGTGCAATATATGTTTCCATCTCTATGTTAATTTATTGGTTTAACCAATGATTCTTTATACGTAGCGGCTGTCCTTGAGAATGTGTGTCGATACGGACGTTATAGAGTGCGAAGGCTAGGTATGATGTAGACTTGCATCGTTTTATGTAAGGGTGCTCTTTTACAAAATACTTACTACGTAGCATGTATACTAGACTTAAACTTGAAGATAATCAAATCATTGGTGGCCGTGCAAAGTTTCAACTATCTTATCATACCAATTTATACAACCCAAGTGTTTTACTCACCAATTAACATAAACCTCAATAACTCCACCACTATTATCCATAGGCTCAAGTGCCTTACTTCACCAATTAATATCATCTCAAGTGTCTTACTAAACCAATTTAAATCATTTTAAGTGTCTTACGCCACTAGTTTACGTTAGATAAAGTATCCTACTCCGCCATTTTAAATCAGTTCAAATGTCTTACTCAACCAATTTACATTAGCTCACTTGTAGTATTCTCTGTAGAAGAGAATACTGATCCTATAAAAATAGCCTAGATGTCAGAGCAGTGTCACGTTAAATAAAATGCACCGCGTGCAAATTCCTTGTCCTATAAGATTTGTTCAAACGGCCCCCTGGTAAGTACCAAGAGCCTGAATAAACAGCACTGATAGATTAATAACATCAGTAGAGAACTCATGCGGTGGAGCGCCGTGACTATGCTAAACGTGCGTATGTACTGGCGGTATAGTCGCGCGGTCGTTGCGCTTAGAAGACGGAGGAATTGAAGAGCTGTTGTTGGTGGCTGGCCAAGCTCAGAGGTTAACGGCCCCCAACTTTCACAGGCCCAGGTACGCTGGCTTTTGGTTCATTGCCACCGAGTAGTAGGACCTGTAACCGCCCTTTCGTTTGAATGTACCGTCCACTTCTCACTGGAAGGGCCTTCTTTATCTGAGAGAAAAATGTTTTTTTTTATCCCAACGGCTTACTGTTTGTTCAGGTTATACGCATTTATACTAATTACGCTACTGAGTTAGGGATGAGGAAAGTTGAATATAGATTAAATATAACCGCATTCGCTTGGAGGAAGAGCTGAAAATTATTTTGGCAAAACCATCCTCAATACACCCAATGGGATTTGAACACCGATCCACCTGTCATCAACAGTTTAGTCTATTGTGAAAGTGATGTCTTCGACCGTGCTGCTACCGAAGAAGGTGAAATAAAAGCTACAAGCTCTACTTTCACGTATTCATACATCAGGTCATGTGATCAGCAGTTGCCATCTTTGATACATATTTTTGTTTTCCTTAGCACCGCGTCTTACTACCGTTCAGTTTATACGCCTATCTACTAATTAATGTTAATAAGTTAGGGATGAGGAAGGTTGAATTTAGAGAAAGTGTAACAACATTTGAATGGAGGAAGAGTGTAAACCTTTTAGGACAAACCCCTTCATTACACAGAAACGGGATTGAACCACGGTCTCCTGTCATTGGCAGATAGTCTATTGGAGAGTGACGACTCAGAGTTACCATGCGGCCGTCGGAGTGGGTGATAGAGATTGTATTAAGATAACACTCATAAAATAATAAAGTGTAATCAATTTTGGTAGCAAAATTCATGTTTATATTTTCCAAAAGTCAATTTCACTTTTTATATACACCAAAAAGTCACAAGCCTAGTGGTTTAGTCTTATAGTTTTTAATTAATAACAAATATCTCCCCACAAGGATCGCTAGTGTTTTCCAACTTAGAATATTTACTAATGACCTTCGTAGGTGGACGCCTTATCTAAACCGTGGGGGTTTCGTAATATATTGAACTGCTAAGTGATTGGGGGGGATCGGGGATTCAAGTTCCGATCGGGTGTATTGAGAATATTTTCTTAAATTGCTTCCCTCTCTTTCTTCAATCAAATACAGGTAAATTTCCTCTTAATTTTACCTTTTTTTATCGTTATCCTATTGGTGTAAATATGTGGATAGCTCGTAGGTACGGTGTACAAAAAGTATACAATGGGCTTTGTGGCCAACTTAGTGTCAGACATGTTACGATGTTTGTAAATATTAAAACATTTCGGGATTTGTTTGAGTTATTGATGCCCCGTGATTGGGAGCCAATTATATAGATATTGACCCGCAATGGGCACCAATTAAAACGTTATTGCATTTATTTATATATATACTCCGCACGATGGGGCCGATTAAAGTGATACGGATTGTCTTCCCCGCTATTTGCACCAATTAAAGTGATACGGATTATAATCATGATATTGCCCTGTGGTTGAGCACACTACCTTATAACTATATTGGGTTTTACGATGAGGATGATAATGACGCGAGCATACATTACTGCGCACTTGCTCGTGGTATGAAATATGATTACTTTTGATAGTTAATCTTATTAAGTAAACAAGAATTTTGATGTTGCACACGATTTATTTGAATGATTACACCTTCGGTGCTGAAGATATGATATATAAAATAACAGTTTTTTGTTAAACTCACAGATTGCTTTTCTTTGATTTTTCTCTCTAATATAATATTTAATATGCTCTATGGATTTAAATTACTGGCACTGTGTGTATTCATACGAACAAGTTGCTTATATAAGACCTACCCCTTGCCTCTTGGACCCCTTGTCATCAGTGTTAAAACTAACTAATGGAAAAACTCCTGGAAACAGGTGTTGTAAAGGCTGACTTTTTATTTGGTAGAGGGAGCTTTTTGTAAACACTACGGAATTGATCTTTGAAATAAAGTTAAGTTTTATGAAGCAATATATTGATATTACTTCTGAAAAGTTGGTGACTCTCCATGGATGAAGTATTAAAAATATATTTTACATACAGTTATTTAAAGAAAAATGCACTTCATCCATGACTTTTTAATATATAAGAAGGGTCCAAACAGTATCATTACAATATATATATATTTTATATATAGTATCATTACTATATATATATTTTGTAATGATACTGTTTGGACCTTTCTTATATATTAAAAAGATCATGAGAAGTGCATTTTCTTTAAATAACTGTATGTAAAATATATTTTTAATACTTCATCCATGGAGAGTCACCACTTTTCAGAAGTAAAATATATATATATACACACACACACAAACTATTTAAAACCAACAACATTACACCTATTTTAATATCACTATCTCAGTCTTTTCTTTCACGTAAGTGCAATTCCTTTCAATTTTGCACTCTTAATCCTTATCTGATTAGTGTACATATGCGTATAGCCTAAATGGGTAGTAAGACGTGAACTACAAATAACTTTATGAAGATCATACCTCCATAAAACTCTTTTTGTAATGACTTGAATATAATTAGGTAAAATCGTAGAATAAAATGGTCCTTAAAAATTATTTTTTTGTTTACAAACCAAAACTAGTCTAATCATCCATTCACTAAATCAAATACGGTCCATGCTTTTACCTCGCGAGCTTCTGCCAAGTGACCTCACTTGACCTTTAGGAGACCCAGATTATCTATTTTCTGGCCATACTAGATCCCGCACATGCTTATATCTGGAGATATTCTTACCGCTTGACTTAGAAAAGAACAGTTTTTTTTTGTTCTATATCCCTCACGTGCTTATACCTGGAGAGATTATTTATGCAGTGAGGTCACTTGACCTTGAAACCCGGCTTTTCTATTCTCTGCTATATCCCACCCGTCACAAGACAAGATGAAAGATGGACCCGGTCACGCTCTCACTTGAATCTGTCGACGAATTTAAACCACACACTACCAGCTCGAAAGGAACATTCAAGGGATGACATAATTTTAAACGTTGCCTATGCTCAAGACCATCACCACAGGTGATCGCACAGTATATGATGTCACATGCAAGAAACTAGAGTCTCGTTTACGAGTAGGATGAGGTCAGACTCAAGGTCTGATGTATTGAGGGTGATTTTTAACATTCGACTGTATCGTATCCCATTTATCGCTCTCTCATTAATGTGGGCGAATTTCCATTAAATTCTAACATCCTCAGCCTTATCCCTTTAAAATGAATCAAAATGTCAATGACCCTGATAGGTAGTAAGGCACCGCTGTTTTTTTTACACATTTCTAGAAAAATAATTTAAAACAATTTGTCTTCTCAATATCTATTCACACACCCACCTGTTAAGTTGTTATATAATATTTAGTTTCTTAGTTCATAATCATATCCCTTAGATATCCGAAATATTTATGGATACTAATTTGAAAAATAAATATTCTGAATGTTTTGAGAATATATGAATGCATACAGTCCAACATGTTTAGGTGACAAAAAAAGTTTGTTAGTCTCTAGACAACACAAAAGGAAGATTTTTAGGCTGTAAATGAAACTGGTAAACTGAAAACATGGAACAGTCAGCTAATTTTGTATGTAAAAGAAAAGTCAATATTTTTAGCTCATAGCAATATCAGTGTTTCCCGGGGTAACCACGCAATGAACTACATGGTTAACCCGAGCAACTATTATATTTGCTTCAAACAGCCAGAAAAAACTCTTTATTCTATTTCTTCCAACCCAGTTCTTAATAAATTAAAAAATCTATAGTAAAAAATTTAAAATTTATGCTTCGAGGTGCACATGTTCGTGCACTGGGGTTATTAATTTTAAATTTTAACCCTTTGTGTGGGTTAGATATCGTGCAACGTTTATGACAGACAAAAAAACTCTTCATTTTATTAATATAGATTCACTGAAATTATAAGATATGTTTATGATTATTTGAAAAAGACTTAAGTCTATGAAATGTATACTATAATAATAATAATAATATACTTAGCACTGCGTCCTACTACCCGTTTGGGTTATACTCTCAATTACTATTTACGCTAATGGGTTAGGAGTTGGGAACGTTGAATATAGAGGCAGTGAAACCGAACTTGCGTGAGGTAGAGCGGAAAAACCATTTAGGAAAACCCACCCCTAGCTCTTCTATACGAAATTCGAACCTCGATCTCCCCGTCCTCGGAAGGCCAGCAAACATGAAACTAGCGCGTTATCTAACTACGCAACTGAGGCGGTTTTATACTGTTAATTTACTTCAAAATAGATTAAAGCCATTTTTACAAACCACGTTTTTAAGGAGTTTATAGCAAGATTTTTTTTTTTAACTTGAAACTTGCGTAATATTTTTGTAGCTTTGTATAAAATAACGAAATAAAAACCATTGCTTTTTTTTTTCGAAAATAAATTGGAAAAGTTATAGAATGTCAAAACCAACAAGGTGTATCAAATCTATTTTTTTGTCAAAATTACAAGAAATATTTTATTCCAATAAAACTTTATTTACATCGTGTATGTGTGAGAGCTAGTTATGTTTGAATGTTATGACAAACAATACACGTGTGTTACACATTCGTGATGACTTTCAATAAAACGAATTTGTATATTGTTCAATGTAACGATTATTGTTCAAATACTTTTTTTCATAGGTCTCAAACTCAAAATAGGAAAATACACTTTTTAAGTATCATATTGGTTTTTATTATGAAACTACTTTATTTTTTTGAAATGACGGGATAAAATTATACTATCCTCATACAATAATTTGCTAGAACGTTACTATTACTAAAATTCAGAAATTAAATTCGGCTAATGAGTGAAATGAATCAAAATTAGTTTTTGCCACTAGTAGACTACTTTTAAGCAAGTACTATGTTTTGTGTGAGTAAAAGGGCTAGGCCTAGGCCTAGCACTTCCTTGATATTTATGAAAAACCATATATTTACTTCAATTCATTGTGATTAAAGACAGATACATGAATGTAGTAAATACTTGTGTTCTTTAAAGTCTGTAAGGGAATAGGCCAGCTTTGTGGTTAGTCTTCATCATGGCAATGTTCATGCATGTTCGTGAAAGTAAAATATACGGTGAATGGAGACAAATAAATAAATGCGAACAATTATTACGGTTTTAGAGTGAAAAGGATGAATTTTAAGCAGCTGAGTTTTTGCCTGCAAACGAAGAAACACGAGGAAGAGCTCTTTCACTGAGAAAACAAATAGATTTGTTTTACGTTCCGTTGGCGATCCTGGTTTCCAGAAGGGTTTAGCTGAGGATATAGGAGTCCATCGCTCAACTATTTACAAAACTGCTGGTTTTGTAATAGAGTGAATTCTCGCAAAATCACATAACTAGATATATTTTACAAGTACAGTAAGATAAATTAATGATGCAAAGGTTTTGTGGCAGACAAGTTGGCGCGTGGAAACATTATTTGGAGCATTATATTGCACCCACAGATAAATTAAGAAACACACATTGCTCGTAGATGGATATATTAACTGCAAGTGGTACCATAGTACCATAGTCCGAATACTCCGAGCATTGGGACCGTTTGCTGGTTCTCGACTTGCTACCGGATATTTTGCCACGAACAGGACAACTAGAGCACAGTCTCAAAATTGATTTGATAATGGCAGCAGGTTCTTTATTTGTGCTGTATGCGTTGACTAAAGAGACTAAAAAGAGGGAGAAGAAAATGGATAAGGCAGCTGTTTTGTAGGCGGTAAAATAAAGAACTTTTAAGGGGATTGGATGAAGGACATTTCCGAAATTTCACCAGAATGTCATCTTGAGACTTTAAGATTTTGGCTAATCTTGTCAGTCATAAAATTGCGAAGAAGGACACACAGTTCCGTGAAAAATCGTTAGGCATTAACGTTACGTTTTTTAGCAACGGGGGACTCATTAGCGTGAATACAGTACCTGTTCAAGATTTTAAAACGATTTGTTGGTGTTATAGTAATGGAAACTTATGTCGCATTTAATGAAGCACTCAAACATTGCATCACACGCATAAAGTTTTTTTTTTTTATTATTATAGTAAAAGTCTATGTTGAGGGTTCCACATTACCGTGTTTTCTTCATAGATATTTATTAACCTCAAACATTCTTCTGCAGCTCTCTCCATCGCAGTAAACACTCCAACAGGTCCGAACAGGCGCAAAAACACTTATCCACTGAGCACAGGCGAACAACTGACTTCTTTTGAGCATTCCTAAAAAAAACGACTTTTGTTCGATAGCGTTTGGCTCGTTCGGTTCCGTTCGGTGCGTGATCTCTGAAAGGTATTCATTTGAGCATTATACTTCGAACGAACAGAACGAACCGAAAGTACCGAATGAATGCTCAAGTGAATATGCACCTTAGTATTTACTACCCTAGTAACTACTTAAATTTCTCAAATTATACTTTTATCCATCTAGTTAATACTACCTCATACTAGCATTTGTTTAGTCAACTGGATTTTATAAAGTGCTTATACTACCTAGTACATGCTAGAAAGTAGTTACTACCTTCTATCTACAGTATAACTTGACACATTTTTTGACAAAAAATAATTTAGTAAACTATGTTGTAATCTAGTAAAAAAAGTCCATATTTGGCAATAACTTAAACTGACTCATCTAAGACCATTCATCCGGGATATTAGATAGAAGGCTACGCTCGAACCAGAAAATGTATTGAAGGGCGAGTTTCTTCATTCCTTATTTTACAAATTAATTTCGGAATAATTTTACAAACTATTTTGTTTTAAAATAATTATTTTTTAATTGTTTTATATATTTTTAAACTTAGCAAAACCGTTTACTGCTTTAAAGTATAACATTAAAAAAAACACGCAACTCTATGTGACGCCTTGTTTGAGCTGTAACTAAGCTAGTTGTTATCCGTGGGAGGTTGTGTGGGTTTGGGGAGGATCGGTTATTAATTTTTATATTCTACTTTAAAATTATAATTGAGATCAATGACACAGATTTACTCTATTTTAAAAATTGAAAAATCTTTTTCTTGACTAAAATACTACTAAACTGATCTCACTTTTGTTATTTTTTAATGAAGAATGTAGAAAACCACATTTAAATACTTTTTCTGTTAGATCGTAATTGTGTACCTTATTTTTACCTGGTTAATCAAATGTGAGACGGGCATTTAATGTGGGTTTTTAGGGACGATAGAAAAGCTTAGTATCTATGCAGTTTTTATTTTTAAAAATCTGTCCTAAATAAATCAAATATTGCTAGTTTTCTTTACATGGTGATATCAACAGTTTTTTAATGTCTGCCATGAGCATCACAACATTTGATAACTTTTTAAATTAAGGAAGAAAATAAGTTGCCACTAAGCTCCAGGACACCCTTGACAGATATTAAATTAAAACCTTCGAGGTCACCACCATGTGAATAGAACTAAACTCTTTTTCTACTGAAGAAATATTTGATTTATTTCAGCCAATAAAAGATTTGATATAAAAACTGCCTGAACACTGCGCTTTTCTCACTTTCCCATACCCCCACCCACCACGGCTGCCTATTGGTGTGCCGAGGTGCGTTGCAGACTTCTAGCTAGAAATACACTCGTTAAATTTTATCTCACGTCCTTATGTTGGTGAAACGTACATGACCCTTTAGTAACAAACAACTTACATTTTAAGTTTTATAATTTTCAAAGAGACATGAAAAGGGGGTAAAAGATGATTTTCAACTACGTTTTACGTAAAATATCTCAATTATAGACAGTAAAAAGTTTAGACATATGGATATATAGTCTTCCTAATCATATTTATTATTTTTTTAGAATGATCACAATAGACTTACTTAACGCATTTACTAGACGTGCGGGCTATGCGCATAAGTACTTATTACACTAATGCACTAGGGATTGGAAGGTTGACTATGTACGAAGTGAGCCCGTATTTGCATGGAAATAAAGTGAAAAACCATATAGGAAGAACCACCCCAGTTCACATGAGTGAGTTCGAACTTTGATCTCCTCGTCCTCGGCAGTCTGGTTCAACACGAAACTAACCAACTACGACCACATAGGTGGGTATCACAATAGAAAAGTTATGACTGTTAAGTATGGTCTTAAAGGATTTGAATCTTAAGGACTCCCATTCTCATAAGAAATGCCATCGTCTGGGAATATTTTTACTCAAGTATACGGCGCCTTTAAAGAGTATTCCTTTTTTTAAAAAAAAATTATATTTGCTAAAATGACTCTAGGCTTGTGAAAATATTTCAGGTGGAGCTTGCAAACCTCTTCATTTAATTTTTCTATGTTGATATAAGCCCATGTGTACTAGCACTAAATCTATTAGTTGAATTAAAGCTGTCACGATGGAAGGAACCCGGTCAGATATCTCTTAAAGGAACACCCACATCAAGCAGGCTACTTGGCCCAGCCACAGAATGCGCTGAATTATGCCCCATATTCGGTGCGATTATTTGTGCTGTGACGTTATTTGCCACCCTATCTTGTATTTCCCTATGTTTTCAACTTTTTGTGAACAATTTCCAATTTATTTTCGCGTGAATTTAAGCACTTCGAAGTTAGGCCACAGCAGGTTGCTTGCCTGACTAATAATACTATTTACATCTATTAGATTAAATAAAAGGACGGAAGGAACAACGTAACACATTGTTTTAAATAATCTAAATAAGGAATTTTGATTATTAGAAGAAGAACACTTACCTTTTATTAAACATATTCCTTATCCCGTTAAGAAGTCTGTTGACTTATCTATAACTAGATAGCTGTTGCCCGCGGCTTTGCTCGCGTGGAAGTTGATTATATACAAATACAAAAATATACATATGTATTTACAGATTAATTTAAAATATTACGTTACGTTGATGACCATAACTTGACCTCAGATCAAAAATAATGCAAGTCCGATACAAACTTTCACCCCCTTTTTAATCCCTTATTAAATAAAATTTCCAAAATTCCTGAAACACGTATTTATTTGTTTTACGTCAATAACCGAAATACAAAATTTTGTTTATGTAACTTTCAAAATGACGGACTTTCATACATATTATCATACATATTATCATCCCCTATTTTGACCCCTTTGGGGTGGAATTTTCTAAAATCCTTTCTTAGTGGGTGCCTACATAACAAAATGAATATACAGTCCGAATTTCATGCTTGTAGCCTTGATAGTTTGCGCTCGGCGATGATGAATCAGTCAGTCAGTCAGGACATGTTATTTTATAGGTATAGATGAACGTCAGCCATGTTTGATTTCAACGCATGCGCAGTTCTATCAAACAAGTGAGTAGCGGAGCTGTCCGTAAGAGAAGAAATAAAGCTCGATGTAAATAACTCAAAACAAGCGCGTTTTTCAATTCTGACAGATGGAAATAAAAATTTAATTCTTTAAGAAAAAAACACTGTTCACTTTCATTAGCATACAGTTCAATATTTATGTTAAACCTGCATTTTATTTGATTTTCCCTAGTCCATAGCCAACATTTATCTTTTGGTTTTATATATATATATTTGTTTTCTCTTTGGACTTGGAAGTAAAGAATAGAACCTTTTTAAATTTGGTTTTGGAAGATTTTTTAAAAGAGACGTCTGCTTCTTCTGAGTGGGTTTTAGCATGGATCCAAATCTGCGAAGCTCCTAATTAAAAATTATTTTAAAGTGAATTAAAGATGGTGAATTAAAGTACACGTGGTAAAATGGAAAGCTAAGTGTGTGTACAAGAACTAGATTGTTTATTTTCGTTTCAATTTGCGTAAGAATTCGAATTACTAGAGTGTAACAAATCTCTGAGGTTGGTGTCAATATGGACTAATTCAGTGGTGAGGCCAAGACAACTCTTCAACTATAAATTATATCATTTTTTTGTTTCTCCTATAAAATCAGAATTCATTTACTTTCAGAAAGACAAGACTAATGTAGAGAATCAATTAACATTTCATTTTATGTCTAATTATTAATTTTTTCTTTATTATATATTCTTTTTTTTTGTTTGTCTCAACAATACTGTTCTATAATTTGTTAACTTAGAATTATAATTACCCGGAGTTCCTTAGGTAGGCTTTGGATGTGGTAAAGGGGAAAAACAATAATAAATCCACAAAAGTGCAACAATGTTATTTTATACATTTATTTTTTTACTGTCTAAATTACATTTTGTTCCAACAAACCATTTTATCTGAATTATTCATGTTTTAGTTTTTAAGTTTACCCAGTGGTCTCGAGTATTGAGAGTCGTAGTGCCAATGACTGAATTAACCGAGGAAAATTTTTCTTTCTTTCTTTTATTTATTATTTTTCTCCTAGATACTAGGGGTGGCGCCCAACAAAAACACAATCTTTATACATCTTGATGTTAACTGTTGTTATGTTAACAAGATGCAGAAGACAATAATATTAGACACAAAGAATATAATAATTTATACAATATATAAAATATAACAATATATTTTTTTTATTACAATACGGTGCGATTATTTGTGCTAATCTCACTCTCTGTGATGCAATTTCAAGACAGACTATTAACAGTCTTAGAAATAACTGATTAAATGTCAATTTTATTCCTTATTTAAATTTGCCAAGTAATTTAACCTAACTTAAATGCAGTTTTATGTTGTATAATAAGATTTAGTTTGACTTAAACCCTTTGTGACAATTTCATTCTAAATCCTATATTCATTAGTTTAAAAGTATACACCTTTTCATTTTCAACCTTTTGCATCAGTACATACTTATAAATAAATACTTATAAATTAGCTTTGTTCTCATAGTACAGATAAGCCTGCTGCATGTCAGGGATTATGCGGCAAACTGACAATAACATATCTGTCTGAATACAAAACAAATTTAAAACAATTTTGTCTACATTGTGTATTTTTTGCTACTATTGGAGAAAATAGATAATAAAAGAAACGTATGTTTTATTTTGACTTCGCTGTCTTCATTTGGCAGTAGTGTTCAGTGTGTTTATAAAATGTGTTATAAGCTTATAATATTGGTTATTATATTATTGCCTTGCCATACAATTAGTAACATTGTTTAATAGTGTAGGAATAGTTCTAAAGACATGAAAAGAAAGTCACAAGTCACTAAAAAATAGTCAAGTTGACGTTCAGCCATTCCATCAAAGTTATAGCGGATGTACAAAAGAGATTAGGTTTGGTTCCCCCAAAGTTGCATCGGTGATCGAATGGTCAAATTTGTTTTGCACCTAGTTGTCATTGATTGGGAGGCTAAGCTTTTCATTTTGGCTGGCTGCACTGGAGATTGTTTTATCCAGAAAGTAAAATGATCCCTACACTATATTTAAATTTGGCGCCATCGAGTTGGTTTTGACATTTAGTACTTCGCCCAACCACCACTACCTCTAACGCTGAAAACTCTCCATGTTTGATACATGGGAGATACCAGTCTATAATATGGAAATTTACATCAATTAAAAAGAGATTTGATGAGAATGGTAGCTGAGCTGATCTTTTGGAATGGAACCTGCTTCATACGGCGATCTCGATCATTGAAAGTTTTTGAAATAACATTAATTATTATCATAATAGAATTTAATATTAAAAGTATAATAATTATAGCTCTGTTTATAACTGATTTGATTACTTAATCTAACTTATTTAGATTTATTCAAATTATACAAACAATTAGGCCTATAATCTGATTAGTAATAGGAACAATGACTTCAATGTTTTGATTTTCATACTTATACCCTCTTTCTTGTATTCCCAGGTAGTATATTAGTAGTATTAATTTTTTAAGAAGAGTAGCATCAAATGATCCCGTCCTAAAAAAATTTAATTAAATTAGGTCCACTAATTATAAATATTAGTGACGAAATAAATATTAAAACTCTTAAAATAGAACTATTGGTATTGTCATAACCATCTATATAATCCTTTTTATATATAACAATCAAAGAATAAAGAAACAAAATAATTTTTATAAAAATTATTGATATTCACTCATTAATAAAGCTATCACTTCGATGATAATTAAAATTAATTAGGTCCCATTTGACAATAACCCAAATGATTAATAAAAAAATTAATACAAAATCTAAATAAAATTAATCAGATAGTTAATAAATATATATATAAAACTAATTAACACAATATTCAGCTGAAAAGAAAACACTAGTTCCTGCCAAACATATATTTAAAAATGCATGCAATCTCTTTGAAAAATGTTTGTCTAATCATCCAACATTCTCCGCGGATTGCCTTTTTTTTTTAAATTAATCATAATTTTCCATGTTCTCCTTGAAAAGCGTATTTTTATTAAAAAAATATACGAGTAAATTGATAAGGTTTCGTCTCTTATGTTTAGTATTTAGATAAGATCGTTGCCATGAGAAATGGTGGCTATTTGTTTGAAGAGCGCGCTGCTAGTCGGTGCTGGTATTATGCTAATTTAACTGACAAGAGGAGGACGGTCCTTTGAGGCCACTCGGAGCGAGTAAAATGGGGGAGGAGTCAACGTTAGTACGAGAAATGACGCCTGTTGTTTTCTCACGATCACTACTCAAGTCTTAGACCTATAATAACGTCCCTTTTGATGGGTTTTTTTGAGTGTTTAAAGAATACTGAAAGACGGGACTAATAGACAACATAAAACAACCAGGACAAAATATAATTATTATTATTATTATTTATTATTATTATTATTTATTTAGCACCGCGTCTTACTACCCGTTCGGGTTACACGCACATACGCTAATGTATAATGGTAGGTGATTGTGACTTGAAATGGAGGACCTACAGTTTAACGTGGAATCCGAACCACGGTGGAGGCTTGGCATTCCCACATTCACAAGATGTCTTGTCAGAGGTGAAGGAAGGGTTTGGTAATCAGATAAATCTGTGCCGGGACCAGGATTGAACCCCGGCCAGCAAGAGTCGACACCTTCCCCTAGACCGCCAGGTCACACCCAAAATATATTCATTCATAGCACTGAGATTTTTCTAAAAAAACAACTAATAGTTTGGTATTATTTAAAAAGATACATTAATTATATTTTTTATATCAAGCTATTTTTAAAAATCTTTCTTGGTTAGATCATATTTTCTTTTTGCAATTGATAAAAAGATTCTCTTGGTTTAAATTTGTAACAGGTACTAATAAGTGTAGCATTTATAAAAAGGTGTGTTTTGGGAGGATATAAGAGGGGGGGGGGGTTGTAATTTAAAAAATACAGGATATCAATGTATACATTAGTTATAGTATTGGTAAACGTACACAAACATTTGCATTGGAAATTATATACAGATTTGGCCCTCCCTTACGAAACATAAAAAACATATTTGGTATTTTTCTCTAAATTTGTTAGCTAGAATTATTTGGGACACCCGAGTTGAAAATATCAACCTGGATGTAAGGCAGCATGTGTCCGTTGTTCTCTTCAGTCACCGATCACCAGTTTTCGGTTTTTCCCCGTCGAAACAAAGGATGTTCTTGTTTGGACGCCTCCACAAACATTTCCGTGGACCTTTTCTCAAACATGCAATCACTGGATGGAAAGCACCATCAGCGGGATATTTTCTTTTATTGATTTGGTAGTAATGGATAAATATGTATGCTGCCGCAGCTACTTACACAAGCTTACTCATCGCACCACCTATATTGAAGCTCAAAGGAGCTAGATTGAATTAATTATGAAGCTACCAACTATGGGAACACGTTGCGAACAGTTCTGTTCAAGTCTGGACACTCGGATACAGCGAACAGAACAAAGAACATGTTCGTGGAAATGTTCATGTTAGTTCTGTTGTAGTCTGGACGCGGCTTTACAAAGTGTGTCAGCAGTGAAGAAAGTACACCCCAAACTAGGACGAAAGAATCGTTTGTGTGACTAAGACTTTTCTTTAGGAGTTATCTAAGCAATATTAATCCTACCACTATAGATTTATCACAGTAACCATGTTTAATCTTAAAATTACATCAATGTAGTACAAATTTACATTAAAAAATTTAAATCAAATTTAGCAAATTAGTTATTAACGATTCAAAAAGGGTGATGATAGTGAGAAACATAACTTAGTAAGTTAGATTTATATTATCTGTATAACTATAGTCCGTTCCAATAAACCTGCAGGGTTATCACGCTCTCGAGAAATAGGAAACACAGGGTTTTATTACTGTCATAAAAAAACAGGAGATTCATTCACCAAAAATTAAAACAATACTAGCATATTTGTGAAATTGGGAATTTAAGTGCAATATTGAAATAATAGGTTTTCGCAAGAAAGAAAAAGTAACTGAAAAACTAAGCAGCTGGTTGAATTTCATCCCCTCACCCACCCTTTTTTCAAACAAAAACACTGAGTTGTTTAGTCGCCCAATACATTCTACTATTCAGGTAAAATAATTTTGTTACAGACCAAAATGTACACAAGAATTTTATGGAAAAATTAATTCATATAATACTATCTAAAGTGTCTGAAATAATGGAAATTCCTTATGAAAAACCTAATAACAAAATAATTTGTATTTAAAAATATTGATAGCTTTGACTCGAAATATTAGAACGCCAACCTCCCCATCAATATGTATTTTGTAAATGTGCGTAGCAACACATGCATTACAAATTGGTACACGTTTTAAAAATGGTAACCTTATGGCTAGCCTTGTCACAATCATTGTTTATAAGCATATAGTTGAATTGAAATAAATAAATTCACGATTTAAAAAAAAGGTCACTTCCGACTATTTGAGTGGACGTAACCAAATATATCCATGATACGTCTATAACTCGAGTTTGAAATTCGTTTCACCAACATTTCTCTCAAATTAGAAACGTTTGAACAACTATGGTCAAATATAAACTTCCGCCTACCAAAAGGATAAACCCCACTTTTGATTACCACTTTATTCATGGCTGAGACAGTTTGTACAAATCCTTAAACTTGTTCGCAAGCTATAAAGTTAGCATTTTCAAAATTATACATCGAAAAAAAGAAGAAGAAAGGATTGGGTTATTATTTGAGATATTAAAAAATAAGCACGAGCTAATGATTTCATTTGGATACATTTTACCTAACTAAACCTCACAATGTTATTTTATTTGGGGTAAATTAATGGTACTTTAAATCCACTATTTATAACAGCACACGACTTACAAATTAACTTTATTTTATAAAAGACACATTTAGTTACCCGGCTATTAATTTATTCCTTTTGAAAGTTCCAAATCCATCGACAGTAGATTTTTCAGACAAATTATGGAATCTAGCCTAGAGACTACATCCCAGTTCCATACTTCCTTCACCCGTAAGGAAGATGAGGCCTATAATACAACTGCAAATTTTGCAATCCTCTTCTTTATACTTAATATAACCTAGCCTAACCTAACCTTTGTTCACTTTTGAAAAAGTATTATCATAATCAACGTGTAAAAAGTTATTTCCAAGTCATTAATTATGTCCCCGTAGCATTCATGCCTGTCTTCATTGATAAACCCCCAAAAATGGTTGATTTTTACTAAAAGTAAAAAGTGTATATTGTTATATACTTGCCTTTAGACGTCTCGATTGTTTTCATGTCTAATTTTTACTGACCAATTTGGTGGGTGGATAAAAGATTGAGTTCTTCTACACAAATAAGAAACATAATTTAGATACGGCGCTGAAACGGGGAAACTAGTTTCTGTAAGAGTCAGATAAAATATACGAGGTGCGGAAGTGTCGTGTCACCAAACCTGGGACTGAGCCAGAGTGTTGATTCAGTGTCCGTCACGTGATTTGGATCATCAAGCCTGTAATAGACCTGGATTGCCCGTTGTGGGAGGTAATAATAACGGCGAGTACAATGTGGGTGTTTGATCCATATGTGGTTTATCACCAGGGATTTATAGTCTTTCTCCAAACTAATGCTGGTACTTTTCCTAAAAGATACCCACCATTTCTTACCCATAATAATGATTAGTTAGTAGCTCTATTTCTGAACTTCAAATAACAAAATTAAACTGAACAGAGATAAATTCTAAAAGTGTTAAATATGAATTCTTAACTGAGGTTACTTATTTGGTCCAACGCTTAAGCTCAGTCGTTCAATAGTCCTTCATTTAAGAAAAGGGATAAAGAGTTTGATTCCTTTGCATGATATATTTGTTTTATCACTGGTAAAATTAGGGTTACCCTTTCCACAATAATGGATTAACGGCCGGGCGACTCGCTACTGTGTCCGATTTAATATCAAGTTAATTTATAAGTTGCGTTCAAATATAATTATTTTATTAATAAAGTACACCTTAACTACCCCTTATTTAGAAAATCTAGCACGCACATTATGAACCAACGTATTGTGTCATCATATAACTTAAAAACTAGCCGATAATACAATAGCAGATGCAACAAAGCACAAAGTTGCTTTACAGACAATTCAGAAAAAATAAATTCTGGCCATGAAAGGAATTGTATTCCGGCACCCCTGCATCAGTAAGAGGATAGAATTAATCCAGGTTTAAAACTTTTCAAGAATACTACAAAGATATTAGAGTATGGACACTTAAGTCACACTAAGCTAAGTATGGTACAGTTGTCCTCAACCTAATAAGACTCACTGTTTTTTAATAGGGTTTAGACCACTTTCTTTTTTTTTTTTATTTCATCTTGATACCCCTTCGGACAGGATATCTCCCTTCTCATGAACCAAATTAAAACTATAATATAAATAAATAAAGTAATGTCAAATTCAAAAACTAAATTTTAAGACGAGGCTTACGATAAATTCTTTACTTAATAATTCAAACTCTCCTTTGGTGGTCGCGTGGTCTAACGCAGGGGTCCCCAATTATTTTTGATGGATGTCCGTTTTAAAAACTCGACATACTTCCGTGGTCCAGTAAAACTTTAACAGTGACTTAAGCTCAAGCCCTATAGAACTACACTAATTCGAAAACAGAATTTTCTTTCCTTTTAGTTATTTTACTTATTTATTATCGCTGGCCTTCCGTGTCTACTTCCGGCCCACCACCGAAATAGCATCATTTATTTGTTTATCGTTATCTCACAAAGGTCCTTAAAAATGTATCTGGTGTCCGGATGCCATTGAATAGTTTCTCATTCATATTTGATCTTATGTCTGTTTTAAACCGTGGTCATCCTCTCCATTTTTTTAAATCAGAAAGTTTTTATAAACTATTGAGAGTGACCCTCCTTTACAACAATTTTTTGAAAAATAGTTCGCTCTAGAAGATATGAGTAGTCTTCACCTTGATTTTTTTTAACTAGATCCTTTTCATAAGCATTTAAAGTGCCCTCACCTGACATTTTTGGATTATGGATGCCCCTCGAAGCTATTTAGAGTGATCCTCACCTTCATTTTTTACAATCTAGATATCTCTAGAATTTAATATTTGAAGTTGTCTCCCACCGACAACATTAAAAAATTAAATTATGTCGGATACTAGGCTATTTGGGGTGTCCTCGCTTGAAAATTCTTCAAAATGACATGCATTTAGTAGTTATTTGGAGTTGTTCTCCCCTATAAACTTTTTAAATTTGGTTTTAAATTTGGATGACCTTTGAAGCCATTTAGAGTTTTCTTCCTCTGATTTTTTTACCAGCTATATAGATGCCTTTAGTATATTAGTTAATTGATGTGGTCTTTTCGGCAAATTTTTACAATAGAATGCATCTAGAAGTAATTTGGAGTTTGATTTAAAGCCATCTTTCAGCTTAATATTTGATAATATCAGAGGATTTGAAATATATCTGGGGGTTATTCCTGGGGGCAGAGTCCCCCACAGTTCCGCCACTCTTCTGTCAACACATAACCTATTTCGTGGATGAACTGCTTTCACGCGATTATTAGTCTTCTTTGACGTGTGGTAGTTTACCGTCTCTATGCGGAATAATGTTCGTTACTCGTTATGCACGACAAATATTTGTACATGAAAACGAGTATTGTTATATCGAAAAGTGAATAAACGTGGACGGATAACGAACTGTGGACCAGGATTAAAAGGTGTCTGCGCGTAAAAAGATTTTTAAAAATGTATAATTTATCTGTGTTGTATTTTCTTCCAAAAATTTGAACTTTCATTTTGTTTTTTGTATTAGTTTTTTAACTTTCTCAGGGGGTAATCTGACCGTTTTACCCTCCTCCCTCCCCCTACGAAAAAACGTGTACACTTCCTTTCAATTCAAGCATCTTTATCCCTAACTCATTAGTATAATTAGTACATAAGCGTATAGACTGAATAGGTGTTTAGGCGCAGTGTTAAAAAAATATATCAAAAGGTAACCAGGAAACTGTCCACTCACACAATAAGAGTTTCCCTTTAATTTTAAATTAGGAAAAAATAATTCAGAAACATAAACATAATATGAACCCCACCCTCTAAATAGATGGTCTGGTTGCGACATTGCCTGAAACACAACATAACATCCCTGACTAAAATATCAAGAGGACTTGTGAGGCTGGCAGGGGTGGCACCAAGACAGATTGCTTACTTCAACAACTAATGGGCCACACCACGTGAGATAAAAATTCCTCTTCAAGATTTAGGGCGTGCCTGCCCCTACTTGAAACTATATAAGTTGGCACTAGTTCTATTTACAAGGGGGAAGAAACGCACCCCCAACGTTCTTCTATAAAGCATGATGACGTCACTGACGACCTGTGTTCTGCGGGCTGCTGGAATGTTTATTGCAGGCGCGCAGCCGGAGATTTAATTTAGCGGAATGGACCGAGCACCTAGCGGAGGAGCTGGAAAGACAAATATTAAACTCCGGAGCTCATTTTGTGTCTGTAGAGGGAACAAAGCGCGTATTATTTCGTGCATTGTTTCATTACGTCCATGTGATGAATACTAAACCATTATCTTGGCTGTTTCGTGAGTTGGGCTTACTCCTTTGATATTAAACTAATGAAACACAATAGAAACATTTTAGCTTGACCAGTCCTCTATAACACGTACCGGTCTCGTTCAATATCAAGTTTTCACATCTGAAAGCCAGAAATGTTCATATATTTATATGTTGGGTCATGTGATATACAGCTTATATTTTTTATAGTTATTATGCATACCTATAAAATAACAATACTATTGTATTAAATGTAATTGTTGTTGGCCACAAAAACGTTTGTGTTTTATTAAAGTAAGCTGCTTTGTTGGCGACTAGGAAATAAGGGCTTTAATCCCTAAAGGCCATATTGAGGCATTTACCTAAATGGTCTCCCATTATATATTCACACAAATGCGGGGCATTTACTATAAATATTATATTTCTATTCTTTACACCATTTGAGTAAACAAAGTATGTGGATAGGACTGAATGGTAGCAAGATTCAGTTCATGAGAAAAGAAATATATTTAACTTGCCCTATGAACATAATTTCTAATATATTTCCTAAAACTATTCAGTAATAATATTGAAGAGCATATTTTAAAAATGTTAGTATATAAACCAAAAAGTAAATTAATGTAGATTGTGGTTGCAAATTTAAATACATTGTTTTATTCCAATGCAATTAAGTGGACCTTTTTGTTTTAGCCCATCTTAGTACTTTTTCAAGTTATACGCATGGCTCTAATGAGTTAAGTAATAGAAGTTATAATTTATAGGAAATGTATTGGTATTTGTGCATATGTATAGTGGGAAACTATTAAAAAATTTAATCCTCAATACAACAGGCTGAGATTTGAAAGCAGACAAACAAACGAGAAGAATATGTTGGCATTTATATTGACTGCCCACTGCTGCGGGTGAGGGGACGAAGTTACTATCTTATCAATATGCAGGATATTACACGTGAATAAGGGAATCAATTTTGTGAACACATTGAAATAGTTTTTTTTATCACCGCGGCTTACAAACCGTTCAGGCTATATGGAGATAGATTAATTACTCTAATAGGTAGTGATGGTGAAGGAATAATTTAAAGATAATTTATCCGTACTAGCGTGTAAGGAGAGTGGGAAACTATTTAGGAAAAAAAACACTTCAGGCGACCGGACTAGAATTCCAACCCTAATCTCCCGGTCTTCAGAAGGCCAGTCTAACACGGGAGTAGATGGTGGGACGCCTTAAAACAGGCTGGGATTGGCTGTATTTGGTAACGTGTCCACGCCCCCTCGCTCTCTAATTATCTGTTTTGTTTTCCCCTCCCCTCCTCCTAGCCCCCTACCATCCTCCTGACTCCCTTTCCAGTGTTCCAAACTTATTTATTCTTTTCTCATTTGTTTTTTATTTGTGCTTATTGTTTTTTTATTTGTGCTCATTGGTAATTTATGTATGCTCATTGGTTATTTATTCAGTGTTTTTTTTATATCTGGGTAGGATTGGGATGGGGTGTTGGGATTTTTTATTTATTTATTGGCGTGCGATATAAGGAGGGTGGGGATTGAAGGAAAAGTGAAAGGGGTCTTACGGCCGTGATATGCTGTCAGCTGCTCGGTGGTCACACTCTTCGCTAAGTGGCTGGCCAGAGAAGATGCTCCCAGCGCTCATTAGCGATACCGTGGGAGGAGCAAAGCACCGGGTGCAACTAAGTTAATGAATTAATAAATATTAAATTAACACGATAACAAATTCGCTTCAGAGGTCTAATAGTATAAGGCGTGCCCCTCGAGTTAGACCGGTATGCTCATGACGGGGGAGATCAAGGTTCGAATACCACTAGGGTTTTGAATGTGTTTTCTCGAATTGTTTCCTACTCTTCTTCCAAGCAAATGCGGATAAATTACCTATAACATGCGTCCTTTCTTATTACTATTCCATTTAAGTAGCCTAATTATCACATTTATACGTATAACCTAAACGGTTAGTAAGATGCGGTGCTAAAAATTAAAAAAAAAACATTATTTCCTAACATAAAGTGTAAGGTTTTTTTTACACGTCTGAAACGCTCACATGCTTACAGTAGATGAGTGAGGGGGGGGGGGGGGGGTCAGCATTGAAACAGGCAAACAATAGACATATTTTGTAGAGTGGAATAAGAAGGGAAGAAATTTACCCGCATCAGTATGATGGTATAAAACGAAATGTGTCTTCTTAATACCGGTCAGGGGTACAAACCGTGGACGATAAAGGAGGAAACTGGCCTCAGTACACACGCACGACAGGGACTCTGACCCCGACTTCTCCCGTTAACATTTATTTATTTAGTTAACCCGTAGTATCCTGTGATGTTCTTATTCTTTTATAAATTTATGTCTCATCAGATTGGCTGTATATTAAATAATTATTTTCTGGACTGCATTCATTAACGATCACCTAATATAATAGTTTAATTTTGAATATTAAAAACGACAATACGCTATAATATTTATAGTTTTTTCAAATTTCAATTGTATTGAGCCAATTTAAAACAATAAGCGTGGCTGAAAGTTAATATTACACCATTGATGATGAGACGATTCGTATTTGTCCGATTCTATATCAATCTAAATTAGAAAGGATGGCTCGGTGGTTCTCTGGTGAAAGGGGTTTGGGTGCATATTTATATTAATATGGGGGTGATTTTAGAGCAGCCCTGTCTTCTTCTTCACGTGAAAATTAGTTACGGAGTGATTGAGTAATCAATACGATGGGACATTTAACAAAATCACCATCAGGTATTTCAATTCTCTCCTGTTTTTTATAGGCCGTTCTGTTACATAGCTTAAAAAGAGAACGATTTAATTTTAAATTGAATGTGTATTAGCCAGGGTTAAATTTATGACTGCACTGAAAGCTACCATTTTTAAATTCCTGATAGAAAATATGTATTTATCGAATAATATTTTCTTAATCTATTTCCAAACCCAGATTCATTCAAAATTTTGTATCTAAGCGTCTAAGAACATTATCTAACTGATTTAATGATTTAATTTTAAGTTGGATGTTTATATATGACTTTTCTAAAAGAAACAATTTTTTAATTCCACCTATAAAATCTATGTGCATTGACTATTATTTACTTAATCTAGTCCTAAAACCAAGTTTGATTCAAAATGTGGATTTACCCGATTCAATATACTGATTAAATATACTATGTGTTCTGGTACATAGATTAGAAATTTTATTTTGTATATTAAACTGGCACTTTCTAAGATAAGTGTATTCGATAGTATCTCTTTAATCTAAATCAATGTTACCGAATGCAACTATATGTCTAAAGTGTTAGGTTAGTTAGTTTGTAAGCGTCACCGTTTGTTTATAATATTCTGTATTTATATATATAATTAAGGAATTTCGCAAAAAAAAAATGAAGTATTTTCTAAAATTAAATCTAGTCCAAAGCATCTAATTAAAATGTGTCCGGTAAGACTTCTTACTATTTGTATGTTTGATTTACACGCCTAATGAAGGTAGAAATTAGAGAAAATCTACATGCACACAAACACGAGCTGTCCCGTTGGCTACACTATCTGTGGTTTGGTGTCATGATTGACAAATAAACCTTCTCCCTAATAGCTTGAAACAAAACATTATATGTTTGTTTTTATGAATAAAACGTAGTACTTATTAATTGATCACATATTTCAATCAGAAATATTATTATAGAATAATAATTGATTTTTCAACTTTTGGACATAACATTTCTATTTTATCTCCAGAATATATTTTTCACTATATCTTATTTAAATTAACTATTCCCCTAACAAACTTTGTCTCTGTAAAATAACATTCATTTAATATTTTTATTACATGTTACAAATAGTTTGTTTGTCTCATTAAAAAGCATTTCTATTTTATCTCCAGAATATATTTTCACTATATTTTATTTAGATTAACTAGAGCCCTAACAAACTTTGTCTATGTAAAATAGCATTCATTTAATATTTTTATTATATGTTACAAATTGTTTGTCTGTCTCATTAAAAATACTACTATTACTGTTATAAATTACATTATTATTGTCATTTAACCGGAGCTTCTCAAGCAGTTATACTAAAAATGTAAACATATTAGAAATAATTACATTAATAATATTTAAAACAATGTTTATATGTCTTTATTAGTATCATTTTCTCTCACAGAGTTTGTATGATTTTAATATTGATTTTAATATATATACATATATATTTATTACCTGTGTGTCTTACCATGTGTCCTGGTTGGTTCCCAATAAGGTGTAAGATATACTCGTATATACATATTCTAAAACTATATCTTTTTTATATACATAAATATTCCAAGTCTTTTATGAATAAATATTATGCAACTGATATGTTTGTGTTTTAACGTCTACACCCAAACACCCCCTCTCCTACCCTATAATTACAAGTTAATTTTGCCTAGAAGCCCAATGGATAAATTGAAACGTTCAGAATAAAACTAATCCTTATACTTTCTCTTTGGATAGCAATCTAAAGTCACAACAATTTATAAATGAATATGACAATGTTGCCATCTCCTTCCTGTCTTTGATTCTCCAAGGATTTCCAACCAACTTATTCTAGGTATTTAAAAATAATAACATTTTATTGTTAGTTTTTTATTGACAATCAGCAATTGATTAAATTAAAACATTCAAAACATGCAGCCACAACAACATAAGGTGTTTTATTTACAAGCAGCGATATTATTTAGGTCTTGTGACCATTACAAGTAATTAAGATTATAGTGCAAAATGAATTTTATAATTGTGATAGTAAGAAAAACATATCACTTTTTTTACCTAATACAAAACTTCAGGAAAGAATATAATCTACCATCCAGAAAATTAGTAGGGGTCACCTCCAAAATAGTTCAGGACACGCTGAGAGGCGCTAAAACGCATATTGACAATGTCTCCACAGTTTTTACCGGGAAATCTTACTCTTACAACAACCTCAAGCACAATAACGTTCGGTTCATTGGTGGACTTTTCAGATAGCACGACGTTATAACTTTTGTTTATCTCAAGTTCACTTTAACACTTTACATGGTTGTATTCCTCTTTCTCGATCAGGTCTAACGCCCTGCACAATACCTCCTCGTCCCAACGCACATCCTGGTGAGCAGGATTTGGAGGTGTTTGATGATATTGATGTTTGGGTTGAACCAGATTGGAGGGCTTTTCATAGGACCCCTCATATATGCAGCATTTAAATGACATAATGACATTTGGAGATGTGGCGAAAGAAATATCCCTTGGAGAGAAAAACACTCTCGGCAACGCTCTCTACTCAAAAACTGCGTTCTCATCTCACGTTTTTCAAAATGTCACCGCTAGATCCGATGACGTCAGCAGTGCGCTACAACATGAGCTTGCCTAGTTTATTAATTCACTTTTAAACATCTTAATTTGTCCTCCGAGATATATCAAACTGCGTGCTTTAGATTTAAATCACTTACTATCCAAAGAATAGAAAGACTTTGGAAGGAATACGTTACCGAAACTTCCCAGACCTATTATGTAGTCATCGGGTGTTTCACCCATATTTTTAACATTTTAATAAGTTTTGTACATTGTTAAATCCTCAATATTTATGGGTTCTTCTGACTTTACCTCCTCCTCCAATGGTGGTGGGCACGTGGGTGACTCTGCTGACTCTAATGTCTGGTAGGCAGATGGCTCTAGTGGTGAGCACACGGGTGGCTCTGGTTGTGAGTACTCTGATATTTGGTAGGCAGCCAACTCTGGCAGCGAGTACGCTGGTGACTGGGGGCAGTGTCTGCGGCGTCGTGAAGGACGGTGGTGGGTGTTGTGGAGCTCGTAAGAGTGGTGGAGGCCTGGGAAACTAGGCCACAACGTCCCCTTGGCAGAAATTGTACACAGCACATGTCATATCACACATGTAAGACTCCTCGATTCTATCGTAGGGTAGTACTTCAGCCGCTCTTATCGTGTGACAGGTAGAGTCGTAGAACTCGATATAGCTTCCCTCCTCTCTGTCTTGGTTCACTACTTTGTAAATTACATGTCTATCGCTTACAGCCACACCGTGAATATTTTCTACAGTCATATAGGCACGCCCCGCAATCGTATGACCTACAATATTAAATTAATTTAGCCAGTTCTAAACATGGTTAGCGTACCCGATAGCTAAACGTACTGTATGGTTTGTAGGGTCCACCGTGCGATACGGTGCACATGTATTAAGTGCCCAGCTGCCCGATATTGTTGTTAACTGCTTGACTCTTCTGCGCCGTCTCTTAAAAGCGTTCAACATTCATAATGGTAGGTGAACTGGGTTTTACTCCGGTGCAGGTAAATACTAGTTTTTCATTATTAAGCTCGCACGTGTCTTCTTCTGTTATAGTACCAAAAAGACAGGGTAAAAATACACTAAGCTCGCTATCTAGATAGGCTATTAGGCGTCTTCCGAACTTTGTATTGATCACTTTTAATTTATCCACCGAGTACTTTTGATCGATTGTTAGATCACACAATTTTACGGTCTGTATGGCGTCAACAATATTTACCAGCTGCTGTAACTTGTCCACCTATAACTGCCTTACAAACGCTTATAAATAGATTACCAAGCGGGTGCCCCCCCTATATATCCACCCCTCCCTCGAGTGACATCACGTGGTACGAGAAGAACAGGGTCAATGGCCTCTTGTACTATCTCACAGTTTCATGGTCACGATATATTCTTGTCTCGACTTGTCTTGTCGAGCCGCCAAGCTAGCGCCAGTCATCAGGGAAAACCCATTGCGACATCATTCAAGGTCACGATATATTCTTGTCTCTACTACTCTTGTCAAGCCGCCAAACTGACGCCAGGTATGAGTCTTCAAGGTTGCGACAGTGCGATGACGTCATTGGGAAAACCCATTTCTTGGAGGAAGGGCTGCCAGGGTCAATGACTTCATGTAATAGCTAACGGTTTCAAGGTCACGATCTATTCCTGTCTTGTCAAGCCGCCAAACTGGCGCCAGGGAAAACCCATTGTGATATCATTCTTGTCTCGACTTGTCGAAGCGACAATTTGACGGCAGAGAGCGGTTGGTTCATGTAAAACAGCGTTGATTTACCGTTACTCGTAATTGTGCTCACGCACCTACCGAGTGACTGATGTACTTTCAGTCGTGTTTATTTTTTTCCCGACCTCACAAATGCGGGTGCACATCACACCCTGTTACGGGAGGAGGTAAGGTAGCCGGAGTACGCAAATGATGGTACAACCACTAATTTTATTTAAAACTTTTTTCTTCCGTTATAAGTGGCTCAAGGAATAAAACGGTTGTTTCTTTTTTTTCACTTTTTTGCAATCTAACGACACAATTTATAAATAAAAATGATTCGTCTGTGTGTGTGTGTGTGTGTGTGTGTGTGTGTGTGTGTGTGAGCTAGCCACTTACCTTAAACCAAACTTAGTTAATTTATAAATGCTATCAAAACAGTGAAACTGTTTGTAGGGTTTTCCCGAACCAAATGTGGTACACATTCTACTGCACGGATCATCTAGTTGACTAGCAAAACCCTTTTTTTCACTCTCACAATACTCGGTGTGCACTCGAAGGAAGTACGAACGTTCTAACAGACATTAGTGGTGTTAAGGATTTTGAAGTTCGAATCATTTTGGGCACGCCGTCTAAATGTCAAACTCATTTAATTCTGGCGAGGGTAAATCAAATTCTTGCCAGTAAACTGTTGGTATTTTTCCTTCCGGAACATTTTGTTAATCATCCCTACCACACGTTTAGCCAGAAAAAGGGTGCATGTAACCCTGTTGGCGGAGGTAGTGAGTTTAAAGAGGTGTACTGTCACTAGTTTCCTCTCGGTCCCTGGAAAATTTCTACCTCACTCCTCCGGTGCATGGCTGATACCTACATCAGCACATGTCAACGGACGAAACCAAACAACCAATTTTAGAGACATTTGTGGTGGGGGATAGCGGCCCTTACTGAGGATTCTGAGGCCCCTGATTGTGTATAATCAGAATTAAGTCAGCGCTCTCTAGTTGAAGGAAAAAATCCATTACCACATAGGGGGTATGTGTTGCGATGACGACACTGGTAAAACCCATTCAGTGGGGAGATTTGCCAGGGTCGATAACCTAGCTCATGATTTAAATGTCACGATCTATTCCTGTCTTGTCGAGCCGCTAAACTGGCACCAATCATCAGGGAAAACCCATTGTGACATCACTAAAGGTAAAGTTCTATTCCTGTCTTGTCGAGCCACCAAACTAGCGCCAGTCATCAGGGAAAACCCATTACCGCATAGGAGGACACATGCCTGGGAAGTGAGGGAAAGTGAAAGGGGTCTCACGGCAGGGGAACCATTTATACATTCTACTCCAAACGGTCGTCAGGAGAGGTTCATGCTGCTTGTTCCAGGAAGGGAAAGCAGTCCAACAGAGTCTTGTGAGAGGTAAAGTCAGTGTAACTTAGTTCGTTCGGGGCTATTTAAGGAGGGTGGGGAGTGAGGGAAATGTGAAAGGTTCCTTACTGCCGGAACCATTTCTGACACTCTTCGCTAAGCGGCCGGCCAGAGAAGATTCTCCCAGCGCTCACTAGCGATACCGTGGGAGGAGCACCCGGCACCATAGACTGCACGCCAATAAATAAGTAATAAACTCAAACGCCCTCCCAATCCTATTCAGACATATAAAAACACTAAATAAATAACCAATGAGCACAAATAAAAAGGCAATGAGCACACATAAAAAAGCAATGAGCACATATAAAAACAAATGAGACAATAATGAACAAGTTTGGAACACAGGAAAGGGGTTCAGGAGGAGAGGGGGTGGTCAGGAGGAGGTGATGGGGAAAACCAACAGCCAATGAGAGAGCGAGGGGGCGTGGTCACGTGACCAACTTCAGCCAATCCCAGCATGTTTTAAGGCATCCCACCATCTACTCACGGGAGTGACACCTAAGACTAAGACTGTTTGGCCACTGAAGCTGGTTTTAAATAGCTAGTTGACTATAAGTACTTTAAGATACAGTAGTCAAATATACAAAAGCTTTTTAAGCCCTTAATCTTATGGTTTAATCTTTGAATTAGTTATTTTTCGCGTCTTACTACCCGTCCTAGATAACTGCATATTCTGTAATGGTGCCGTTGCGATCCCTTCCCAGCCCTTTTGGTCACGGTGCAGTTGTTGAGTGCAGCTTGGTAGTTCGCGGACTAACCGCAGCTGGCGCCAGATGGTTGTAAACTCTCGAGGCACCGGACATTATAGAGATACCGCTCACTTGCGCACAAGGTTAAACCTAGGAGACAAATCGGTTACTGGCTTAGTAATTGATTTGGAGAGAAAACACTTTTGTGTTACTGGTGCCTATCGTCAATACCCAAATATAAAAATTTTCCACCATTTTTTTAAAGATTGGTCCAATAAATAATATATCGAAATGTGTATTCATATTGTAGCATATACTATAACAGAAAACCAGCCTAGGTGAGACCGGCACATTGATCCGCTTGCCAATATTGAAGTTTACTAGTTTAAATAAAGATTCCATTGTGTTATTTAGGGCCATTATCAATGTGCACTGTCTAGAGTAGATTGGTTTGATAACTTTTTGTGGTAAAATAGTTTTATATTAAAGTCATCCTATAAACCAGAAACTATAACAGCTGATTGTGGATTTAGATTTAGATAGGAAGCTAATATTTATATTCACAAAAGTTACTCATCAAGTCTTGTGGTGTTCAACTGTCCCTTTTCATATGAATTATAACTACCTATAACTAGTAATAAAATAATAAAAAAGTAAAATGCTATCAATAATAACGGCAAAAATAAGTTTTTGATTTTGTTTTAAAATGTTATTTATTTTCATAATCCAATTTGTTACTGTTACAGTGTACTTTAAAACGTATAATGCTGGTATTTTTTTTAACAGATGTACCTATGTTAAAATAGGCAATAAAGAAGAGTTATCAAGAATCCCCCTTGTGACCATGGTTAACAAGGTGGCCAGTTTATCATCGCCGTTGCTCTCCAAGCTGCGCACAACGGTACACTCGACTCTATTACCTTGCTCTTAAAGGGGACGGACGGGTTGCTGTACTGATAAGGCTCCCGTGTGGTGATTAAACAGTAAGGAAACATGGCCATTTCGTATCAAGTGTTCACGGTCACGGTTATACGAGGTCTCGAGGGACGTCACGTCTCTGGGAAACAACCGTAGGCCCTACACGACGCCAATGCCTGGCATATTTCTGTGGGTGGTTTTGTCGATAAGGGCGAAAATATTTACTATAAAATCAGGTGTGGAGAAAAATAGTGATTATTTTATAAACAAACACGTATGTAGTACAATTTTTGCCTACCGTAGGATAACGCGTGATAGTGTGTATGTGTGTGTTTTGTGTGTGTATTGTGTGTATATGTGTGTGTAATGTGTGTGTATATGTGGTGTATGTGTGTGTATGTGTGTGTGTGTTTTGTGTGTGTATTTGTGTGTATATGTGTGTTGTATGTGTATGTGTATGTGTGCGTATGTGGTGTGTATGTATGTACGTTATGTACAGTAGTACGTAATTGTAATCTATTCTGATGTATTATTTTGTAAATGTATAAAATGATACGACAGGATATTGAACATGGATTTCAGTCATGGTGTTGATGGCTCCACGATTGACCTTTCTTGATCTTTTCTTTGTTGTTCATTCACTAACCCTCAGAATGAAATTGATATAATTGTTAATTTAGGATTCCGAAAAGGCATTTTATTCAGTTTTAAAGAAAACTAATATATATTATCACCACGTCTTATAACCGTCAGGTTTACAAACTTACGCTAAAGTGTAATGGTAGGTGATTGTGAGATAAATGAGACCTACATTAACGTGATCCGACCACGTGAGCTGCATTCCCCACATTCACAGATTCTTGTCAAGGAAGAAGGTTGTAATAGATAAATCTGTGTCGGACGAGGATTGATCCCGACCATCACAGAAGTCGACACTTTTACACTACCGCCAGTCACCAAACATATTAATATAGTCGATAAACATTAATATCTACAATGTAAACTATTTTTCACTTATAGATTTGAACCAAATCGTTAGTCATTTTAAAATAATTCAAATTTTTAAAATCCAGTCAACATTAAAAATAAATCTAAAAAACTTTTTCAGGAAAAATTAATAACATTGTTCGTCATGTTAAAACATTCTAATCTAATCGTTAAATTCATTTTCAAAATTTTGAATTTTCAAATATTAATATTCTGTAAGCTACCGTCAAACAAATTTCCCACAAAAAAAAACCCATATAAAGTGCTATTTGTCAAGTCAATCACTCCTAATATATCTTTTAAATAAAATAATTGATGAACCATTTTTGAAAATTTGGAACATTTCAAATATCCCTTTCAGTAAACCACACTTAATTTAAGCACGAAGGTCGAAATAAAAAGTCCAAGGTATAGTCATATAACATCTAAACATACAATTTGTGAATGTGTGGATTTTCCAGGCCTTAACCATAGTTCGGTTCCACGTTAAACTGTAGAACCTCCATTTCATCTAACAATCACCCTACCCTTACACATTAGCATAAGTACGTAGAATCCAAGAGGTAGTAAGACGCGATGCTAATAATAATAATCTAAATACAAATCTGTAACCAAATCCATAAACGTGTTCTGGATCTATGTCCAGTGACAGAAGGATGACAGACAAACAGAAATATAAAATCCACTTTTTTGGTTCGAAGGTTCGTAAAACGTAAATAATCATCATAATATCAAGGCCGAAATTTATCCCGAATATAATTAATTTTCCTTATGTGAACATTTTTTAAAAGGCCAGATTTTGTATTTATTTCCATGCGTCGAATTGTTTTAAAATATTGCTATTTGATAGATATCACGTCTTACTAACCACCCAGGCTACTTGCATATTTGCACTAAAGGTAATAGGGAGGAGAAAGGTGTAATTGTAGAGACATTTACCCACAATTGCGAGAAGGGAGAGTGGAAAAATCATTTGGTTTAAAACAATCCTTGTAAACCCAAATGAAATTTGAACCTAGACTTATCTCTCTCTCTCTCTCTGATAAGCCAGACGAGCTTGACATCTTGGTCCCGAGTCCACCAAAGTGTCACATATGATGAATGTCTCATAGCTTTCCTTACATTTGGAACGTAATTTCCTCTTTAGGAACTAATATAACTAAATTTTCACGGTATATCTGTCCTGATGAAACTCGTTGAAACTCCCGTGTATATAATTATTTACTAATTCATGTCAAAATTAGTTGTCATTATTATTATAGTAATTAAAGCTCAAAATGTATAAAGAGCACCGAACTACATTAAAACGATGTTTTAAAATGTACTTTAAAAAGTATCTATTTCACTCAATGAAAACCACAGGGTATTGTGCATTGTAACTTTAGGATAGAAACGTAACCCCCATTTTTTTAAAAAACAGTTACTTCTATGGGCACATAGGAACACTTGGACAAAATATTCAGCCTCATCTTGTCGGTTTGGCTGGGGGTGAGGAGTTGACGCAAGAATCTCGTATATGTGTTGGAACAGGCATACACATGATTATTATAAGACCTGCTTCGTGACTGCATGGTCCAAGGCATCACTCTCGTGTTAGACTAGACTGCCGATGACAGGGAGATCGGGGTTCGAGTCCTGTTGGGTGTGTGTACCGAGCTAGGTTTCCCAAAAAATTTTCACTTTTCCTCCACGCAAATGAGGGTACATTTATTATAAACTCAAACTTTCGCACCCATAGCTCATTATCAAAGTTTGTATATATGATAATACCTGAACAGGCGGTAATATTTGGTTCTAAATAATAAATATATGCGTAATTACTGCTAAATTTAAGAGGTGATAAACTATACTGATACACTTTGTTCTGTCAAAATCTTACCCCTATAGTGAGTCATTACCGATATTTAATATCTATTATGTATTTATTTAATTAATATTATAAATATATTATATAATTAGGAAAATATAATTAACAGTGGTACACTGAATTAATCTTATTGTTTTAAGGGTGGCATTAACTTGACAGGCAATATCCTCACCATCCGGTATTATCGGAATGGCAGTTCTCCTCCCATGTGCGGCTAGGTCTTCCCAATGAGTTGGCCAGTCAGTACACTGAACAAGGTTTTAGAATCTCCCATTCACTCTGTATGACCTGCCCACCATATTCTAAGAGACCTAACTATCCTAACAATTTCTTGTGTGAGTACAGGGTATGTAGCTCATCATGTAACCTACTCCACTCTCATATAGCCTCATCCTTTTTGAAACAAATCTCTTCCCTGAAAACTTTGTTTTCGAAAGCCATGATTTTTTCCCCTTCATGTAAGCTAAGATGCCAAACTGGACCATGAGGTATTACCATAGTAATGGCAGGTATTATAATA
The DNA here is from genome assembly GCA_039000515.1 of Timema cristinae. NCBI lineage: Eukaryota > Metazoa > Arthropoda > Insecta > Phasmatodea > Timematidae > Timema > Timema cristinae. Next base: position 47,825,834 of record JBCFYV010000012.1, read on the forward strand.
TTAATTATAAAAAAAGGAAAACAGTGCAATAGCTATCTATAAAAGCATCTCACTACAACCAATATGATATACAAATTATTATTATTAGCACCGCATTTTACTACCCATTCGGGTTATACGCACTTACGCTAATGTGTAATGGTAGGGTGATTGTGAGATGAAATGAAGGACCTACAGTTTAACGTGGAATCCGAACCACGGTGGAGGCCTGGCATTCCCCACATTCACAAGATGTCTTGTCAGAGGTGAAGGAAGGGTTTGGTAATTAGATAAAGCTTTGCCGGGACCGAGGATTGAACCCCGGATATACAAATTATTTAACTAATATTGTAGGTGTATAACCCAAATGTATAGTAAGACGTGGTGCTAAAGAAAACCACTAATTTACTTACGAAAGAATTCCATCAAAGAACTAAAAGCATTTAACTCAATTTCGTTTACTAGCCAATGGTTTAAAAAAGTTTAAAGGTTTTGTCAGATATTTGTGGGCCATTTTAAATTTTATTTTCAAGATGCAGGGATAAGCGTTCACTATTGGGAGATAATTTGTCTTAAAAAGCAATAGTATTTCAACCAGTTATGAAGATGAATCCGTGATAGGTAGTCTATGTTAGAGAATGCAATTTATATGATAAATTCAATTTTAAAAATAAATAATATTTTATTTTTTTGACAATTTGTGTGAAAGTATCAGTCCACACACGTAGTTGGCAATTTGGTGGGTGGCCCTGTATAAGCTAGCTCGAATGGTATGCAACTTACACCACCACCCTGTACGGAGACGTGCATATTCAGAAAGTAGGATTGTGGTCAGAAGGAGTCTCTTCATGCCGCGGCACGTTTCAAGGACTACGCAAATATTTCAGAGAACCGACTGACTCTCTGAGTATTGGATATTCTCAGCAGCATAAACGTCTAAGCTACATGTTGGAAAAACTATCCATATCTCACATGCAAGGCTATTTAGACCACCCCAAGATAACAAATTATTATTATTATTATTATTATCATTATCACCATATCTTACTAACCGTTCGGGTTATACGCACTTACGCTAATATGTAGGTAAGGTAGGGTGATTGTGAGATGAAAGGGAGAACCTACATTTTAACGTGGGATCCGAACCACGGTCGAGGCCTGGCATTCCTCACATTCACAAGTTGTGATTAATACACATCTTGTCAGAGGTGAAGGAAGAGTTTGGCAATCAGATAAATCTGTGCTGGAACCGAGGGTTGAACCCCGGACCTCCAGCATAGAAGTCTGACACCTTACCCCTAGACCGCTAGGTCATCCTCACGATAGCAAATAATGTTCAAATAGAGTCACAGAGATATAAGAAAATTCTGGTCTCCACAACGGAATTTACCTGATTTAGCCTATTATTTAGAATTGTTCCAGCAAATATCCCGATTACTATGAAAATACTTTTTTTAGTGGCCAAAGAGTAAATGAACAGTTTTTAAAATCAATTCCTCCCATAAATTATTAGGTTTGATCATTAGCGAAGGTAGAACATTATTATGGGCCATTTTATTTTAAATTTGCCACTTCCAAATTTATTAATTAATTTAGATAACACCTGTGGCTGTTCTTCCATTGTATATTTTAGTACCACATATTACTACCCACTCGGGCTATACTCATTTCATAGTAACTAACAAAACTCTTTTAAACCATTTTTATCTTAGAACTTGGGCACGTGAGTATAATAGTTTAGTAGTGGCAGCTTTTTTTTTTTGGCAAAGTTAACCTAGTTTGAATCAAGTATTGAAAAATGTGTTCTTTCAAACAAATCCTGAAATTGTTAATAGCTATCGTTAGTAGTTTACGTTTTAATATATTTCATTCAATAATGAATTATATATTCTCATTTAAGGTTTTAATTTTTTTTAAATCCCTAACTTGCAAATACAGTATATTTTACTTAAATAGCATGCGAATTTTGTAAAAAAACGTATACAGGCTCCCTCGAATTACAGAATAAAGTATAACTTTTATAAGGTATCTAATTAAGGTAACTAATCTCTGTTTCTGAGCTGTAGAAAATCATAGAGTAATCATAACCCTCTTATTTGAGCCAGACTTGAGGAATTTAACTGCAAACTTACTTCAATTTTACAAGTCCAATAACATTTTAGATAAAGAGTTTTTCTAGCATCACGTCTTACAACCTGTTCAGGCTATAACTTATATTATACTAATAATGCAGATGGTTTTAAGATTAGAAAGTTATATTCATAGAAGTGTACCCGCATTTGCTTGCAAGAGAGTGAAAAACCATATTGGATAAACTGCTCTCATTACACCAGACCAAGATTATAATCTTGACTCCCCGTCATTACGGGTCTAGTCTACTGCGAGAGTAGCGCGTTAGACCACACGGCCATAGCACTGGTTTAAAATTATCTTATCAATGCAAACTACCCATTTTTATAGGCATAATTTTGTGTGCCATTTAATTCAATCTTATCAATTAAAACTTACCTTCTTTTTGTGCATTATTATATAACATTTTTGCGTTTTTTTTTACAGTAAATGTAGGACCATGTGTGCTTTCCTGGTTTATCAACAATTCAGTTGCTTAGCTTTTTCAAATTCAACAGTTCATTATAATAATAGTACCCAATATATGACTTGAATTTCTATTTCTCAGTTCAGGTTCGAGATTACAGATTAGTTATGCTGTGATTCGTATGCACCAGGTTCTATGAAACTAAAATACATTTAATATGTAACTTATCATGTAAAAATAAATAATGATGAAGATTTTTTGGTAAAAATAAGTATGGTTTCTTTATAATTTAGATAGTTAGTTTAAAAAAACACTAGTATGACTAGTAGGCTGTGTACTAATTTGTCCTCATTAACATAGGAGTGTAGAGGACATGATAAAAGGTAAGCCTTCTTGCAATTTTTATAGTAAAACATTTTTGCCAAAATAAATCAAATATTGCTTGAGTACAAACATAGAGTTTAATTTTTTTTCACATGTTTATATCAACAGTTCTTGAATATCTGTCCTAAAAATTTAATTACAACTTTTAAAGGAAGATAAAAATTCTAGGACACCCTTAACATATATTCAAGTACTGTTTATATCACCATGTGAAGAAAATTAAACTCAATTTTTCTACTGGAAAAAAAACTTAAATTTATTTTGGCAAAAAAAAAAAATGCTATAGTAACCGCAAAACCACTGCCCTTTTCTCGCGTTCCCTACAGTCCCACCTAAAAATGAATCGATAGCTTATTGGAGCTTTGCCCCGTATTGGTTTACTAATACAAACGCCAGTTATTGTTTACCTATTTATCTCGTTCACTATGAGTCATGACTAACCTAACAATTCTGACAGTCCCAATTCTGTGTAAAATGGGAAGGAAATTTTTGATGGTTCATGGGGCCGAATTAGTATTGTATCGCTGGGGACTAAATAGAACAGGTAAGGGATTATTGGAGACAAATTCATATTTGGCGCCAATAGGAATAGGAGCTTTAAGAATGTTGCTTATCCATGACGTCACGGCAAGTCAAGATAGGGTTTTTCATCTTAATGAATTTACGATTCATTCAGTGAGTTTTAAAGATATAACTGAAACAAAAACTATATGGTCTTAAATAATTACAAAAATATTCTTACAGTGTCCCAAAATTACTATTTTTTCTTGAAGTGGTTTTTTATACGTATTTTGTATGAATAATCTACAGCTTAGGCTATCTGGCTCAGTCACAAAAATGGACTGTAGAAGTCTTGCTGCCAGAATGTAGTTTAAAAAAGTCCTTGGTAGTACATGTTTTGTAGAATAGGAAATAAGAAAAGGTAAAAATTAAAAAGTCACTGTTTTCAAAGCGCAAATATTAAAGTAACCGTGTAAACTCGTCAGAGAAAGAGGGAAAGTTTTATCATTAGATAATTAAGAGGCCTCACAGATTCTATTTTTATCTGGATCTCACTCTTTCTATTTCGTGCATTGGTGCTTAAGGTTGACAGTGCTTAGACTGCGTAGGTGCTTCAAGTTAATATGCAACCCACTTCGCAAAATAGCTTCAAACTCTCCCAGTAGTCAACATCATTGGTTAAATAATTAAAGGAAATTAAACTTTTGTGATACTCATAAGTGTTTCTGAATTAGAGATAGGCAATAGTCAAAATTGTTGAAAATATGAAAACCACTGCCCCAAGATGTCATTATCGCAATAGACTGGATTAATGTGGTCGGATAGGGGGGGTTCGAATCTTGACCCAGTGCGCTGGAAGATTGTTTAGTACTCGTATTTTGCTCTAGATTTTTCATCTCTTCACACTAATATGGGTGCATCTATCAAAACTACCGTCCTAATGTTTATATCTGTAATGAATAACCCTGCTCCTAAACATAATATAAAAATATAAATTTAAAAGATAGTCTTAATCTGCTAAAATATAATCATGGTACATATATTATTGTTAATCCAAACTCTGACTTCGCTCTATTTTTGTTACACAGGGCAAGAGTATATTACATTGTTGTGTTGACATTTCATACTCGCCAGAGGTTTTACAACCCGGAACTATTTCATTTAAACACTTTCCTTTTTTATATGCATACTTATTATATTAGTTTATTTATTTTTTGTTTCTTTATTGACATATTAGAAATATATATGGTATATAAATATTAGATAATTTATGAATGATATTGATAGTGTTGATACCCTCGGAAAATAAATTAAAATAATAATAATAATAATGCATTATTTTCTTTTCATAAAATAAAAATGAATATAGATGTCTTCATTATACTGATAGTGTTTTGACCAATACTGTAAATTGTATATTACTGTAATACATTCACTCTCTTTGAACACGCCGAACATAATCAATCTTTAAATGACCACTCAAGACTATTCGAGTTTAAATGTTATAATATGTATAATGGTATACTAAAAAATATATTGGCTAGTATACTTCAATAGGCAACCATTTAGTAGTGATGTAAAATAAATATAAATAAAGTAATTTCCCAGGTAATAATAATATTTTTGGAAGCTTGATAAAAGGTCCTTAGTTTGATCCTAGCAAGGGTCAAAAAAATTTCATTCAGAAGTTCGAACTTTCTCCCATTTCGCAATGTGGTAAATTAAATGTTTGAGGTCCGATTGTAGTGTTTACCATTTGGTTTAATAAGGTGCTATGTACGATGTGCTTTGTACAGGTATCTAAATGGGAAATTTAACAACTCGTCCTTTGAGGCCCCTTAACAAGCCTGCAGCTATTAGTTAAGGTGTAACTAGCTTTACGGCTTCTTAGAACTCTTTAAATATTTAGATAATTTATTGCACTCTTTTCTTATTCCAGATTAATACCGGAACACTACGATAATATCGAATCAAATAAGAGAGCTTTGGACTAGCTCGTCAATGCACAATCAATGGTCGTTCCAGGTTCATCCTGTGCCCAGGGTCATACATGATTCATAATTTGAATATAACTATTGTTTATTTCACTATACATTTTTTTTAAAGGGATATAAGTTGGAATATGGCAATATGTGATAGGAAAAGTACGAAATTTGGTTCAATTAAATTAATCTTTTTTTCTTTTTTTTAAGCACTTTTGCTTACCTTGTAAGTAATTTTCTCCAATACCTCTCTAATTTTAGCATTTTTTTTAACAATATGAAATATTTTTATTAGGCACCAAATTTTATGAGTGTAGGGTTAAAGCTAGGTACTTATTTACACAATTGTATAAACTTATTATTTAAATCATTCACATTTAAATCGTTACTTTTAATAAATCTATAGGCCTGCATTTTGGTAAATGTATAATGTTTTCGAGCCCTGAGAGATGATATAAAATATTCTCTTTAATAAATGTTCCAAATTACCATGAAGAGAGTATAAAATGTTAATGAAATTTATGAACGTTATTAGTTTCACAAAGTTTTTATTTGTGTTTGGCCCCCTTTTGAAATGTTTAGTTATTTTTTAATTTATTATTATTTTTTCCATTTATTTGAGGTATTTAAAGTAAACTTTATGAACTGACTGATTATATCAGCACAGGACTTATAAACTAACTTAAATCTAAAGCAGACACAACATCTAACCTCTGACCGTTGTTCATCACCATTAGAGGGTAGACCCACATTTAACCAATGATACATTTTTAGCCTTGGCAAGGAATAGAACCTGGACTCTTTATCTCTATAGACAGATACTCTACCACCAGATCTCAAGTGTCGGACTAATCTATTGTTAGTTACGTATATATATATTATATAATCATTTTAAATATAGTTTTGATAGTTTACAGGTTGAATTTTGATAAATTTCATTAAATAGTTATTCAAACCTTTTTAAAAATACTGACATCTTTGACTCATTTATTTTAGACCACATGAAAAAATTATTGATTTATTTTATACAGAGCTAGTCCAAATAGAGAGAGATTATTGATTTAAAGGTTGTAGCTTACAACGAATCTACTCTAAAAATTTATATTTTGACTTCTTATTGTATAGCCTCACGTCTCTTATATAAGTTTAATCATTTTTAGTGGTTCAATACAGTTGTTGATTTATTGGTGAAACTATTAACGATCAAACAATATTCTTAAATCTTTTTATTAAAACGTGAAAGATGAGCCATTTAATAAATACATAATAAAAAAGTGACTGATATACAAATTTGATTAATTTGAAGCTACAATATGAAATATAATAATACATAATTTTTAAAGCTTTAAATTAATTCAGTTATATAAATAACCTATTAGGGTGTTATTAAATACCAAATTAATTTAAAACTACAATATGAAATCTCTTAATTTTCAAAACCTATTACCTATTTTGGACGGTATTTTTTTCTATTCCAAACTATCTCTGTGAATTTTAAACCATTTGTATTGTAATAGTTTAATGCAAACCTTAGTAATAAATTCTTCAACACTCAACTGGAATGAACTCAATCGTTGGAGTTTGAGATCGTGTTTTAACACGAATGTGCTATTTACAACAATTCAATTAAGTAACTATCAAAATAAATTAATAAAAATGGGATTGCGTTAAAAAGTTTGTTATTGTATTGTACTATTTAAAGACATAAACGAATGAAATGATTACTAATGATTACTGATATAGGTTTATAAATTATTAAACATTCTAATATGAAAATACGAACTATTGTTAATTTAGTGAGGATACATTCGTTTATCTGAAAATTGAAAAATGAACTGCACGAATGAACGAACGAAGGTCCGTCGATTCTGTCCAGGTGTCATTTCAATTTCATTCTATAATTAGTTTTCAAAAGTGAGGGCTAAATAGTCAGACTCTCTCTGCATTAGGTATTTATTGGCCGGGAGGTCGGATTTCAAATCTACTGGATGAATTTTTCTCTTTCCTTTCTCCATCTCATCTTTTCACTAGTGCGGTTAAAATCCTCTTGACTACTCTTCGTTTGTTTTAAACTGAAATTTGAAAAAAGTTTTTAGAATGGCTAGTAAAGTTTCTTTACTGCGTACAGAGTTGGCTGGCAATGAACATTATTGATTTTATTGGGAAAGAATTTTCCGGGTAAATACATCTTCAATATTTCCGGCTTCTTCAACGAACCAGAGCCGGAAACCATCAATTTTGTTATCCTTTCCTCTCAGGGCCTATAATGGCTACTGTTGCCTACTGGAGCTTAGAGACGGATAAATCCCACATTAGTTAAGTTTGGTTTGATTTGTTATTTTAAAATAGTGTTCCTCTCAAAATGAGGGAAAGGTATCACCATTTCCTTTTAGCATTTAAAACCTTTAATTTTTGAGTTTATAATTTTTTTAAATACGTGAAAAGGTGAAATAAGCTTATTTTTAACAATGTTTCACCCGAAATGTCGCAGTTTGAAACCAAAATAAATTAATAGAAATATTGACAAATCCTTCCTAAAAACCAATCAAAGCTTTTTTTCTATAGTATCTCAATAGCAGATTATAAAATAACTGGAAGTTTTTTTAGTTGTTTTGAAACTTAAAACTGTCATGCCCATGATAAATATTCTAGTTTGAGATTTATTTCCTTTTAATAGATGCTGTCCTTAAACGTACGTCTTTATAAAGGAAAGAAAATATTATTTTGGATTTAATTCCCTGTTAAAAAAGTTTGATGTAAGTGAAGACCAAGTTTAACGAGTTGCATATTGTTAAAGCGTACCCTGAATGGTTGTCATGGCCATATAAAGTAGGGATTATATAAAGTATATATTTTTTAAATACGTCAATTAATTCCAAAGCTTTAAAAGGTGTGACTTAACCACAGGTGGACATATAATTCTAGCAAAGGGAAAAACATGTTATAAAATAAGCACATGTTGAAGGTAATTTTTTTTATATTCATTGAATTAAGGTATAGCGGAATCGACATAGGAAGATGTTAAATATCTAATAAACAATCACAAAACATTATATTTTAGTCTCGAGAAGATTAAAAATAGTTTTTGATCCATTTAATCTGGTCTCATTCCTGTCTAATTATTTTGTATACAATTCTTTTCTATTTGACTTAACTGATTTTATTCGTTTTACTATTGTGCTCACATTCGTAAAACAAGCCTAATAAACATATTATGATTTAAATAAGTTTTTGTTGATCTCCTAGCATTATGTATTTTTGTGTACCTAAAGAATTTTCATTGATATTCATGGAAAATAATTATGCTAGTATTGATAGTACGAGTTGTTTCATTGAGAGGTCTTGCAACTACGAGGGATTTAAGCTATAACTTTATTTAGTTACTCTAAAAAGATTTGAGAAATTAAAAAATGTATCCACTACTAAAATTATGCCACAATAATAATGAGAATAATAATAATAAAATAATAACTCTTTCTTCTACAATAAGTTATATTAATTTCCATTAATGTTGATATTTTGGGGGGTTGGTGGATAAGCGTTTAACATTGGTGTGACTTATTCTATAACATTTGTTTTAAAAAGTTTCCTAGAGGATAAACATACCAGTTTTAGAAAATATAATAGTGTTAACGTTAAATCGATTAGACATTACATTAAATGTTTTAATTTGGATAAGAATATATTTTTGTTCGTGTAAGTAATTATTATTCATATCAATCTACTGAAAGCAATGTCATTCTTTCAGTTTCTTGATGCAAGCTAAAAGCCAAACAAAGCTCCTGGGTTTTCGTTTATAGTAAACTCCGAATGACTCTCCTATAGCTTGCTTTCTCACCATACATTGTTAAGAAGTGTAGAGCCTACCAGGATTCGAACTAGTATAATAAGGTTTTTCAAAGAGCTGGCTGAGCATTGATTGAATGCGTAGTAGCTCAAATATTTTATACACTTCCGAGGATTTTTTATACTTAAAATATTGTTTAAAATTGATCTCATGTGTAAATTAAGCCGTTCCTCCTCCTTTTATAAAAACAAATGAATGAACATGTTTTTGTACAAACATAAAATAAGCCATCACAGTTCACGGCCCCTTGCCACTCGCCTACTCGCACTACAGAAATGAAACGTGCGTTGCTCTTGAATCTATCTCACGGCGAAAAGCTTTGTGTTGTTGATAGTCCAGTTTGGTAAATTTGAATATACACTTTAAATATGATACTGGAAATAAAGATTACCAGTCTGAATTGTTTATACAATTTTTTGTATTATGTTAATAATAATATGAACTAGTAAAACTAATTAAAAGGACAATTTTGCAAAAATATTTTGTACTAAATTGTGTCTTCTCATATGAAGAGAAATGCGATACTTGAAGTACTTAATATTTGATTTAATTTTCATAGGAAGAGCCTTTTATAAAATACATATGTTTGCGGTCAACTTTGATAACATTTTAGTATTATCTTTATTAGTGTTATTTTATAGGTATGGATAATAACCACTAAAAGTGACCATACTTCATATCAAATTACTTGACGTATTAACAAATGAAAGTAGATCTAGTAACTTTTCCAGTTTTTAGATAAAAAAAATTAATTTAAATTTTTTATTGTTGATGTGTTTCCGATCACAAAATAGTGTTTGTTTGAATGCATGTATGATTATACGCTTTTGTCCAATAATTTTGCTGATATTCTTCAAATTAAGTATTTATGAATAATTTTATCACACACAACCTAATATTCTCGTTTCAATTTCCTTTATTAAAGTGCCGGGAAACAGTCGTGAAATCTATGACAGGCCAGCAATGAAACATACGCACGTACCTTACAAGCATATTTAGTAACAAATTGTAGAAAAACAATCATAGCTATATAATGATACATATGATGAATAGTTACAATAAAATAGGGCATAGTAATACTCATAAAAGTAATAAATCAATAATTTGAGAGTAGTAAAAGCTAGAGTACTTAAAAAGCAGTAATAATAATTAACCAAATAAAGCGGAATAGTGTTAATTTAAATATTTAAGTCAAACCTCTACAGGATAGTTTAGTGATAAGGGAGTTATTTAATTAACTCTCTGAGTTTAGCTTTTCCTTTATGATAAAAGTTGAATTCGACAAGTCTAGAATTGGTGCTATGGATAAAACGGCCTATAGGGCTCACCTTATAAGAGCTATTGGGTGACCTGGTGGTCTAGGGGTAAGGTGTCAGATTCGCTGCGGCCGGGGTTCAACCCTCGGACCCGGCACAGATTTATCTGATTACCAAACCCATCCTTCACCTCTGACAAGACCTCTTGTGAATGTGGGGAATGCCAGGCCTCCACCGTGGTTCGGATTCCACGTTAAACTGTAGGTCCTTCATTTCATCTCAAAATCACCCTTCCATTACACATTAGCGTAAGTGAGTGTAACCCTAACGGGTAGTAAGACGCGGTGCTAATAATAATAATAATAATAATAATATAAGAGCTATTGAGATAAAATAATTCAGAATTACGAGAGACCACGAGAGACCTGAGAAGGGACATGTATACCAACTTACATGATCAAGCGCAAATTTACAGGAATTTTTCTATTGTTGAAAATATTAAAAACCAAAAAGGACACCACAATAAAATTTATGTGAGAAGAGAGTTTGGAGCTCAAAGCGTTTTCAAATTTTGTCATATTCATAATAAATCCGGTTAGTAAATTAATAATTAATAATTAGCACCGCGTCTTACTATCCGTTCGGGTTATACGCTTTTAAGTACTAATTACGCTAATGGATTAGGAATTGGGAAGGTTGAATTAGAGGAGGTGAACCCGCATTTGCGCGGAAGGAGAGTGGAAACCCATTTAGGAAAAACCACCCCCAGTTCACCCGACCAAGATTCGAACCTCGATCTCCCCGTCCTCAGCAGATGAGCTCAACACGACTAGCGCGTTAGCCAACTAGCCACCGAGGCGGGTTGGTTAGTAAAGTTTTGATCAAAGCACACATAGACAAATTTTCTTTGAACGTTTTCTAACCTGAGAGAGTCAGTCAAGATAATGTAATTCCAAGCAACAGTAGTATATTCTAACTTAGATCTAACCAGGGCGTAGTACAGACATAAAAAAAACAGTCAACTTTGTTAAATAATGAGGTAATAATTATGATTAAATGATGATGATGATATAATAATAATAATAGAAACACCACAACAAAGAAGCTCACACTTTTCTTACATCTGGTAGATCACAAGCCATCTTCCTTTTTGTTGAAACATAGCCGTGGTTTGTGTATTGTAGCGATGTCGAAGCTAGTGGCGTGTGTAGTGTTGTGATGTGAGGAGGGCTGAGGAGATCGCAGAGCTTAATTATGTTGTTTAACATTGGATAGCTCTAGAAGCTAATTAAATGGTTGTCATTATATAATGAAGGAGAACAAAGGGATAATTATAGTCGAGGTGTGAATGCAGGGAGCGCAAGTTAAGAGAAGGAAGTACTGAGAAGCGTTGCAGATCTTTAGAAATACCGGATCATTAATATAGAGAGTGAATATATTATTAGTTTTACCAAAATATAAGTGAGAGTTCTGACCAAGTGAAAAGGTTTAAAGTGTTTAAAAAAATGTGTGATAAACCCATAGCTTACATAAAACCCTATAAAACAAACGTGTTGGAATTCTCTGCCGTTACTATCCAAATATGACTATTTTGATAGAGAAAGGCTAGATCTAGATTTTTTAAAACCATTTTCTTTATTCTCATACGTATGAATTTTCGCGTAAGGCATCGTTAAACATTTCTTTTAAAACTTTAAGCTCAAAATTTTAAACTTTTCAGAAACCTGTTGATTATTTTTCTTGCTTTTTGTCGAAAAAGATATTTAAAAATACCAAACAGCTTTTTAAATAATGTTATATTTCTAAACTTCTCCAACGTGTCTCCCTTCTCTACCATTTATTACCCTTATGGTAAATATTGTAGAGAATTTTCCAACAAAAATGTGTTAAATACAAAGTAAAAAAATAGTAAGTTCAGTCGATGCGTTAAACTTAATTTGCTATATATGGTTGTATCAACAGTACTTTTCCTATCTGTTATGAACTTTGTGGTATTTGAACAAGACTTTTAATGAAAGTGTATGTTCATATTCTATTATAATTATGACATATTAAGGAACTCTTGATATTACTTTATGGAGAAAATTTAGCTCAGCCTAGAGCCTATCTAGTGAAGTTTTTTTTTAAATTTTGGCTAAACATATTTATTCCCATAGAAACAAAAAGAATACGGAACTTATCAGACCACAAAATACATTTTTGTAGCAAAAACAATGATGTTAGTATGTTTATTTTGCTGATGAGACTTCTCGACTTATGTTAGTGTTTTGTTTACCAGTAAGTTGTGATATTATAACGAGATGTACTCGTGTAGTAGTGTTGCTAATAGAGAACTTAAAAAAAAAAATCAAACAATATACTCAACTATCACGTGTGTGTTTCATAGTTTAATTTAAACAGTCAAATAACAAAGCACTTTGTTAGTATTGTTTGTAGAGTGGTCAGGAATAGATACCAATGTCGTTACAAACTTTTTTATATTTGGCTTCAACATGATGTCCTTTTCCACATTAGTGAGGAAAATAAATTTATTTTGATTGCATCATTAGTGGTCGCGTTGCGTTTTATTTACTTGTGTGGATCTGTGTATATTTTAGAGTAACCCGTGACTACGTGAACTGTGTTAGAGTAACACAAGTGTGTTTTGCGTGTTTCAGCGGGCCCCGGCGCAGAGAGGGGATATTTCGGTCCCTGGCAGACCTGCAAGCAGCTGTTGTACGGCCGAGAGAGATGCGGCCCTCTTGTCACCAGGTTCAGGCCCGTCTGTGAGTACACCGCTCTCTCTCTGTTTTAACTTTCACTTCACCTCACTCTCTATCTCTCCACAATCCTGCTCCAGACACACTCTATCTCTCCCCTCTCTATCCCTCCACAATCCCACTCCCAATCCACACTCTATCCCTCCACAATCCACTCCCAATACACACTCTATCTCTCCCCCTCTCTATCCCTCCACAATCCACACTAATCTTTACCCACACTCTATCCCTCCACAATCCACACTCATCTCTACCCACACTCTATCCCTCCACAATCCCATTCCCCATTCCACACTATATATCTCCCCTCTCTATCCCTCCACAATTCCACTCCAATCCACACTCTTTCTCCCCCCCTTTCTATCCCTCCACAATCCCGCTCCCAATCCACACTCTATCTCTCCCCCTCTTATCCCTCCACAATCCTGCTCCCAACCCACACTCTATCTCTCCCCCTCTCTATCCTCAACAATCCCACTCCCAGTCCACACTCTATCCCTCCACAATACCACTCCCAACCCACACTATCTCTCTACAATCCCACTCCCAATCCACACTCTATCCCTCCACAATCCCACTCCCAATTCACACTATCTCTCCCCTCTCTATCCCTCCACAATCCCACTCCCAATTCACACACTATCTCTCCCCCTCTTATCCCTCCACAATCCCACTCCCAACCCACACTCTATCTCTACCACTCCATCCCCTCCTCACCCTTAATCCATACCCATCCCTCCTTACTCATTCACTTACAACTCAATCTCACTTTATTTCTTATTTCTTCTAAGTTTCGTTCCCAAACACTTGAAATATATTAAACAGCATCGATGAATACACGGTAAAGGGAGTCAATCTTACTTTAGATTGGATTACTTTAATGGGGAGGTCTGGAGTCTAATATCGGTGTCATTAATCATTACTATGCCCTTTAAGTTATGTATATATTATTAATCATGCATTTTTGTAGCCACTGTAGACATTTTCTGCCATCGGTACGCCATCATAAGCGGTTGATTAAATGAATCTTGGGCTTGTCCCGTCTGTAAATACACGAAACTCAAGAGCTGTGCTTCCAATAAACACTTCCTGCCGGAAAGATCGTGTCACCGAAGGAGTGGCTGTATTTACTGATGTAATTAACAGGTCTTGTCAAATATTGCGCGACACTAAGGTGTGTACATGTTAAGTTAGTTGTCACTCCGTCAGATACCTTGTCTGTAATAACAATATGTAGTGCGCACCGTGGTAATTAAGGTGGGTTAGAAAGGGACGTGAGAAAATACCACTGTTTGTTCACTTTTAATGGCAATATTTTTTTTTCTAAAAATAAATAAAATATTGCTTCATTACAAACATAGTTTAATCTTTCTTCACCTGGTGGTATCTACAGTTATTAAATATCTGCCACGAGTAGACCGGCATTAGATAAACATCTTTTTAAATGAAGATGAAAAAATCGTTTTTAAATTCCAGGACCCCCTTGACATATATTCAAGAACTGTTGAGGTCACCATGTGAAGAAAATTAAATTCTATGTTTGTATTGAAGCAATATTTTATTTCATTTAATCAACTAAATATTTTTATATAAAAACTGCTAAAACACGGTCTCTCGCGTCCCATATACTCCAACCTTAACAGGGGTTAGACCTGCATCGGTGAAGCTCATTTAGTTTGGTTGGCCGATGATGGTGATGTTGCGATTAGAATCCCAGCCTGGTGTTTTAATGTCCCTCCAATCGCCATCCATGTAAATGTGGATAAATTTCCTCTAAATTATATTTATATTTCCCATTCCATCAGTGTAATTAAATAAAGATAGGCCAAAAAGGTGGTAAGACGAGATGTGTAAAAAAAGTAAATAAACTATTAGAAAAATGATGATAAGGTTATCTATATAAAAAAATTAATCAGTATCACTGGGTCTAAGGGATTCTATACATCCAATTATAAATCAAATATGGGAAACTACCTGTATCCAAGAATCAAACCTGGACCTGGCAATCCATGATATTGCGAACTGTATGCCTTAGAATGTGAAACCTTAAGTGCTATGGATCAAGTGATACTTATTTTTAACACCGTGTCTTACTACCTGCTTAGGTTATACGCACATGTACTAATTATCATAATGAGTTAAGGATGATAAAGGTAGAACTTAGAGGAAGCGTACTCACATTTGCATGGAAGGAGAGTGAAAACCAATTTTGCAAAAACCAATCTTAGTACACCCGACTGAGATTCAAACTCCGATCGCCCTCTCATCGGCATTCTAGTCTAACAATCAAGTAATATTATCTCAAGCGAATAATACTGCTACATTCGAGGATGGAGCGCATTGAGTACTGAAAATAGCACATTAAACTCATCTAGTTAGTATTATTTAAATTGAAAAATTATACCTGGACACTGGAATCCAACCTGGAACCTTTGGCTTGGTATGCCAATGCTCTAACCACTGAGCTATTCAGGAGTCATCCCTTGCTCAAGGTCATTCTTCATTAATATTTTAAGGTAGAGTAACTGCGGGAATTATCATTTTAATATGGGCTATCAATTAATATCGTGAGCTATCAGATAACGCAGCCATCTTCTACTCGGGAGAGAATTGCCATCAACAACTACAATAGCTTGTCTATTAAGGATGTTTTTTCTTAAATAGTTTTCCTCTCCCCCATTACGTCTCTCCTCTTTTTTTCTCTTGTTTTTCACTCTTTATTTTTTTCAACATTTTTTCCATACTTATTTTTTACAATCTTAATTATTCTATCTTCTTTTTTACTTTCTCTCGATACCTTGGAGATGAATTATTGCGATCGTCAAAAAAATCGAACTCGAGATTATGATAAATGTCGACGTTTCATGACCCCCTAAAAAAAAATTGTTTTCGCAATGTCATCTGTCTGACTGTTTCTGTAACTCGGGCTAGAGCGTAAACTATTTTACGATTGGGCTAAGACTTAGTACTGGGGTTCTCATAAGGTCTCCCCGAGGGATTTTTGGAATTAGACATCTAACCCTAAAATTAAGAGTAGTTTACCAAACGGAAAAACAGAGAAAAAAATCGATTTTCTTGGAATTCACTTTATAGTTTTAGATTTTTTTTATCTAGATACTGTTTATCATTATAAACAAGATGGTAATTCTCATTTTTCCGTGAGAATGACTTTGAGAGTACTTTATAATAATGTAGTTTCCAATTTTCATCATTTCTCCGCTCTTATTTGAGATACGAAATAACTTATCAATGTAAATTTGTAGTACTATTAAAGACAAACCTCTTTTATTTGAAATACATATTGTAACGTGGGGGGCACGTAACCTGGGAGGGTCACAGGCCATTCACACGTGAAAGTGTGAACCACGAGTTCTTTTAGAGATATTGGGGTAGGTTGCCGACCAAACACGAATAAAAATGCCCACGAAATATTCAAGGTTTTGATTAATAAAATTACCACTTACATACACACACTGATTAACTATATATCTAAATTAATTATAACTAAACAAGTAATTAAGTAAAATAAAAGAGCATTAATCAAGTCTGTAACTTAATTAAACTAATAGAGCACAGAGATACAGTAAATTAAATAAATAAATTTGACAACTCTAAAACACCTAATAACTATTCAAAGATTTAAAAACAGTCCCAAACATCTTAACTAAAAACAATTAGTCCACAGTAACAATGAATGTCTACATCACCCGTGTACTTAGGCCAAAACTTGTCCCACACACGATACACTGCGATGACCGCGATACACAAACACCGATCCGTACACTGGACACGCAGGTCCACACACGCGGACACTACACGCAGGTCCACACTGGACACGCAGGTCCACACACTGGACACGCTGGTCCACCATCCACTATACACGAGCACACACTGGACACGCTGGTCCACTCCCAGTCTCACTGATTAGGAGCCAAGAACTGAATCTGCGCGGCTATCGCTGAGCTTGTTTAATAGGGTGGTGACAGCTAAGGGTCTGGAATCCTCCATTTCTAAAGTTAAGAGTCCCAGAATAAAAAGATCCCGACCCTTCCAGACGTGTCTCCACCTCCTCCACCGCACCCCTTGGCCCATCTAATCCCATCAAGTGAGAATGTCCTGCCTACCTGCTAGACAAGAGGGAGACAGAGAGAACAAGGAGCGCAGCTAGGGGAACAATGAGAGCACGCTGTCCACTGTTAAACACTAATCTTGTTAAATATTTTTTTAAACCAATAGTTTCTGAGCTACAATCAAATAATATATTTTTAATTTAATTCATTTGAAAATGAATTTGATTCTTATGCTCTTTGGTGGACAGATATATTTCTCTTTTCTTAATTTTTCTGTAGCAGTGTTCCTAGTTTCTAATGCCATAGAGTAAGTAACAGTGCATATTATTTCATTTATGATCTTTGGTGTAGTGCTTCTACAACAATGTATAGACCTATCATTTTCTTTTCGCAAATCCTGCAATATTTTAGTAAAGGTCTAAAAAAAAATTAAAATTAGAGAGAGTCTTTGCGTTGCACCGTACCATTTATTTTCTCTTTTGATATTTTTTGTTTATGTCTCTTTACAATTTTGGGTAGTTTTCTTCCAAATGCCTACCTCCCTTTAGTGGTGAGGTGTGCCTGTGTCCATTGCTACCAATAATAACAGTTGAAAATAATAGATAATGTTGTCTTAAACATGAGCTAGTCTTGTCCATATCAAAATATAAATCATATGATAAAGTATTTTCACAAATTAGTTTGTATAGAAAGTCTGTTGGAATTCTGGGTGACATGTTTCATGCCATTTTGCAACTTTCATTGATATTCTTGCGAAAAAAATGCTCCATCCCCAGTCACGAAGGTGGTTGCAATACGCAGAAATTGTGCGGCTTTGTCAATGAATACATCATAGTAATTTACTCCACTGCTGCGCCTACCTTGTGTCCAGGGTAAGAGAACGCTTTAATTTAATTTAATTTCTTCTCCCTGAATATTTATTCCAATCTAATTTTAATTTATCTAGCAATATTATCTTTATTCCTCTATTAGTAAGCGATCGCCACTATTTATTAGGTTTTGGTTTCGGTAAGATCTGGTTTAATTTTTGATTTACACGGGGGGTAGGTGGGGAATACAGAGTTTTTAAAATAACATTGGGTTTAAATTCAAAATTTGGGGGAACGTATTGGTTTTACGATGTTGACATGTGGTAGATAACACTTTCTAAATGACATGCCTCGCACTACCTTCCTCATCGCCACTCCATTGTTGAAATATGTTCAGATGGCTCAGATGCAAGTAAGACGTGCTGCCATAAATATACTAATACAATTAAACTAGTGATAGGGTATAATGTTATCTAGGTGTTTTAGCACTGAATCTTACTACCCATTATATGCTAACTACGCTAATGGGCTAGGCAAGGTTGAATTTATATTAAGGGTACCTGCATTTACATAAGAAAGTGTGGGAAAAACTTTAAGAAAAACCATCCTCAGTACACCTGCTAGGTTCAAACCATGATCTTCCCATCATCGGAAGTCTCGTCTATTGCAAGATAGCTCTTTAGACCACGGGGCCACCAAAGCGGGTGTTATCAATGTTTACTGAAAGTAAATGTGTTTGTATTTTGTAAAATGTCCTCCCGTTTTCTTACCGTTACTATCAGTCTGTGATAATCTCATGTAATAGTATATTTGTTATTGAACTACTATTCGACTGTACTGTTACTTGTGTTGCAGTGGCGGTTGGATAGCGGGAATGGTGGCTTCTGGAGGGGTTGCCCTTCTTGCCATCTTCTGCGTGCTCAGCATCTTCCAAATGGCGATGGTCTCCTCCAAGGAGAAGGTGGTGATGTCTTACAGTGCTGTAGTTATCGGCAAGCTGGCCCTCAGTTTGCTCGCCAGTAAGTACTATCAGGACCTCTAATTTTGAAATTTATGAGCTGCTCCTAATTTTGAATTGACTGAACTGCTAAAACTGACTTCACACTAGAGTCTTATGAGATAATCCCCCTCGCCAGCTAAACACCGGCTGAAACAGGACTTGTCTTGCGAGTAAAGTAAACTCCTCTCGCTCTTCGACTGCAACCTATGAGAGAGATTTTGTTGAAAGTAACCTGCCATAGTGCAACATGGGTCTTCTGAAATAAAAAAGTTTTATTGCTTTGAAAGCTTCATGCAATACTTTAATAAGAGTATTTGTTTGCTTGAAATGGAAATAATCTCACTTAATATACTACATCAGATCAATAGGCAGTGTGAGCATCTCATAATCTAGAGTACCAGAGTTCAAATCTTGACTCCTATATTGTTTATTGATTGGACAAAAAAAAATTAACATTTCATTTCATAAATTATGTTAACAAAACATATAATTTATTTTACAATATTTTTTTCTAAGAATCTATAAGGTATTTGAACCTACGTATACAACCCCGTTATTCTTTAAATATAATTAAACAAGGTCAATTGATATTAAAAATTGAAAATAAAACATTAACTTTAAAATTTTGTGTATAGGTGATTTAAAACAAATTTTATGGGTTTTATAACATACAAAATCTGCATATTTAAAAATATTGGGATAGAGAAAGCGAAAATAAAATAGCACTATATGCTATTACAAGGATTTTTTTTATTCAATCAAATTAAAAATAATAAAATCGAGTGGTGATTGATCTCGTGACCTTTGTTTGACGCTATAGATAAGTACGCTACCAAATGAGTCAAAGTAGCTACCTATTGAATAATAAAAAGTTTATCTTAAACTTAAATAATTTGTGCACATTTTTAGACAATAAAATAGTTGCAAGCAACTGGAAGAATATTTTTTAATACATCAAAACAAATCGTTTTATATGATACACTCAATCCAATAATACTATTTACTTTCGTTTACGTATCTTGTACAATAGTGCTTTTGTATCCCATCTGCTCAATCCTTTGGAGCATCATAGGTGACCTGGTGGTCTAGGGGTAAGGTGTCAGACTTCTATGCTGACGGCCGGGGTTCAATCCTCGGTCCCGGCAAAGATTTATCTGATTACCAAACCCTTCCTTCACCTCTGACAAGACATCTTGTGAATGTGGGGAATGCCAGGCCTCCACCGTGGTTTGGATTCCACGTTAAACTGTAGGTCCTTCATTTCATCTCACAATCACCCTACCATTACACATTAGCGTAAGTGCGTATAACCCGAACGGGTAGTAAGACGTGGTGCTAATAATAATAATAACTTGGAGCCTCATGTTTTTCCAGTGCTATCGGGTTGAAGATTCAGTCGCTTGAGATACAACGCCACACCAACTGGAACGACAGTAAAGACATATCAAAACTAATCCTTTTTTTTTTGTATACTATGCAGTTTGCACGAACCTGACTTAAATGTTTACTCGCTAGCAGGTTTTCTCGCAAGTTTCAAAATCAATTGATGCAGAGACGTCTCAAGGGATAAAGCGGGTGATACACGAGGTTCCGAACTCAAGGGAGTACCGTGCCACCAATTATCTTTAAAAAGAATCAAATTCAAATTATAATTTTAGTGAAATGTGCCTAAATTATTCAGACATATTGGATGTCCTGATTCTCTTTAGTGCTTAGTAAGACTCCTGTACAACTTATTTCCTAATCCAGACACCAGGAACCAATGTGATAATAATGTGTAATAATATTTTTTTTTTTTTTTCCTGATAACCAAAATGTAGGTAAACGCTTTATCAGCTAAGTAAAGATGTAGGATTATACAATGACTGTAGGCCTGTCAGAGATAAACCAACATTTCTAGGATTGATCAAATACTTATTTTTTCGAGTTCAGCTAAATAAAATATATTTCTTAATACCCTTATAAAATTTCTTTTGCTTATTCGTTATTTATGAAGGGTGTTAGAATGTATATTATATCATGGATTTTTGCGAGTACGTAAACCGATAACAAAAAAGGTCGTATGTGGTTTGAAAAAAATAAAATTGTTCAGTCGATAAAAGGGATTTTTTAACAGCCTATTAAATGTGAAATATCCCGATAGCATTTCTAGTATTCAGAATCCACCTGAAAAGCGGAAAAAAGGGGGTGCGTGACATGTTGAATAATAAACCAAAACTAGTAATCCCTCTCACATACCCTTATCACGTTATGGGAGATGGGCGATAGAAATGCGCGTTTTTCCTGTTTTTTGTTTTCCCGTCTCGTGGATGGGTGTGGGATGTTTGCGGGATAGAGGTTGGCTATATGTTTTATGAGACAACACCACCACTGGGCGTGATGATAGTCGTTGGAGATTTGGCAATAAGCTTTCATTTTAACAAAGTTTCGCTTGTTTACGTAAGATACATACATGACACATGTCTAACACCGCTATAACACTCTTTATTACTTGTACACAATTTTAATTACTTTGGGTGAGTCCTCTTTTTTTTACAACGCTTGCAAAAAATTGACACATTTAATTACACTTTTAAACATTATGAAATTTTAAATCTATTTATTTTTGATGTATTTAATATTAACTTGGCAAACTTAGTATTTACCCATTATTTTTCCTTTACTTTACTAAATGTTCAGCCAAAGAAATGCAAATATTGATAAAACATAACGATAAAATCTAGTGGCACATTTTGTAAGAAATTAAATAGTTGACCATCTGGTGGTCTAGGGGTAAGGTGTCAGACTTCTGTGCTGGCGGCCGGGGTTCAATCCTCGGTCCCGGCACATATTTATCTGATTACCAAACCCTTCCTTCACCTCTGACAAGACATCTTGTGAATGTGGGGAATGCCAGGCCTCCACCGTGTTTCGGATTCCACGTTAAACTGTAGGTCCTTCATTTCATCTCACAATATCCTACCATTACACATTAGCGTAAGTGCGTATAACCCGAACGGGTAGTAAGACGCGGTGCTAATAATAATAAATAATAATAATATTAATAATATAAATAATCAATAATAATATAATATATCTATTCGTTAATTTTATTGATTAATTACTCTTCATCAGCAAATGCATTTCTCTCATAGTTATTTTATTTTCACATATTACATTAAAAGATAGACTCTCGTTAGCTATTTTCCAGATTCAGCACACTCTAAGACACACAGGAAAATACTTCTTATTAAGCAGCCAAAAAAGCGCCGACTGTTCCATCCTTCCGAATTTTTAAAGTAAGGACGTTTAGATTTTGAGGTGAAATTAGGAATTATTATGTCTGATTTCATCCAAATAAACACTTTGTGTCTATAAGTTTTTCTATATCACCGCGTCTTACTACTATCTACTCAGGTTATATCATACATGATAATTACTCTAATGGTGAAGGTATGAGGAAGGAAGTACTTTAGAGATAATCTACCCGCATTTGCATAGAAGGAGAGTTGGAAACCATGTAGAGAAAACCGTCCTCAGTTGGTGCGAAAAGGACTCGAGCCCCGCTCTCCCCGTCTTCAGCAGGTCATTCTAACACGAGAGTAACGCCTTAGACCATTCGGTCACTAAAGCAATTCTCTCTAATTAAAAAAAAATCAATTGTGTAGCCATCTTAATAGACCGTAGGATGTTACCACAAACTTTCTTAACACAACCATTACTGGCAGTTAAGAGAAACTAGGGGCGTGTCGTGTCGTGGCACCAGGGTAAGCATAGTTAAAGTTCTGAATTTATCTCATAATTCAGTGGAAATAAATTTCATTGTGAGTTATGTAGAGCATAGACTATTTATTGTAGGTCAAGTAGAGAGAAATTGCACGAGAACACATCAGAGGCACAGAAATAATCAAGCTTTACTTACCCTTACAACACTACAAGATACGTCACTGTTAGGGGCCAATGACAGATAAATAAATGTATCTAAACTTAGGTGCGCATCGATATACTGTAATAAGAATCTTTCATTTTTTTAATGTATAGCATTTAAATCTCTTTAACTCTAATTGCAATTCCTATAATACTTAATTTATGCTATCATTATTTAAACTAAGTAAAGAAACCAAATTAAAATGAAATGATCAAAATGTAGATTGTTTTTACAGAATATTATGAATGTGTTCAATCCCGACTAGTTTTATTGGACGGAGTATTAAACTTCTCCATTGGTTATGGTTACAAAATGGTTACAAATTATGGAAATTAAATTTTAGATTGACCTAAGATTTAGGCCACGTTTGTAACTTTTAAATGCATTATCTTTTAAAATTATATTTTTGATTTCGACATGACTTTTATATATGTAGTTTTCCAAGAAAAATAAACTAAATGTCAAATCAATTCCAAAATGAGAGCATTGAAAATATTTTATTTTTATTTTAAGGCAGAAAATAACGAATTACTCGTTCAACTACCTAACATTAATAAATGAAATATCTTCTTCTATTCATAGAACGTGTGGGGCTGGATCTCTCTTGGTAGTAAGGTCTTATCAAAATAGCCTAAATGAATATTTGTATATTTTGAAATACCACACCTTAAATATCTGGGTCGTGCACACACATAAATTACGCCAATAGGGTTAAGTATGAGGAAGGTAAAATTTCAGATGGTAACATATTCGCATTTGTGGGGAAGGATAGTGGTAAAACATTTTTACGAAATGTCACTCTCAGAACACTTGTCAGAAATTCAACGCGAGAGTGACGCTTTAGACAATGCAACAACCGATACGGCTCTGAACCTATTTGATTACTCTAATAAACATATCCCATAGCCCATTTTACTACTTCACCAGATATGCTTAGACACCTATTTTACATCATTAGGCATGTATTTACACCCATTTGAATCCCCAAGATTGTTGGTGATTTTATTTATATGTACTTCCACA
Source organism: Timema cristinae (assembly GCA_039000515.1). NCBI lineage: Eukaryota > Metazoa > Arthropoda > Insecta > Phasmatodea > Timematidae > Timema > Timema cristinae. The sequence goes on from JBCFYV010000012.1 coordinate 47,849,887, forward strand.
ATCTACAGTCTTCAATAGGCCTATAACTATTTCGTGTACGTGTAGGCTTTATCAAATACATAAACACGTGTAAGTAGCCCCCGTTTATCCTGAAAGGTAGTATTCTTGCTTGAACCCACTACGAAGTAGCATGTAAAATAGGCCTAGTCTGAAAAACGTGATCGATCAATGCAAAAACATAGATTTATTATCTTAGAAGTGGTTTTGAAAATATTAACATAGAAATTTCACTCGTGCTCGAGAAAGCTGATATTTCCAAAGGGATGATTTTTTCGCAAGACCTATCCGGTAGCTAGCACCATCTACGGTTTCCATGATCCATCTGTTCTTTTTGGCGCGGAAGGATACTTTGGTCGGTCGTGAATCCAGGCCACGCCACACCTTTCACCCTCACGCCCACCATCCCAAAAAATAAGATTTAGACTTCCACTCGACAGGGTCAAGGGCCTTAATTGTAGATAAGTTTAATAGCCCAGGGAAAGTTACAATCCTTAACTTTCCTACTTATTTTCAGCTACATAAATTCATAAGCAAAAAAGTCTAATAGGAGTGCTTTTTTTCCCAACAGTACTTCATTTTAGCCAAAATGGCATCAGGAACTAGGAACACTGTTACAGAAAAATTTAGAAAAGAGAAACATCTTTGTAAACCAAAGAGCATAAGGATAAACCTGTATTAAAAACAGTAGTGTAGTCGTAAATTTAGCAGTGCCTAAGTGCAGTGCAGTAAGGTCGTAGCAATCTCAAAGTTGAAGCGGGGTTTTGGGAGCACCAACCACCATAGTTGAAAGAACGCACAAACATAAGTGCCTCTAAAATACTATTTGGAGCATCTTTAATGATTACTAAGGCAGAAACTTACTTAACGCACTTCCCCTAAAATTCAAGGAATTCACATAGAGCACTGTAAATTTAATCAGAATTTATTGATTAATAGTATAAAAAAGTTTTAACATAAAATTAATATAAAATAATTATTTAACTTGAAATTGCAAAGTATAAAACTTAACAAAACATTTTTAAAATTATTTTTCCACGAAAAGCAGTGCCATAACGGCGTTCCCCCGCGTTCCCACACGTTCCGCTCCACAACACCTCTGATTAAAAGTATATATATATATTCATAGATCAAAACTTATTGGTCTTATAAAAAAAATATTTTACATTTAATATTACTACAACTTTAAAATGATAAGTTATTACGAGTCTCAAATAGTTGCTGAGAAATTATGAACATTTGAAAATCTCTCCTATGTAAAGTACCCTCAAAGTCATTTTCATGAATAAATAAAAATGTTCCTTCTTGTTTATAATGATAAACTGTGTTCAGATATCAAATTTAATCAAAGTCATTAGAGCGAATTTCGAGAAAATAGATTTATTCTCTTTTTGCCTTTCAATAAACTAGCCTTAAATTTAGGGTTAGATATCTGATACCAAAAATCCCTGGAGGGGGGGGGGGTGCTTATGTAAACACCTGAGACAAAGTTTTAGCACAAACGGTAAAATTGTTTCTGTTCTAGCCCAAACCAAGGTACAAACAGTCAGACGGCATTTCGGAAACAACTTTTTTGTTTAAGGAGGTTATGAAACGTCGACATTTATCAAAATCTCGATTTCGAATTTTTGAGTTACCCACAGTCGTTGCTTGCCGTTGGTTTGATCACCATTGATGGGGAGGTCAAGGTTCGAATCTCCTCTGCGTGAACTGAAGATGGTTTTCCCATTAAATGTGTGTTATATATATATATATAATATATAAATATATATATATATTATCACACACACACCTTTAACGGTTTTCCACAAGAAATTTATCATTCTGATTTTCCAATCTTTACTCTTTACTCCAAACAAATGCGGGTTCACTTCATCTTAGCTACCTTTCTCATCTCTACCTAATCAAATTAAGCCGTTGATAATCTATGTTTGAACGTAGCAATAAAAGAGAAACAACTTGATTTTGGATGGGTTATAATCATAATATAATAATAAATTAATGATTTTAAATGAAAATATGTTTTAGAGAGCTTATTTAATTTGTTTTTTTTGATATTTTTTTTTTAGTATAGGTGTTATATAAACAAAGTTAACAGTAGGGCCTATTTGTAAAGTGAAGTAGGCGTACAGTACGTAAATTACATTTAATTGAAATAAAATTTGAAAAATTGCAATTTTTTGCCAACTTTGGCCACCTTTTTCTAACTCATTTAATTTTTTAAAGATATTCCCAATTATTTTTTTATCAGGCTATCACCTAAACAAAGTGTTGTTTTCACTTTGGTTTTTCTATCTTCTGTACAAACAAATTGTGGTGCACTCTTACCTCCTAATACCATGTATTTAAATAACTAACGTAAGTAATGACCGTAAAAACTATGTCACTGAAAAAACAAAAAGAAATTGCAATTTTTTTTAAATATAGGGAAGAAAATATATTTTTATATAATCCTACAGTAATAGATAAACTAAACAAAAAGTCACAATTTATTGTAAATAATGATTTCCTCAGGTAGCTCAGAAAAATTATACTTTGACAGGGATTCTAGCCCTTGTCCTTTGACTTTGGACATCATTCTACAAGACCCCGATATTACGGCTCTAAACCCGACATCATTCCTTGGAGAGAATAACGGTGATAGCTTGTCTTTTGTTGAGTAGCAATCAACAAAGTTGAAATGATTGGGGGTTTGGGGGGAGGACGGGGTTCACCTGTGGAATGTAAGGACACTGGGGTTGGTGTAGTGACTGCCATAACTACAGCAGCGCACCTCTGGTGAGGTGATAATACATGGAACTACTTGGAAGAGAGATTTGCAAAACCTTTAAGATGTCCATCCGAATCTTAAACCTTAAATCTCACTTCACAGGCAATACAGTGTGTTGCGAGCCTAACGTTTTAGACCGTGTGACCACTGAAGCGAGTTAAGATGGTCATGATAACTAAATGGTTTTACCATCCCTGGAGGTTGTGGTTAGTGCCATACTGCCAAGTGAACGTGACCTTGACCACGGACAAGGTATACACGAGACCCAAAGTCACCAGGTTAAAACTGCTGCACTCATTGGGAGATAGAGCTTGAGTCCAACACTGGGATCGCTACAAGCAATCCCAAGTGGCAACATCACTGCAAGCATTTTTAAAACAGTTTACTTTTAAAGATGATCTTACAAGAGAGCAGACAGAAATTGATTAGGAGCCTATCCAGACTGCAAATTACAAAGAAAACGTAAAATACGATGGTCCTTTTTTTGCTCAAGTAATGTAAATGTTTGCAAACTACCTTGTTGAAAACAATCTTAAAATACTATCGACTAGTTACTAATTGTCTGAAAGGATTTGTTCATGGAAAGAGGGTGAGTTGCGAGTAAAAGAAGGGAGGGGGTTGGTTTGCTGGAACCTGAACTATTTTGTTCAGACCGCCACCCTCGGAAACTTGATCTCCAGCTTGTAGCCAAAATGAACAATTTGATTAGTTGTTTCACTTGGAAGTGCTGTTATCACTGAGAACTGCTACTAGCACTCCCCAGTCTCTATTGACTCAAATTTGCTCAAGAAAAGCAGCGAAACTCCCACATGGCTGAGTATCTTGGTGTTACTTGTCTGTGACCTTGGTCAACTCGCGGGAGCCGCGTGTATTATTTAGTATACGCCTGCGTATTCAGTCAGGTACTGGGTGATGATTGGTAGCGGGAGTGGGGGGAATAGGAGAAAGGGAAGGGATTTCCGCAGTTTCCGCAGTGCTCTAAACTAGCTTCAAACGTGGGTAAACAATACTTTAGTACGTTACTCAATCCATTTACCCCCTACAGTTAATTTTATTACTTGACAGATTTTACATATTTTAGCTTTAGTGAATTCAACATTGTCAACTTCAGTTTGTTTGTATCCGATTGTATTACCTTTGTTATTTAGTGGATTTAATCACGACACTTTCTGGTAAGTTTTTCTTTATTTTATAAGGGGTTGTTTATTTGGGTTTCTTTCACTGCGTTCTAGTTAATGTTCGGGTATTACGCATAACTACGCTAATTAAATAGGGATAAGGAAGATATAATTGTATATTTAATATCCACATTTGCATGGAGAAAGATGGTGAAACTATATAAGAAAATCCACCCATAGCCAGATTCTTAATACAATCATTTGAAAAATATACTTGGTTTGTGTGTTCATTTTCTTAGAGTATACAACTAAAAATAAAGTATTAGGATAACGTTTGGCCATCTTTTAAAAATACTATTACTTTTTTACTATGCTTGATAAAGGCCTGATATGAACGGTAAGGGCAAGGAAGGTTATTTGGAGAATATATACCCTTTATACCCTTGGGGGATTCATGAGAGAACCATAGCAATATATCACTTGTGGGCAAGCGGACTAAACATCAAGCTCGTCTAGTATAGTTTGCCAGCGACAGTGAGGTTATGATTTGAATCATGGTATCGTGAACTGAGTCTGTTTTTTTCCTAAACGATGTCCAAATCTTCTCTTTCTCCACGCAAATACAGCTACTTTTCTTCTAAATTCTACTTTACTTATTCCTGCCCAATTATTATATTTAAATGAGGATAGTTCAGATGGGTAGTAAGACGCAGTGCGATGAAGTTTTTTTCCCCGCATCCCCCTAATCCATTCGGACTGTAATGTCTGTTCACGGTAGGAATTGACTTCTGAAAGGCCTTTTTCCCTACCATAAATCTATTATATAGTAGGATATTGGTAGGAAAAAAGACCTTTCAGAGAGTAATTCCTACGTGAATGGAATATACACATATTTACACTGTTAGGTAGTGATGATAAAAGGTAGAATTCAGTGGAAGTGTACCCGCAGTTTTGTAAAAAGGATAGTGGTAACCCATGTGGGTAACATAAAGGTGAGGCTGACGTATTTATAGGCATGCCCATTGGTAACATTGTATGTAGACTCATGTTACACATATTTACATCCATTACTGTTTCCAGCCTATGGTCTGGGTCAATTTTTTATTCAACCCATATATTTTCCACTATCAGCTTGCTAGGCCTGTCATAGCATCATATGCCTTATAAACTAACTTAAGACTAGGACAGGCACAGCATCGAGTCCCCAGCCGTTAATTCATCCTTGTTAAACGGTAAACCCACATTTCATTAATGATCAATTTTTTCGGCCATGTTGTGAATCGAACCCGGGACCGTTAGTTCAGTAGAAAGACACCCTACCAACTTAGCTAAGGTTTTGGAAGCGTTATTCATATGACAATATTTATTAAAATAACAATTACCTAGCTCGTTATCAAACAGTCAGGATAACTTCTTACCTAGCTAAGAGTCTTGGATTCAACTCCCTTAGTGTTAAAAAAAAAAGTAAGTGAAATCTAGAATTTTCTTTTTCCCTACTAATAAATTGATGGTGGTAAAGAGATTGAGTGCTGTGGTTGATCTAGAATTAAGTTTGTATGTAAGTTATGTTATATGGTCAGTTGGAAATAACAGTTTCAAATATACCTTAATAAAAAAACAATGTAATCTATTTTTAAGGTAACGGTTCATTCCTACTGGCTCTTACACAAAATATCAATCAAATTGTCTTTGATTTATGGTCTTTATAAAGACCATGTGGAATAAAAGTGTTTATTTATAAATTAAAATGTGGTTATAATAATGTGGCCGGTGAAGGTATTTACTGTTAGTTTTCCAGTTAAACGCCTCTTAAAAACTAAAAAAAAAAAAAAATTTCACATAAAAAAATTAAATAAAAAATTTGTTACTTTTGTGAATATGCAGCGTTTAGTTTCAAACTTTGAATACTAAGCCTTGGCATTAAAAATAATCGAGATGAAGAACTAACCGCATAAATTGAACACATTTACATCTCCTGTCTGACCCTTCCATCCCCCTTTAATTCCTTAAGCATTGGGGTTGCGTAATGGCTGCGTATATCTCTATCAAGGTCAACTTACCTTATTTTAAAAGTTAATAGCATGATTTCACACAGGTCATTTTGTTGAAAAAATGTATTTAATTCACCTTTGAAGTCTCTGTAAATATGGGAACTTTTTTATTATTAGTAGTGGTGGTGGTGGTGTGGTGGTGGTGGGTGGTGGTGGTGTGTGGTGGTGGTTGCACCGCCACCGCCACGTCTTACTACCGGGTTATATCACTACTCTAATTGTAATGGTAGGGTGATTGTGAGATGAAATGGAGGACCTACAGTTTAACATGGGATCCGAACCACGGTTGAGGCCTGGCATTCCTCCACATTCACAAGCTGTGATTAATACTCGTCTTGTCAGAGGTGGGCAATCAGATAAATCTGTGCCGAGACTGAGTAGGAATTCCTTTTAAGAAATTTAGAAAAAATAGAGAATTTTGTATTACTAGTAATTGTAGTAATAGCTTTCTATTAGTGTAAAAGTGTACTAGAATGCATAATGGCCGCTAGCTCTTATTTATTGGGGAAGAGAGGGGGGATTTAACTGGGTTTGTACCCAGGTTTTTTGGTCAAAGGTGTGTGGGCTCGGAAGGGAAGGGGAGGGTACTTGCAGTGGCTCCTGGACGTCCCCAATATGAGTGGTATTTTTTTTTTACATTAAATATTTTATGATACGTTTTAAAGAATTCTAACACACAATTCAGCTTGTAGCTATTAGAACATTAAATATATCCAATAAGCTAAAAGCCTAACCATTGACGAGGGAAAAAAAAATCATACTTTCGGAAGACGGAATTACCTTCTTTCCTGGTTACGGCCCTGGAAATAACCAATTTTCCTTTCACATTAAAGAAAAAATTATGCTTTTTAACCAACTGAATAACATATATTTGATACCTTACTCAGCTATTGTATTAATCATTAATGTATTGATCCAAACGTGGATCTTCTTCTTTTTTTTATAAAACACCATACTGTTTCTTTTATATCGATGTTGTGCCATATGTCTTTGCGCAGATGACAAACTACAACGTAGTTTGGTCGTTTTATGTCATACTTTATCTTAAGTAGGTCTTTAGTCTACGCATTGATCCAAAATGTTATTCTACCTCACAAGATGAACTTGGCAACACAAGTAGTAGACGAATTAATGTTTTAACATATGAAAACATATTCTGTTCACTAAGGTTTAGTAGTAGCACCGTAATTGGTAGTTGAAAACAGAAGGGTGAGGGTTTTTAAAGATGGGAATTTAAGCTAGAATAAATGTGTGATAGTTTGTATTTAAACATTTTTACTTTCTGCTAGCTTACAGGTAAATAAAGTATTGTGATCGTCAAAAAAATCGAACTCGAGATTTGGATGAATCTCGACGTTTAATGACCCCCCGAATAGAAAAAGTTATGTTTGAATTTCCGTCTGTCTGTCCTTCCAACTAGAGCCTAAACTTTTTCATCGATCGAGCTAAAACCTGGTATCTAGGTTTTACATAGGGCTGCCAAAAGGGGTTTTTTGTATTTGTATATCCAACCCTAAAATTAAGGGTAGTTTACTGAAGGTCAAAAAGAGAAAAAGTATATTTTTTCTATTTTCTCAAAATCGCCTCTAGACGATTTTGATTAAATTTCATTTCTAAACATTTATAAATATTACAAACTATATGGCCACCCTCATTATTTCGACAAAATGACTTTAAGGACTCCGATCTGATGCATAAATTCTCATTTTTTAACATATCTCCGAAACTATTTGAGATATGAAATTACTCAACATTGAAAATATGTATATCTATTTATAATACAAATATTTTATAGAAACATATTTGTATTAAATTGTATTAAAACCAATAACTTTAAATTTATATATCTTTAACCTTTCGAACACTAAAGGTATTGCAACCGTAAAAATAATCTAACCCGAAATGTTGATGAATGTCGACGTCTCATGACACCCCAAACACTAAAAAGTTGTGTTTGCAATGCCATCTGTCTGTGTGTCTGTTTAGACTTAAAATTAAAATTGGTTTAAAAAAGGGCAAAAAGATATAAAATTGATTTTCTCAAAATCGGCTCTAACGATTTTGATTAAAATTCTTATCCAGGCGTTGATTAAGATATTAAATAAACTGGCTATTTTCATTTTCCCATGAAAATGACTTTTATAGGATACTTTACAGAAGCATAAACTTCCTCCCGTAACTATTTGAGATACAAACTAACTTATCCTTGAAAAATTGTAGTACTATTAAAAATTTTAAAAAATTATGTAAAATATATTTTTATAAGACCAACAGTTTCTGAGATATTGGCAAATATATGAATACAATTTTGTGAGCTTTATTGTAAAGAGATACTACTTGAGTTTTAACGCAATAATTCTCCAATGCCACAGCGTAATTAATCATAAGTAAGTCTCTAAAAGTTTATGTTGTTTTTCCTTAAATCTCTTAGGATAAATGTTTGTACAACAATGATCTATCTCAATTTTAGACGCAATAGTCAATATTTACATTCTTTTATTGCTCAAAATTTATAAATGAGGAATTTAATAGCAATGCGATAACATGGAGATTTGCAACACCTAATAAAATATCGAACATTTTAACCGGACGTTGAAATTTTAATACGAAGTGTTGACCCTTGTGGACCCAACATTGATCTTATTTATCGATCCAAACATACAAATGAGAACATTAATTCTTTAAACATAATATTATAAAAATTTTAACCAGGACTCAAAAATGTCTTACATAAATATATTGCAATTTATGCTTGGGTTTGCTATTGTATATTATTTCGTTTCACATAATATATAACGAGTTTTGAATAAATATCTCTATTTTTAAACAATAGAGCGAGAAAGTACGTGTGGAGTTCCATACCATTTATTTAAATTCCATTCGAATTAATTCAAAATTACTTTTATAGGTAAACTATTATTTATATATTGATAATTCCCGTAAACATTTACAATAATAGAAAGCTTATGACGTGGTAATTATTTTGGCTTGATATGCTGTAGGTACACTTTTCTCATAAACGAGACAACAATATGGGGATTATAGGCAAAGGATTCACGTCTAGGTGCCCTTAAGATAGTTTAAAGTTAACGCATTGATTTAGTACGCGTTTAAAAAGTGAATTTAGAACTAGTTTATCTAATTATAACTATACTTACATTTAAATCTTTTATTCTTTAATACCTAGCCAATAATTCATCTTTAAGATTACATTTCTTCAGATTGATATTTTGATTTAGTTCATAAAGCGAATGAACAACTATTTAAATATTAGAATACTTTACATATTCCGATTTTAAAGTGTCATCGTGGTAGTAAAGTAGGTCACGTATCTGACGATTACCAAAACTTTCAAATCACCTATTCTACAGATGTCACGTTTGACAAATAATATCAACGCTGATAAAATAATGAAAATATTGTAGCTATCAATATTAAGAGTAAAATAATATACTTTTATATACTGTTTCAACCTAGATCCTTTCTACCTTGATACCGGTGTAGGTGTAGGACTTAATAGAAATAGGTTGAACAAAAAACGCTTATGTTAAGACAAAAAAAAAGTATTCACCCACCTTAAACATATTTACGTCCGCAAAAAATGGCAACATCAACCCATTAGTCTCCCATGTTGGCCCCTCCCAAGGGAAACATCCATTTCAGGAACACACAATGGCGAACTGTCGCGTTTGGTGAATGAACGCCAGTTTGCACTAATACATGAAAGCGATGAATGCCATGTGTGTAGTGTATGACCCATGTTGAGGGGGTAGGAGGGGTACACCCTTTCCCAACATTCTCTTCTCACAGAGCCCCCATATTTCGCGTCATCGGTGACCATCGACTTAGGGCGGTGGCCAAGTCCCTCTGTGGTAGCACAACAACGCCCCTTTAAGCCTTCGTCGGGGGAGAATCGCCACAGGAAATTAAATCTGCCGGTGACAATTGGACATGAGTCGACAGAAGAGGAAATAGAAGTTTTATATTCAGGATCGTTGAATGTTGACTACAGCCTCGGAGATAAATACTTGGTTTTGGGTTTGATTAGGGCCTTACACATTGGTGGGCACGTGGGCTAGGATGACAGCCTCACCTGATTTTTGTTTGCTGGTGACTAAGAGGATGAGATTAGAAAATCTGCTGAGTACATTGAAGGGAGAGATTTATTCTTATGGATTTTCTCACGGTCTATTCACACTAGAGTTAGTGTATTTCTTCTAAACTAACTTCCTTTAATAAATTACGCTGCTATACGTAATATAAATATATAACAAACATTGTGTTGAAAACTGTAGTTCTAATCAGCGGTAAGACTAAGTCTATGTTGTTTTCATTATAGATTACAAGACCTGGATACATTTGTAAAGAGTTTAATTATATAATAATTAATCTAATACATTTTTTTCCCCGTTTTTAACTCATATTATTTAACAATTTAATCCTAATCTTCGCTAGCGTTTCTTTTGGTGAAAATGGGGATTAACATAACGTATTTACTATCACATGCACACTTTCCTCAAATTGAATTAATTTAGATAAAATCCTATAATTTTAAAAATTTAATCAAGTGTTTCTGTCTAGTTTTCCAAAATTGTGAATACGAAATGTTATGTTTACTATATCTGAAAGGCTAGGATAATTGTGACACCTTATTTATTAATTGAATCCAATCTCATCTTTAGTTTTGTAACACTAAGTCCACACGTAAATGTCATTACTAAAGATCGTATTTGTTATTTTGTGTTTCAATGACACAACCAGAGAGTGATTCACCACCAAAACATGTATCTATTTCCTGTTAGATTAATGTGCCTGTGTGTGTGTGTGTGTGTGTGTGGTGTGTGAGCCTAGTTTCTAATGGCAGGCAAAATATTGGGACGTGATCGCTGATTTCACAATACTTCCCCTATTCGTCATTAAACATTCATTAGTTTAATAGTTGCGACCCGAGTTCCAAGGGACTAGGTCTGGTTACATATGTTACGAGCATTGTTAACCAACCATAACATTAGTGTTAAATCAAATTAGACACAATTATTTTTTCTAAAATGCCATGATTACAGGGTGATTTTTTAAAAAGTAATTGCATCTATTTCATATTAATTAATGCAAATAACGTATACAAATAGAGTAGTTAATTCCAGCCCCATCTTAATTTTATTTCTACTACTTGAGTTTGTAAAAATAGATTGAAAACTAGATGCCTTTTTTTATTGCTCACATGTATTTCCTCCCAACTGTTTATCTCGAACAAAATAATATATAAATTAGGATTAGAATTAATATTTTCTCTTACTAAACTACTCATACGTTTTTGTATTGAATGGCGTATCCAGTTGATAAGGGTATCTACTATTAAAACTACTTTATATAGTATATAATTTAATAACCTTAGATAACATATTTTTTAATTGTTTAATATAACATAAACTTATTTTATTTTGCTAGCAAAAAATATATATATTTAAAATATAATGTATCAAATGTTTATTAGATGAAATATAACAATTTACTTAGTTAAAGCTTACTACTTATTTATATCCCGATTATGTAAATAATAATTGTTACTATTTAATTAATGGAAAGTAATAAAACTAAGCCAGATCTATAACTTTGTAGCTGGTTGCTACCCACTTTAATGGTATAACAGTTTAAGGTGTAACTCTAGAAATTGGTTAGATTATTGCTGACTCGAAGAAAGAGGTTCGAATCCCTGCTGGGCTTAGAGAGGTTTTCATTTTTCTAAATCTCTTCAACTCTCCTCATGGAAATACAAGTGCATTTACTCTTAATTATAACTTCCTTGTGTATTCCCTATTAATGTAAATATTCTAGCCTTCCCGGGTAGTAAAACGAGATGCACGCATGTGCGTGCGCACACAAACACATCCACACATACACTCACAAAGTTAATTGAAAAAATAGCTTACAATACAACAGTAGAATTAAAACAAAATAGTTACACTTATACAATTTTAAAATTATGTAAGTACTGCTCTCCAGACATTTGTTTTAAAGTTATATACCATAATATATTGTACATCTTAGGCTATTTACTTTTATAATATAGTAAAAAAGTAAAATTTCTATAAATTAAATTTATTACTGCCTTTTTTTTAGTACCACGTCTTACTATCAATTCAGATTATATACTTATGAATTAATTACTCTACTGATTAGGGATGATAGAGAGTAACCATTACACCCGACTTTGATCGAACCACGATCTCCCCGTCATCGACACACTAGTATATGGTGAGAATGACGCCTTAGACCATGCGGCCACCCGAGTGGATATACTGTGATATTGATTTTTTAAATTGTCATTAAATCTAGCATTTAAATAGATTGTGTTCGAGTTTCAATACCAATATAAATATTCGTACAAGTCTAACCACACCAGTGCCCAAGTGGTCTGAGGACTCAAATAATTGTATTTATAGTGACGGAGAGGTTGGGGTTCAAATCCCAGCATTGTTGGTGATTTTCCTCATGTAATAATTTGTGTTTTATTATTCCTCTATCTACGCTAATATGCGTGCATTTTTTCTAAACTACCTTCTATGACCCAGCTTTTAGATATACCGTTATTAATCCTTGTGTCAAAGCTAATAATGCAATATTAACCAATAAAAAATAATTTATAATGTTTGATCATTTTCGATAAGTAGATATGATTAAATTATTTTTTAAACATAGTTATAACTTCTTTAGTATAACATTATGTAAAAGACAATCATTGTAATAATATTTTATCACCTAGCTATTTAACCAAGGAAATTGAATGTTTTAAATTTAGAACACATTTTTAAGTGCGGCGATTAGCTTAACTAAACAGGACCTATTCTATTTTGAATGATACGTGTAGGACTGTTAAATTGTAGATCACTAATTGCTTTATATCATTTGTTAATAGATAGTAATATTTTAAAATAAGTTCATTAGCTGTTTAGAGAGTGGGTGGTTGAAATTATAAGTAACTACAGGAAAATAAAATGACTATGTAAAGAGAAATATCCAGTTAACTTATAGTTTTCTAGGAGTGTGCCAATCTACCTGAAGTTTTGTTTGCTCTGTGTAAGAACGCATGCAATTTGATTCTTTATTATGATAAGTTAACGAACCTGAACATTCGCTTTGATATTAAATGGCCGATATTGGCGATTATTTGATTTATTTTTTTTCGTGAAATTTTGCTAAGGTTGGGAAATGTCCAGTCCAAAATAACTTCAAATTCAGCTGTTTCAGGTTCAGACCCTATGTAAAAAGAAAATGTATTTTTTTATTTACAAAATTGGTGGTCTATGCCTCTTAAAATCCACACACATTATATTTGATAACGCCTTTATTTATACTTATTTCCTCAGTGGGATTTTGAAAAAAAAAAAAAAAATCTTTTCACCTCCAACGGTAACATTATTAACTCAAAGGTACTATGAATCTGTTTTGTAAAATAATTTGTTAATTTTGATAATAGAGAAGTTTGTTTTGAATCTTCTCAGATTTTTTTCCCTTTTCTTGCGTCACTCCCAAAACTACGCTTAAAGTTTAAGTTATATTTACGCAATAAACTTAAGTGTGACTAATTATTATATTATTGTTAATAATCACAATTGGACAATAAAGTAGCTATATAATTTAGTAGTTTAGAGTAAGAAAGAAAAAATGTGAAACATACGAAGAATAGCTTGATTTTCATAGCCGGTATAGGGGTTCACACACACATTTATCACAGAATGACATATTCAGTCAGAGTATGATTATGTTACCGTATAAACAAGAAGTATACCCTGATTTTGGTTGGAAGAACAGTAGAGAAAATAAAAACATATTTCTTTGCGGACAACATTGATAATATTTTCTTATATTATTTGTGTTATTTTATAGGTAATGATAATATCTATCAAAAGTAACATCTGCAGATTACATTACTTTATGTATGAATATATTAAAATTGTTTTAGTAACTTTAGAAACTAACTTCTACTGTTCTTCCTAACAAAATCATACTTTAGCTATAGACATATAGATGTCAGGTAAAAAAGGTCAACACTTTGCTTGTAGCTGTCTGTGTTTTTATTTTGTTATTTTTAAGTCCTTCCCTGTCTTTTGTAACTTGGTAATACTTAGATACAGATTAGTTTTGCTTATCCAATTCCATTGCAACTCGATATATCCCTTAACTTTAGAAAAAAAACTTGCTTGTTTAGTGTCTACGCTTTTAAACGTCCGTTAAGCCTAATTTTTATTTTATCTTGACCTTTCAAGGAGAGGAATATTATGATCGTCAAAAAAAAATTGAACTTGAAATTTTAAATAGTGTTGACGTTTTATGATCCGATAAAGTGGTTTTCTCGATGCCGTTTATATATGTGTTTCTATCTCGGCCTAAGAGCCAAAACCTTTTTATCAAGCGGGCTAGAACTTGATATTTAAAGTTTCCACAGGGTTCCCCAGAGAAATTTTTGAACTTTGATATCCAACCCTAAAATCATGTGGTGTTTACTGAAGGACAAAAAGTGATACAATCGATTTTCTCAAAATCCGCTCAAGCGATTTTGATTAGGTTTTGTATTCAGACATTGTTTAACATTACAAACAAAATGGGCATTTTCATTTTTTTATGAAAGTTACATTAAGGGTACCTTACATACCAGAAATTTCCAATTTTTTATCAAATCTCCGCAACTATTTGAGATACGAAATAATTTATCATTGTAAAGTTGTGGTACTATTAAAAATAAAAATATGATGTTTGGAGTATATTTTAACAAAACCAATAGTTTCTGAGCTATAATCAAATATATATATAATGTTCTTTGGTGGACATGGATGTTCCTCTTTTCTCATTGTTACCGGATGTTCCTCTTTTCTCAATGTTACCGTAACATGTTGTTTGGTGGAGGGTTTCTCTAACAATTTTCACTATTTCTGGTCACAGATCTTGCGAGCTTTTAGTAAATTTATTTAATTCAAGATAAAATTGAGAGAAAATATGTGTGGTGCACCATACTATTTGTTTTTCTTTCCCTCCTAAGAGGCCAAGGCTCTTGATGTGCAGGGTTGGAGGATTCTACTTTAGTAAGTGTCAGTTCTTGTTTATAAATTATTTTTTGGAAAGTACACGCGCCCTGTATATGACGTACTATCTATCATATTTGCTATATTTAATTGTGTTTGCTGTGTTTCAGCGCTGCTAGCGATAGTGGCGGCGGGTCTGTTTGCCCTACAGACAGACGACCGACAAAACAGTTTCACCGTCACGAGAGGGGAGGCCTTCTACATACAGGTAGGTACATACACTTTTAAGCCATATGATTCAACATTAAGGGCAGATGATTCAACATTCAGGGCTGTTGATTAAACATTCAGGGTAGATGATTCAACATTTAGGGCATATGATTTAAAATTAAGGTCAAATGCTTCAACATTCAGGGCAGATGGTTCAACATTTAGGGCATATGATTTAAAATTAAGGTCAAATGCTTCAACATTCAGGGCAGATGGTTCAACATTTAGGACAAATGATTCAACATTCAGGGCAGATGATTCAACATTCAGGGCAGACACTTCATCATTCATAGCAGATTATTAATTATTCAGAGCAGATGATTCAACATTCAGGGCAGATGATTCAACATTTAGGGCATATGATTTAAAATTAAGGTCAAATGCTTCAACATTCAGGGCAATTGCATCCAAATTTACTGTATATGATTTAACATTCACTGTGGATGATTTAACATTCAGGGCAGATGATTTAACATCCAGGGTAGATGATTTAACATTCAGTGCTGATGATTAAACATTCAGAGCTGACGATTCAATATTCAGGCTAGTTGCTTAAAAATCAGGGAAGATAGATACTTTTACATGCAGGTAGGGAGGTAGGTTCTTGACTAAATAAATTATAGTTTTTTCACGCCAGGCTGTGTTTTTTTTTACGGCTAAAGCGGTACTATACAATAATTTAGCATTCATTCTCCTTGCAAATATGTTAACTTTTAGCAGGTGAAGTCTATTTACATTATTAGTCAATGTGTCTAAACATATTTGCAAATTGGAAGAATATGGAATTGTTTATTTCCTCAGTATATGTTTCTCTGGGAGAGAGGTCAAAGTAACCGTGAATGGAGCAGAACAATTCCACGTTTTTATAATTAATGGACAAAGGCAGAGCAAGGGGGTTAGAGACCCTAGCAGGTGCTTTGTACTA
Source organism: Timema cristinae (assembly GCA_039000515.1). Taxonomy (NCBI): domain Eukaryota; kingdom Metazoa; phylum Arthropoda; class Insecta; order Phasmatodea; family Timematidae; genus Timema; species Timema cristinae. Next base: position 47,866,038 of record JBCFYV010000012.1, read on the forward strand.
CCTTTGTGCGCAACCGGTTTTAATCTTCATATGGGAGATTATTGTGTATTATGTATTATTCGGGTCGGAGGGTAGTGCGGGAGATGGGGGTGGGCTATTCAAAGGAGAGATTCACGTAATTTCAGAGCAGAAATGACTATCCCTACAACCTGGTTAGAGCACCATTATTTGCGAGGATTAGCCATCCCTCAAAGTCCTCATTATTTTTCTACTTTTCATTACAATACCGGGAGGACTATAGTGATCTATCAAGGGTGAGATCTGAAACTACCAAAGTTTTATATCTGATCAATGATTATTTTGTCAGGTGATTGGTATTGTGTTTACAGGAACTTAAAATTAGTGAGGTTCTCAGCCCTCTCACCTTGTCCTTCCTACTTTCAGATCAAATTGCTCGGGAACTCAGATTCAATTAAACCTTGCAAGCTCTCGTGCCATCTTAAGAAAGACAGAATGCACTGGCACTATGGAGTTGTTTTCCGACAGTGCATTTGTACCTAATATTTCCATACTAATTGGGTGCACTTCTTTATCTAAAACTACCTTCCTCATATTGTCGTCTTGAATGATTTGGTGTGTTAATCGCACTTATTAAAAAAAATTACTAACTAAACTATATTGTATGGCACCTAAGACCAGTACGTAGTGTGTCTATTTAACTAATGGACCTAGGTTAGAATTATATACAGTATATATCTCCAAAAAATGTATCATTGGTTAAATTGGAATTGATTCTTTCACATTTATGAATTAATGACTTAGAGACTGGGTCCTGTGTCTGTTGATTTTACTAGTAGGTCGTATGCTTATATAATCAGTCGGTTCAAAGAAATACACTATAATTATCATTCCAAATAAATAATATAGCTATATGCTACTTTAATATATGTATTAAAGGTTTATTGAATAATGCTTTTCAAAATTAGATAAGTAGAAGTAGAGTGTGTACAAAAACACGCTCCCTACCCCCTCCACACCCACATTCTGTGAGGGCTCTCATTATTCTCTCGTATGGAATATTTTACGATAAAAAATCCCATTTGTAGTAGGAAGGTTAATAAGGAAGTCACTAAGACTTTTGAAATAATCTAAGATTGTTTGTAATACCACACAATCCCCAGATATAGATCTTAAACAAATCGTTATAAATATTTTCGAAATATTGAAAATTTCCCATCAGTAAACAACCTTTCAACGATTTTTTTTGCCCAAAAACTAATGATACAGTATTTTTGGTTATGTCAAACAAATCTTAGCTGTACAGTTTAATCAAAATTGTTAGATTAATTTTCGAAAAAATTTGAACTAAAAAAATCATTATCAGTAAACAATCCTTTATTTTAGGGCTAGAGTCGAAATAAAAAAAAGACCGAGATATAGCCCTATAAAATTTAAATATCAAGCTTGAACAAAACCCATCCCAGATCCGTGGCCAAGGACAGACACACAGACAGACAGAAATAAAGACAGACTACAGAATTGTAAAATCACTTTTGGGGTTCACGTTCACATAAAACGTAAAGTTTCACTATAATCTCGAGATTGACTCACGATTACAATAATATCTATTGATACGAGAAAGTTAAAGTGAAAAACAGAAAAAATTTAATTTATGTTTTTATCTAGTTTTTTTCACAAAGATTTTTTTCTTACAATCCTTTTTTTAACATTATTTTATTAATCATTAGTATTAAGAACTATACAGTTTAAAAAATCAATAAAGGTCTATTTTAAAGTACACTCGAAACTATTGTTATTAACTTTCACTTAGACTATAGCCTATTGTCTGATTATCAGAATATCTGTATACTTATATCTAATGTGTAGAGACTGTCTAGATTATCAATACTTGTATTGTTTAGGCTTAATACGCATCTGGAAATATGGGAAATGCATGAAATTTTATGTTTTAAGGAAATTGTAAAAAGTCGCTTGAATTTTCAGATATTTTCACAATGATTCTTAAAATTTGAAGTAAAAGATGATAGCTCAATATAAACTACTAGTTTGATTGTACAATTCATATGATTTTGCGAACTTCACTAACACGTTTGACTGTATTCTTATGGCAAACTGATGTGTAACGTGTGTGATGTATGTTCAATAGTTGCTGCTGATAGCCCTCGACTTTGTGCTGTTCGTGCTGTCACTGTACGACATGCTGTTCTCTCGCCGACAAGGCGGTAACCCCACCCTGAGCCACGGCGACTCTTCTGGCCGTGATGCCACTACTTTCAACAACCCGGGCTTCAGGGAGCGAGCCGGACGCGCCGTCTCCGTCACAGACGCCAGTGGCAAGCCGTACGCCACCCGCCCCCAGTCTCCCAATGGCGCCAATGGCAGTGTGGCGTCGATGGCGACGGTGACTACGACGGCATCTTCGAACGGCTCGACGGCAGGTTCCATCACCCGGAGCCCCCTACGGTCAAGCCTGAAGAAGCCCCGACCTAAGCAGCCCCCCGAAGGGGGAATGGGGATTCAAAACCCCGGGTTCAGCGGGCACTCTCCCACCTTCTCCAGGAATGGTAGCGTCAAGAAGGTGAGAATACAAACACACAGCACCGCCGTGTGAGCAAAAATATGCAAGTGATCCACAGTGCAAACACACAACTTTATACATTCCTTGGGTCGGTCCAAGTTAACTCATTTCTCCATTCCATCAAATACACTCATATTATCCTCATCGAATCCCTCATGCTACATATGTCCTTTGAAAGAAAATTGCTGAGACAACTCTTTCATCATGTATGTATACCCATATGCTCAACACGAAACTATCAACAATCTAATCAAAGGAGGCAGGGATCTAAAAATAAATGCATCGGCGCTCTTCTGGAGCTATTAAGAAAACCCATAATTTGAAATATATCAATTTCACTATTAGTAATAGCAACCCTTATTGCTATCATAGGGTTCATTCCAATCATTTTGAAGGTTAAAATTCCAATTTATAAGTGATCACCAGTGAAGTTTGCAATTTGTCAGCTTTATTGATTTAAAATAGTGGGCGGTGAATATATTAAAAATATTGTTGTTTATAGGTAGAGGGCTTCTACCAAGTTTGCAAGTGGTAGGCCTTTCCGTGGTATTTGGATCAGAATACTGACTAAGGAGTGTATTTTAACAGACCGTCTTTAGTCCAGTGAGTGATTTAAAATTAACTATAGTGTGAAAGTTACAAGTATTAATAAACTTAGGACTAAAAGTGACTGGATAAACATAGTTAAAATGTGATGGGCCAGTGTGTGTGCACACCTGACACTTGAGTAGACTTTGCTGAGCATCTGATACAAGATGCTGGACATTTGATGGGTGTATGACTGCAATTATACTTGGGACAAAGTTACAGCTGAGTCAGTTTTGTCTGGAACAGAACACCCCTTATTGTGGGAGGGAGAGAAAACGCAGGAGTTTGCACATGGCTTTGCCGAGACAATTCAGTGATTATTGATTTCCCTCAAATTACTTGTAAATAATTTACTTTAGACATATTCCATTTACCCTGTGAAATGCAGTGAATAGTCTCTGTACTTCATTGAAGTTCAAAGGGGAAAAAAAAAACCATGGTTCTAACAATGTTGTAAATTATTTCTAACAGATTCTTCAATACAATAAACAATGTGTGCAGTTTCATTTCTGGTCAAGGAAGATGTTGAGCCATTAAGTGTCATACTGAAATAATACCGGCTACCTACTCCCTGCTCCCTGGAAGTTTGTAGATTTACAAACAGCACGCAAATAGAATCCTAAGAACCCATTATTGGTCACAAGTTAATGCTACTTTTAAGATGTCCAGTTTTACAATTGATGAAGAGTTTTTACTTCTATATATACATGACTTTACCGACAAAGACAAGATTCAAACCTCCACCTCACTTTCACAGTCAAAATAGTATATTGCAAGTCTAACACCTTATCGCCCATGGCCACCATGATGTGGGTAAAATTAAATCAATTTAAATTAATTAAACTCATTAAAATAAAATAACTATGAGGGCTACGCAATAGATAAAGCAGTAGACCATGCCTATGATTGTTCCAAAGAAACATATATTTTGAGGAATGTAACTTACAACATTGTTACAACCAACGCTTGAGTTTTCACCAATCAAAAGCTTTATTTTAATACCTTTATAATCTAGAGCTGTCAGGAAAGGAAGTGACTTAATTTAAATTATAGTGTGTGAGAGCAATAACACTTTTAATTAACGTCAGGGTCATACAGAAGGGCTAAGAGGTGAGAGAGGAGATGTAGATTCAACCTACACCTCCAGAGTTAGGATTACTATTTCATTTTTTTACTCTCCGGCATTGGCTAAACTTGTAATTTATTGGCGTGTTATAAAATTACCAACAAGCCAAATTATGTTTTAAAACCCTTTAAATTTCCTCAAAAGAGATGTATTGTTAAATATAATTCTGGAAATCTTTGGATTAAGGACTTACCCATAAACCATTGTGGTCAGAACCCTCTCCCACCTCCCCTTTTCTTCTAAAATATAATTTCTGGAAACAGCCCTAGTTAACTTAATAAATGTTGTGTACATAATTTCAAAGACAAATAATTTGCTTTAAATTGTTTTAAGAAATGTAGTTTCTTGGATCTCTAAGTGTGTGTCATTTTATATGTACCGCAGGTGATGGGCTTGGTGTACATATTTTAATTCCTTATTTTAGTGTCTTAACTTTCACTATACAAATGTCAATATCAGGGGTGGATAGAAGTAGATTTTTTTCCTGGGCAGGATTGCTTTTTGGTGCCCCCCTAAATGACCACTGTATAGTTGAAAGATATTAAAATAATCCCCAAACCTAATGTATCCTGGGCGTGATAGGAAAATAATTAGAAGGGGAACTTCAGAAAGGATAATAATACCTCTAACGTCTCACTGAGAGATTTTAAAAGAACAGTTAGGATCACAAAGAAAACTATAAGAAATTGTTTTGTAGACTATTTTCTCCTATTTATATTTTGATATGATAAACACTCTACGAGATAATTGAAAAACCTGTTTTGAGTTGACATTTTTTCAAGATGGTGGATGTAAAAGAACTTTTTAAATATTAACACTATAGTATATGAACCATTAAAAAAAACTATACAAATATGTCAAATTTCATTTTAGGATAAAAAAGTGAACGACTGTAATGCTTAGAGACTCCACTATAGCGCCCAGGCAAAATTAGGTTAGTTTACTTAGGTTAGGTTAGCTTGATGTTGTTCAGCCCCCCCCCCCCCTCAAGATGACGGCCTGGGCTGCTGCCCCTGGTCATTATAGACAGACTGTCAAAGAATGTTTGACTCTTTATATAATTAATTGTTTTCATGTTAATTTCACTTGTATATTAAGTGTAGTCATACTTATTAGATTACAAAAATCCCTAGAAAATTTATTATTAAAATCCAATAGGTAAAATAGGATTATAAAAGAAATCTTATTGATTTAAATCATAATTTCTATTGAAAAAGGAGATCACAAAATTCACTATATTTACAATATAAGCCTATATTCAATACCAACTATTCATTTTTAATAAGTGTAAAATTATCAACCTCTGTTACTAGATTACTTCACTTATGTTTTTACAAGAATACACTTAGTTTTTTCTTTAAACACTAGTGCCTTTTGCTTATACTTTTGAGAGTTTTTTTTAAATTCACTCTGATTCTTCATAGTCACACTTTAAAGTAGTTTTCAGTTTATCTAATATAATTAAAATAGTTGTGATATCTAATTATATAGTGAGTTAAATTTATATATCATACTGTTCAGTAATTGATTTAATTAATTGAAGTAATGGCTAAAATTTTGTGCTTATATTAATTTTAAGAATGTTACTCTTTTTCTCTTTTGTTCCCTCAGTATATAAAGACAAAATAATATTAATAAGATGTATCATGGTTTAAAACTATTTACTAAATTGTGGGAGGGATTAAAATAAGAATATTTGTTTTAAATGTATTATTAATATAAGTTATAATGGATTGATGTATTATTTCACTCTTGCTTATGAAATGCATATAAGTGAGATCGTTTTTAAATTTATTTACATGAAATATGTATATTGAAAGGTATTATGATAAATACCGTACCAATGAAACCCTTGTAATTAGTAATATAACTAGTCTTACACATGAACATATTAATCATTTAAAGAGTTTATTTTATTTCGAAATGAACATAAAATGTCCATTTAAACATATTATAGTTATACAATGCTAGATACATTTTACTGGAGTAGCATCGTAAGAACCAAGTTCATTGAGCTTATAAAATCTATTTTGCTATGAGATTATTAATCAGCCAGTGAGTGGTATCATGGAAATCTTTCCTCAGCAGAGGCACATTTTGATGAGAAAGTACTAGATTGAGGCTTCATCAATTCACTAATTTTTCTAAATATGCTCAATGTATCCACTTTTAAATGTTTAATGTGTACTTGCAACAATATTTTGTATTTGTTCAAATGAATAATGCATAGGAAGGGAACAATCTATAATACGATATTTTCAAGACTATGCCTAGTGGTAACCTTACCTAAGTATCACTGCAATACTCACCACATGTATAGATAATTCAGGTCCTAGTTTTATAATTTGTCAATCGTCAAATGATTTGTTACCAAATTTTGACTCGGCCATCACAAATTATAAATAGAGGCCACTACTTTACTTTGAGGGAAATTCTATAATGTCATCACAAACTAGCAGTATTCAAGATTAGATTACTGGTATATTGAGTTTAAAGAGAATTTTTCAAATAATTGTCATGTAAATAAGAGTCCATTTCACCATAAATATATTGCTCTGGATTCTATATTATTTCATCTTAAGGGAAATAAGGTACATTTTCATAAAATTCACAAACTATGAATACTAGTATTGTGGTGAACCTGATGATTGTTGTAATTAATTAATATGTTCTAGCTCAAAATTGATAACATTATATTAGGCTGTTGGATATATATGGATTTTTTTTATATGTGACAAATTTTTATAAGATTTTCAAAGTAAAATCAAAAAACTATGCTACCACTTGTGAGCTATAAATTTTTCAAAATTTAACAAAAACATTAATTGGATCTCATAATCTCATTGTTACACCATTCATGTAAAATATTTATAGTATAGTTATTTTGCAGCTATATGTAAAGTATTTATAGCATTTTAAATTAAATGGATTATAATATGAGTATTTTTTAGTTATTTAAAGCTGTGGATATGCATAATATGTGTTAGATAATGTTGTAGAGTGAATGATCAATTTGATTTTATCATTCATTAACTTAGCATATCTAATAAAAAAAATCCGTCCATTTATACAATAGTTATAATTTTAGTCTCTGTTGAGAAAAATAGTTTATGTATATCTTATATGATTGTAAGTATTTCCTTGAATATATATAATAGTATTTAAAAAAAGAGTTTTTGGATAACATTTTTAAATAGTCCTTTAAAGTGCATGTATTACCTATCTAGGTTTTTATAGTAAATTTAATCAGAGATGAAAGACCAATTAAGTTGATAATTACAGATTTAAACTTATTTTGCTTTCAACTGACTATTTGATTAAATATTATATTATTTTTCCTCAAATTTATGTGTGTATGTTGAAGCTGCTCTATTCTGGTCTTGAGTAATGGTATTTATCTTGAAAGATTTTCATTTAAACTCTATGTTTAATGCATTGATATTACTTGTTGTAAATGATTGTGAAAAAAAAAAAGCTGTAATATTGAACTGTATATATTATTTATCCATAAAAACATCTTTCATAGAAGTTATCATTTTTTCGAATATTTAGTTCATATATTGTTAAAGTTTATTTTAAAATTTTATTTTTCTGATGTTTGTTAGAAATGTTTGCTATTATTTTTGGGTTGGTTTGGTTTAGGTGGATATGGGCAGGTCCCACTGTTATTTGGAAATGTCAAGTATATTTTCTTTAGAAAATGTTTATTTAAAAAAAAATTAGTTTATTGAAATTGTTTAAATTATACTGCTGTTTTGAAATGTAATTTTAAATCATAATATTTTTGTGATAGTTTAACACAGTAAAATTGGGTTAACAACAATAGATGCATATTCAAATATGTGTTCACTGTCTTGTTTTTATTATATAATCATTTCTACTATTTGGGTCAGTTGTATATTCTATGTATATAACTTTTTTGGTTATATTCTGTGATGGTAGCTTTTACCTATCCTGGCAATTTAAAAATTTACTAGGATAGTACCATACGCATTAGCCTCGAAAACATATATCACACCTGTATCATCTGAAACAGTTTAAATTTTTATAGTCATACTGACACAGCATATTTGTAAAAGCGGATGAATACAATACTGGTTTTAGTAATTTTTCAACTCTTTAAGTTGAATATACTACTATTTTGTAATTTTATTAATCTTTGAATAACCTTATAAATTTGTCAAATCGTTTTTAATCAAATAACAGCCATCCTAGTTTGTATTTTTAAGTTTATTTATTAAAGAATAGGTATAGTTTTGTATCTCTTTAAAATTAAAATTATTCATATTTGATTCTATCACCAAGAAGATAAATTTATATGTACACCTCAACCTCAAATCACTTTACAAATAGCTACAATTTTAGATTTTAATCTTTTTTGATTCAACGAGAAAATAAAAATAAATATATATATATAATCAATAATAAACTATTCAGAAATGTAGTTGAATTTCAAAATTTTAGTTTAAATTCAATAACCCAAGCTTGAATGAACTTTTACTTTAAAGCTTTGAGAATATTTTCAAAAGAAACAAATATGTTAATTTATTTTATATTATTAGATATTCAACATATTAATAGGTTTATTAAGAGTAATTAACAAATTTATATTTTAATACACTTTTACAGAAGTGACATGATTTGATTAAACATAATTAAATATATTAGGTCTAAATGGCTTTATTCTCAAGAATATGCACAGTTTATCTGTCCCCTTAGTTAAATATGGTACGTCTGGCCCATATTAGTTACTTTCGAAGCAAACGAACTTTACGTCATGACTGGTTACACCTGCCCAATAGCATATGCTTTGTAAAGAAGTGCTTGTTTAGAATGATCTAATATTTGGTTGTCTCTATGTTTTTTTTTGTTGTACAAAAATATTAACAAGTACTTTTTTTAACACTTGATGTATCATTAATTTATCATGTCTTCCTAATAATTTAGTGAATAGGAACTTTTTTAGATAAGAAAAGAAGAACGATAGTATTTGTAATCTATAGTAAAGACAATGAAGATTCACTGATATAATATTATAAACCACATAACTGGACAACTGTGATATTTTACTCTAATATTTATCTGCTAGGACTTTTTTACTAGTGCTTAAACATAATTTGTTGCACATTTTTATCAATTCTCAAAATTTGTAATTCATGTTTTTTAGTTTTTTGACTGATCACGTTTGAGGGCAAAGGAAATTTAAGAATGGTAACACTGTAACTTTTTACTTGTGTATGCAGAATATAGTGTTGATTAAAGTAACTGAAAACTTACTAATAACTGTGTGGATTTTAAAATATTTATTATATACCCACCTTAAATCAATTTTATACCTTGAATTTGGGTTTGATATAAAATAATGTTTCAAAAAATCTTAATACTTCCTTGGCCATACGCAACTGCACAAGTCATACTGAGTGAAATATGTGCTATTACAAATATCTAGAAATGATATCACTAATAGTCAAATCCAAAAATAATTAGTAATGTGTTTTTAACATTTAGTAAAACTAAATCAAAAATTTAATATTATTTGTTTTGTTTATGTGCACTCTGTTATGTGCACTCTATCTTACTACCCATATGGGTTATCCACATATTTACACAATTAGGTTAAGAATGTGAGGGGTTGATTTTTAGTAAGTTTACCTGCTTTTGCATAGAGGTAAAGCAGGAAGCTTTTAGGAAAAACTACCCTCGGTGCCTCAGACTGGAATTCAAATCCTGATCTCCCCATAGTTGCAATCCATATTATTGTGAGAGTGATGCCTTAGCCCACACAATCAATGAAGTGGTTAGGTACTGTTAAGTGTGGATATTTAGATTGAAATGTCTTTTTTTTATATTTAACATGTGTAGAAAATAAATGATTAAAAGTATTTCAGGGAATGAATGATCACATAGAACCAATTCCATTATCTTCAAGCAATATGTTTTTATACAGAATATTCAAGTATACTTTGTTTACAAGTAGTTTACTTACATACACCTCATATTAATATGTTATTATCCATACAAGTTCCATTCTTAACAAAACATATATAGATTAGACATGTTCCAACACATTTTTCAAACCTTTTAATCCAGTGCAATTTAAATACTGAATTATATGTGTGTATGTAAATACTAGGTATTAAATTACAGTAATATAACCCAGACAAGAATTATATTGAAAGGTTCTAACACTTGTAGATATTTCTGTTTTTATTAATATTAACATGGCTTGTAGAATTAAAGATTATTATGGGCTTGTACATTTATAATGTAGTAAAATATCAAAACTAGAGTCATTCATCCATAATATATATTTTTCATTATATATAAAACACAAGGCAATAACATTTACATGTAAATACATTTGAACGGGCAAAGCATTCATCAATCACAAATGGTTATTTGTTAGATAGGAAATAATTATATACAACACAACAAATCTAGCTTGATATCAATATATTAAAACTATTGCTCTACACATATTGTATTTGTATTTGCGACTAGGGGAGACTAGAATTTACAATTGTTATTAGTATATTTTTTTAGTTAGTAAGCATCACATAAGCACAAATTACATCTTTAATTCTTGAATGCAAATGACATGTTGTTCAGCTAATGAATTAAATTTTTTCTCATAACTGGTACAGCAAAGAACTGATTTAAAAAAAAAGTTATCACCATACTTCATATAACAATACCTATGTGATATATTACTTATTGAAAGCTTCGAAATTATATTCTATTTTTTTGTTTTAATATAATACTCAAATGCTTTTTATATATTAAAACATTAAACATGTATGGCGCAAATGATTAACTATGTACTATGTCCCTTGATGTGTATTACAAACAAATGATCTAATATATCAGAAATAGTACTTAAATAATTATACATATGACAAATATAATGATAGTTTTGGTAGTAGGCTAAGAAATAACATTTGTTTTAATGTTTATCACAGTAAGTGTGATCACCTCATTGGTCTTTTTATAAATATGTTTTACATCCATTACAGTTTCCAGCCTAATGTCTTGGTCAGTTTTTTATTCAAACCATAAATTTTCCACTAGCAGCTTGCTAGGCCTGTTGTAGCTTCATATGACATAATCTAACTCAAGACTAGGGCAGGCACAACATCCAATCCCCATCCGTTAATTAATCACTGTGAAAGGGTAAACCCACATTTCAATAATGATAATTTTTCAGACATGTCAGGAATTGAACCAGGACCCATAACTCAGTAGACCTACATGCTAGGTACCGGCTGAGGTAAGATGTCGGATTCTTCACAGTATCATGTGACTCATTAATTGAATACATGCTTAAGGGTTTCAAAAATTAAATGGTGTTTCTTATAGATATTCAATTCTGGAATTAAATAATAAAATACAAAAAGAATTCAAGTCTTTTAAATTATTCAATAAAATCCTAATCTTATTCATTAAAAATAATTTGGTTCCTACAAATTATAAAAAGCATGTGATAATATATATACTCTTGGGAGATATAAAGTGATTCCTAGTAAGTAAGGTCTAAATTTTAAATTTCAGTGGTAATATTCAATGTAATACTTTAATATCAACTAAAGTTCTAAGAATTGATTGCTTTCCAAAATTGTTTCTTTTAATTGATTGGAATGTTTGTTTAAATTTTATGATTACCTTATTTAATAGTATAAATATATTGATAGTATTTTTCAAAATGTTAAATTTTTTTCTGAATTACATATTATGCAATAATTCTTATCAAAATAATATGTTATCAATTTAGGTAAGATAATTATTTGATCAAATATTTTCATGTATTTTAAAATGAGATTCTATCTTCACCTTCCAAGTTTATTACAAAAATTATTTTTAACATTTTGTATATTGGAATAAAAAAATATATATATAGCCTGGCAATAAATTTAACAACAAATTCAATATTTAATATCTTGACCTTAAAATTTTTGGAAAGTTCATCCAAAGACATTAAGATTATACTATTTTGAATTGTTAACCATAATACTTGAATATTAAAAATATATATTAAATAGGAATAAGTTTTATTACTTTTCTTTTTACATTCATTTGAATTAGAGTTTCAACAAGTGGGTTATACTAAAACATGTAAGTTAACGTTAACTAAGTCTAAAATTTATTTTAAAAGTATAAACTATATTTTCACAAAGGAAGGAGTTTTTTTCGTATGAAGTCAAAAAGTTTCCAATTGATTTTAAGAAATGTGTATACCCTTCATTTACCCTGAAAGCTTCCACTATGGTTTAGCTTATAAGATAGGGATTACTATGACTAATTAGGCTACATGAAGGCTTAACAAGACAGAAATGTATGTAATTTTAAATGTCATTCACAACTAATTGCATACTATTTTAATACTATTAGTATACCAATACAGACTACTTCACATTTGTCAGATATATGACTAAAAATATGATCTTGATTTAAATGTACTGTACAATCTCATACAAATATTTGGAACCTAGCCAGCAAGCTTTTATCAAATTTTAGATGGAGTAAGTGTTGTTTTTGTCGCATATTACTAAATATTTACTTTTTTAGGAAGGAAGAATCATTGAATGTTGTTCAATGTTTATATTTCTAAATACTGGGATGGTATATATTTTAACGCATATTTTGGTAGAGATATTTTACAAAAATAAATCCCAAATAATAATGATTTAGTTCTTGATGCACATATTCATATAGACTCCTTAGCAAAGAGTTTTTTTTCTAGAGGTGTTACAGCAAAATAATTCTTGTTATGTACATCTTTATAAGAATGACAACACATGATTTTAATGTTCAGAGGGCAGTTATGACATGCTCCGGTGGATGTATGATCTAGGGTGTCATTCTCGCTATAGATTAGTTTTCTTATGACACAAATCGGGTTTGAATCTTGGTCAGGTGTACTAAGGTGGTGGGCTTTCAAAATGGTTTTTCACTCTCCCTCCACATAATTACTGGTACACTTTCTCTAAATATAACCTTCTCAATCCCTAAGACCTCAAGTGTAATTAGTACATAAGCGTATGAATATGTGAAAGGGGATTTTGCTATTTTTCAAGATGTGACATCTCTTTAAATAGTGAATTATACAATAGATTAAAACAAATTTGTGTGTAGAAATTTCAATAACTGTTTGTTCGAGTGTTTCATTTGAGGAGAGTCGGGGAAATCTACATTACTCCATGATGATAAATTATATCAAAGTTAGGACCTACAAATCTTCGAGTATATTTGAGAATCAAGTAAAATCCAGTATTTGAGATTGGAATATATATATAATACTATAATTAAGTTTTTGATATATAATTTGTTTTGAAGCTCTTGTGCTGCTTATTGGTGGTTCATCAAACCCAATTTGAAATACATTTATAAAAACCTTTCCTTAGGCTATTAATCTATCAATCCATTGAATGTATTAATGTTATATTAAATGTATCAAAAAGAAAGTTAACATCTAGCCTATTATTTATATTTTACAGCATTTTAATAGTAACATAAGCCTCCTATTCTTACTATTTGTTATAAAAACTCAGATTTGGATTTGAGATTTGTAACTTATAGGTAAAATTAAAATACAGATTTGAGAATTGTAGGTAAAACTAAGATATGGATTTGAGATTTGCGGCTAAAACTAAGATATGAATTTCAGATTCATAGGTATAATGTATAGGCCTAATTGGGTTTGGGATTTGTAGGTAAAATGCAGATTTAGAAATGGGATTTTTAGATTAAAAAAATATTTAAATTTTGGACCTGCAGGTAAAATAAAGATTTAACCAATCTCTAATTCAAATTGAAAACCTTGTTTCATGTGTTAAGAATCTGACTATACATACAACTATGTTTGTCACCACCTATATAAGCTGTGTATCAAACCACCCCAAGGGGGCCATACATGTTTATGAATTTTATTTTTTATTTTATCAAAGTAAATATATTAACTAATTTTAAGGTCTTCCCAAAAGTAGACAGAGCCTGGTCATAATATAACTACTGAAATCAATTTCTATTAGTTAAGTACTTCCCCAAAAAGTTGTGTTGATGCTCAAATTTCTACTTATGTTGATAGACATATATGATTTACCTATATCAAATGATATTTTTAAAACTTTTTTACCACACTAACAAAACTATAGTCCAGCACTGGCTTTGTTTTTAGACACACTATGTTTATACTTGAATGTGCTTTGCTTATATTTGATACTGATTACATTCAAATTTATTAAATAGCTTCATTTGAATACATAGTAAAAATTAAATTTTTGAATGAAATAGAAATTATATGAATCACACACATTAATTAATTGTAGGCCTAATATAATGTTTATTTACTTGGAATTAAAAGTTTAAACAAATTTTGCGCTTGTATGTAAAACCAAAGCTAAGCCCTGAAGAAAACTCATTGTGAGACAACCTTAGCTTTGCTCTCCAATATACTTTTTAAATGATTATTTGCTTTTGTATGCATGTGTATATTCAAGCAATGGTTTTACTGTGATTTAAAGTCTTAAAGAGGAGAAGAAAATATGGTTTAGTCAACCACTACAGAGATTCTTAGAACAATGAATGTTAGTAGTTAGGACATTGGACAGGGGTGGTTCATGAGCTGCTACCAGTGCTGGTCAGGCTTGATATGACTGTTCATTCCACCTCAATATCCATTTAACCAACCACTTACACTTAAAAAAAATGTAATGAATAAATCTAGGCCTATGTTTATTGGCTAATGAATGGAGGTATAAAGGTACTACTAGTACAGTCCCGTTAAGCCTTGCTTGCCCTGGCAACAATAAACAAGTCACCCCTGGCATCTAATCTTATTATTTGCTAACATATATTAAAGCTATTAAGAACCATACATTTAAGAAATATTCACATTTTTCATATTATTGATATGTCGACAAATTTTATTTATTCGTTCGCTATGTACTACGATTTTATAATATATTACCCTTTCTTAACTTTTTTTTATTATGGTTTGTGTTTTTGTGTATGTTTTATTTTGAATTCCTTTCAACTGTTCCATCGTTTGGCTTGCGGGGGAGAGGCTGAGGTAAACGGAAGGCACTTGTTTCCTTACAAGAAGGTCTCATGTTCTTTCGGATCACTCGCTATCAGTTCCCTCCTCTTATACACCAGGACTTGCTGGGCAGGTGACTGTCTCACTCGACCTTCTATAACCACCACGGGTCTCGAATCTGGTCCCTCTCGCAACGCGTCTGAGTCCGGTATGTGCCTAGTCTGATGCCTCGAGTCTGTGTATCGTCTCTTCGAGTACTTCTTTTTGTCATCCTGCTCCTCCACCGACGCCGGGGGCTGTTGCGGTGCCGCGGCACCCCGCCCCCTACCCACCAAGGACTGGTCCGCCTTCTGTATCCTCAGCATCCGCTCAATGTCCGCAGTCTTGGAACGCATGACGGCGCCACCGATACTAGAGATGCTCGTCGCCGCCTTCCTTTCAGCACTCTCTCTCGCCGGCAGGTCGCACTCGAACTCCACCCTCTTTGTGCCCATGGCGGACGTGCTGGCGCTCTTCGGCAGTTCTCCTGGAAGTCCCAGCGAGTGGCTTTTGTTGGTGGTGCCCTCCCTCTCCCCACCTCCTCGCTGCACCTGCTGGAGCTCACTGGTCGACGTAAACATCACTTTCTGTAGAATCACGGGCGTGATCTCCTTAGTGGTGAGCGTGACAGTCTTCTGCTTGGTTCTGGACGGGAGTTCGGGGATGTAGTCCACCGTCGTGACGTTGCTGTCCGGGGAGGTGGGGGGACTGGATGCCCAGGAAGGGGGTGAGCTCACGCTGCTGCACACGGAGGAGTGGTAGCCGTGGGGTCGTACCCCTGTTGGGGTAAGTAGGCTGGGGTTGACGCCAGCGAGGAGGAGTCGCTGCCACTGGCCGAACGCTGACGTCGCCGCCTGGTGAGTGAGCTGGGAACTGCGCCCACGCCTGGACGAACCACACCTGCCCACAAAGCACGTTTTTATTTTTGCTCCATGTTTTACTCGCTGTCCAGGATATAAGATTTAACTGCATTGAAGGAGTAGGAATAAGGAGTATAATTAATGGGAGATGTACTCCCCTATTTGGGAAGATAGAGTGGAAAAATATTTATGAAAAAACCCCTCGACCTCAGTAAACCTGGTCAAGATTTGAACCCCAACTTTCTCGTCACCAAAAAACTCGACAAGACAAACTTTAAATGTAATCAGCGTGCACAAGGTGCAGGTCCACTGTTAACTGTTAAGGGTTAGTCGAAGTACGATTTATAAGCACACCTCTTACAAACTAACAAGGCATAAGCAAAATTATTTTTCCAAGACATCAATTTGTCAAAAAATATGAGGCTCAAATCTTTTTTTCAATATTAATGTTTTCAACCATAATTGGGTGCTGAGCTTAGTAAACAGATACTATAATCATACATAATATTACAGGATAAAAAGGGTTAATTTTAAGAAACTGTACCAGCATTTACATAGAGATAGAATGGGAAATCAAGATAGGGAGCACCTTCAATGAATCTTCTCGGTTTAAAAGTCCCACTTGCTAGACTGAAGCTGGTCACACTCATTCAACAATCAGCCCCCTCTGGTCACGAATACTATTCTAACTTGTGACACTGTGACCGCTCCCAGAAATTACTTGCCTATTGTCATGTGTTGGCGACCTTCACTTGTGACGCTGTACCCACCCCCATCTTCTATGTAAGGGATGTCAGCGTCATCAGGTTGAGCGAGAAGGCGGCGCTTGTGGAGCCGGGCACCGGGATCTTGAGGCTGGCCGTGATGATCCCACCACCACCATCCATCGTGACTGGTGTTGATTGTCTCCTGCTACCGGCGTCGTGCAACTCATCCGGTGCCGCGCGGAGCGTCCTGCTCGTCGCATCGCTGTGCCACGCCACAAGCAAGGAAATAGTTTATTTTATAAAAAGTGAATCTACGCTCTTAAAGCTGACCAGCCCGTGGTTGGAATTATGGGTTAAAATCCCTGATGAGCAATACTGCTATTATCAAGGCTGCCACGCACCTGGAAAACTAGGAGAGCCGGGAAAAACATATTGTTTAGTGTCTGTAAAAAAAAAACAGGAATTTCGTATAAAACTAAACCAATTTATTGAATAGGCTATGTGTTAATATAGAACAATAAACTGCAAGCTTTATAGTAGGTTTTTGTATAGAAGATAAAACCTGAACTGCAGAAATAAACACATTAATTCTAATAAAATACCAGCCCCCTTAACCCATTCTTTACTCCTTGTAAAATAGGGTTGCGCGTAGTAACTGCATAACTTTCCCCATAAAGGTCAATTGATCATCTTATACACATTAATGGCACGATTTCTCAATATGTATCCATTTAATTAATAGTGAAATTTAATTTCTTTATCTTACTACGCTCTAAAGTGTTAGGGAAAATGGGAATTACATCTAAAAGACCTGCAAAATCCATGGAGTTTCTTACCATCAAAATATTGTTAACCCTGACAATGCAAGTTGTATGATGGTAGATAAAGTATAAGCAATGACGGTGGAACCTTAATTATGTAGTGTGTGGAGGGGGTGCCAAAAAGGTTTTTTAGGGACATACCACCTCTCCAATGAATGTTTGAAAACTGAATCCTCTAAAATCTTTTTTTAGTGTTGGCCCTCCCCAATTTTTTAAAATCAGATTAATTTTATAAGCTATTTGGAGTAGTCTCGTCTAGATTTTTTTTTTTAATTTGGATGTTTCTAAATTTTATTTTGACTGTTTCTCTTTCAGTAAATTTTTGAAAATTGGATGCTTCTATAAGCTATTAAATGTCCTCTTTTTCGAATTAAAAAAAATATCGATTAATCTAAATTCTATTTAAAGTGTGGTCCTCCCCTAGAAATGTTTGAAATTTGGCTATCACCCTAGAAGATATTTAGAGTAAACCTCACCTTAATTTTTCCTGACAACTAGGCATCTCTAAAAGCTATTTGAAGTAATCTTCCCAAATTTTTTTTTTTAATTTTGTCTTTAGATGTTATCTTGAATGAAACTCACCTGGACATTTTTTCAAATTATCTGCACCTAGAAACTATTTGGAGGGGTCCTTACGTGGTACATAATTAAAAATTGAATGTCTTTAGAAGCTATTTTCAGTTTAATGCGTCATTAATTCTAATATTTGAGAATATCAGAAGGTGTGGAATAAATCTAGAGAGGGGCTAATTTATTACAGGAGGTCTATTGACCCCCGCCTTCCCGATCCCCAGTTTTGTTGTCACTTATGTGAAGTGATTCTTCACCCGATTTTCGGAAATTATACTCTTTTTGAAAGTTATTTTTAGTAGTCTCCCTACAATTTAATTTTTTATCCTCCTAGAAAATTTTTGAAGTTAGAATGCTTATAGAAGTTATTTTAAATATTTATCAACCAGAATTTTTTTTAAATTGATTCTTCTATAAGCTCTTAATATTGTTCATCGCCTGAACTTTACTCGAAAATTATGACTCCAGAAGCTAATTAAAGTGGTCTTATATCGGCAATATTTTGAATATGGAATTTATTAGAAGCTATTTGGAATGGTCCTAATTTTTAGTTTTTTTTAAAATATATACCTCTATAAGATATTTGAACTGGTCTGCCAACAACAAATTTTTCAAAAATATTTGGCGTAGTACCCACGTGAAAATACTTCAAAATTACTGCATCTATAATTTATTTAGAGTGGTCCTTCTCTGGAAATTTATGAAATTTGTGATGGTACTAGGAGATTCTATAGGCCTCTTCACCCGATTTTTTCTGACAGTGCCTCTATAAGCTATTTGAAATGTTCTTCACAGGCAAATGTTTGAAAATTGAATATATCTAAAGTTATATGAAATGTAATCTAAGTCTATCTTTAAGATACACATTCGATAGTATCACAGTACTTGAACTATATCAAATGGAGAGGAGGGTGGGGGCAAACACACGTTTATATTTTAAATTCCATGTCTTCAGCCATCAACTGAACCATACCAACTGAAATTTAAACACTGCTAGGAAATTAAGTATCCTCTCCCTATATTGGAATGAACCAAGAACCCCAACAAAACAATATAACTAATGTATAGGGATTTTTTTAAAGAATCTTCAAATTCTGAAGGATTTTCGGGATTCTAGGTTTCAGAAAAATTAAACAAAGTATTGTTGATATAATGAATATTAACAAAGCATGTTTGAATATAATTTGAAATCTTTTAGATCTATTAATTATAGAGCAAGAGATTTGTAGGGCAAGCCTACCGGCCATACCCCAGGCCATTAATTTAACATTAAACTGAATGGGGATTCCTATTATAAAATAAATGTTACGACGTACTGCACATACTTTCTCACGTCTTTGCCTTAAAATAAAGCAATCTGCTTTTAGCTAAGAAATTTGGAGCTACCTTTCATGTTCCCATGTAGGAAGATACTACTTATTTACAAAAGGAAAAGGTAAAAGTAATCCTAAATCATTTGTGGCAGTCAATAAATTAAAATAATTAAAGATCTGAAACAAACCAGGACTCTGCACCTGTATATAGCCGCAAAATGAATGCATAAATGAACGGAATTTATTTGCAAAGCAATTTCTGAATAAGATCGATAATATAAGTTAAACTAAATAGTAGGCATTGTTATAGGAACATAATAGGGAAAAAAGAACGTCACATTTCACCATAGGGTGCATATGAACTAACATACACTGTTACAGAAACATTGAGAAAAGAGTAACATCTCTGTTCATCAAGAAGAATAACAATCAACTTTTACATCCACGGGCCTGCATTTAAAAAAATTACGTGCTTATAAATCGGAAAATATTGTTTTCATTTAAATATATTAAAAATATCTTTATTTTGTTTACTTTTGATAGTCTTACAAATTTGTGATACAAGTAATTTCCTATATCTAAGAGTGGCGGAGATAGATCAAAATTAGAAATGTCTTCTAATGTAAAGTACTCTTAATCATTTTCATGGTAGAAAGAAATGTACTATTTTGTTTGGCATGTCAAAAATTGCCTAAACACGAATTTTAAATAAAATAGTTGAATATGATTTTTAGAAAATGATATTCTCTTTTTTTTCCGCCTTAAGTAAACTACCTTTAATTTTAAGATTTTATATCTAATTCCAAAAAATATTCTGGGGGACCATATGAAAACCCTAGATACCAAGTTTAATCTCGATCTGTAAAATGGTTTCAATTCCATTATGAGATACAGACACTCAAACACACACAGAATCGTGAAAACCACATTTTCGGCTCAGAGGGTCAGGGAAATATCGACATCCATCACACTTTCCAATTTGATTTTTTTAACGGTCACAATACTTCCTCTCTTTAACCTCTAGAGATATCAAGAAATCAAAAATGTATTTGACTAAAACTCGGAGAGTATTGTTTTCATAAGGTTTCTTTCAAATTCCTTTTATTTTTAACAGTTCTACAAGAATATGTCGACAAGTCGGTTGTCCAATGCCCAGCAAAATAAAATGACAAGTTTGGTGAAGATTTAGAACGGTGTGTGAGAAACGAGTGGCAAATAATATTGGAGGGTCTTAACGCAAAAGTAAAGAGAGAGGAGAGCTTGAGGGGGTGTTAGGGAAAGAAGAATGGGTAGAGAGAAACAAGGAGGGTAGAAGGTTGTTGGAGCTATGTGCAAGAAATAACATTAAATTGGCAAACAGCTGGTATAAAAAGGAAAGAGAGAGAGAGAGCCATAAAATCAATTGATACACTTGGTATGAGGAGCAAAGGTCAGTGAAGGATTACATTCTCATGAATGCAGAAATGAAAAGGCTGACCGTAAACATCAAGTTAATACCAAGTGTGTCCTTAGATAGGGAACACATGTTGTTAGTGGCCAAAATAAAGCGCTCGGAAGGTAGAAGAAAGCTAGTAAGACAAGAAAGAAGGATAAAGGTGTGGGGGCTAAGAGATTAAGAGGAAAGAGAGCTGTACTTAAGAAAGGCAAGAAGTTTAATGCCTAAGGATGAGTTTGCAAAGTGTAGAGGTGGAATGGGAAAGGTTTAAGAACAGTTTGATGGGAGCTGCAGAGGAGGTATTTGGGAGTACAAGTGATAAGAGTAAATGAAAGGAGACACCCTGGTGTAACTAAAAGATGAAGGAAGCAATGAAAGATAATAAAGCATTTAGAAGGAGTTTTAAGAATAGGAATGAGGAAACAGAGTAAGAATGTATGAAGGAGAAGAAAAGAGCGAAGCGAGTTGTACGGGAATCCAGGACGTATTGGATGCAAAAATGGACCAAAATGCTGGAACATGACTTGGAAGGAAGTAATAAGGTGTTATATAGCAAGTTAATAAACAGGAGAGAGAGAAAGACAAGAAGTTAGAATGATGGATAAAGAAGGAATAACTTTGAAACAGGAGAGGAAGAAAATGAATTATGTTTGAGGGATTTTGACAAGCAGCTAAACGCGGAAGATGAAAGGGACGAGAGTGAATCAGAGGTGTAGGAAGAAATATTAGAATAGAAGGAAAGACGTTCCGCAATAAAAGAAGTGAAGGTTGCAATAAAACAACAAGGAAAAATACTGGGTGTAGACGAAATGACTGGGGAAATTATAAGAGCTGCAGGTGAAGCAGGTATACAATGATTCTACTAGGGTGCTGAGAGTGATTTAGAGGGAGGACAAGGTACCTGAATACTGAAAAAGAGAGTTATAATACCTATTTTTAAGAAAGGAGACAGGAAGAGGTGTAAAAATTATAAAGGAATAATGCTGATGTGTCACTGTATAAAAGTATATGAGAATATACTGGAAAATGTAATAAGAAATAAAATGAAAATAAGGTGGAAAGTGGAACAACGTGGATTTAGGGAACATAAGTATACAATAGACTTAATCTTTGTCATACGACAGCTGATGGAAAGAGGATTTGAATTTTGGAAAGACTTGGTAATGATATTTATGGAGAAGGCATATAATAGCGTGGATATAATTAATGTATGGAAAGCGATAGAGGAGGCTGAAGTGGAAAGGGAATTCTAATAAGAGTGAAGAGTATGTGTGAGAATAACAAGAGTCGTGTTAATAAGATGGATATTGGAAGGATGGAGTAGTTCAAAATTAAATATGAAGTGAAGAATACTAGGGGAGGAAAAAATGAAAGCCATGATGTTTGCTGATGACTTGATGGTATGGGGGGGAAAGGAAGTATAGTAACAGCTACAGGAATGGAATGAGGAAGTGAAAGAGGGGAATATGAAATTTAACATGGGAAAGTGTGATGTGATAGTAATGCCAAGGAAGAGGATAAGGCCTAGTAAAGCTATAAAGTTGGATGGAGTAGAGTTAAAAAAGTCCATAACATAAAATATTTTGGAATCGTGATTGAGGAGAAAGGTGCAAGTAGAGGGATTTAATGAGAATAGGCAGCAGGGAAAGCTGTTATATTGGTGTGTAAGAAACCTTTTATGGAGAAGAGAAGTGCGCTTGAAGTATAAGAAAGTGTGGTACAGGGCGTACTTTCAATAACTTTCACACATATAACAGAAACATGGACAGTGAATGTAAGAGAGACTAGGAAAGGGGAGGCCATGGTAATGAAGTTTGTGAGGAACATGTTAACTGTCACGAGGCGATACACGATTAAGAATGAAGTTATCCGAAAAAGTAGTGGGGGTACAGGGAGTACATTATAGAGTAGAGGAAACAAGACTGAGATGGTATGGGTATGTAATTAGGATGGAAAAGGAAAGGATGCCAAAGAAAATGACAGAATGAAATATATAGGGAAAAGACCACAAGGGAGGCGTAGAAAGAGATGGAAGGAGCAGATAATCGATAATGCGCAGATGGAGAGGAGAAGAATGAAAGCAATTAAACGAGAAAGAATTGTGAAAGGATAGATAGATTATGGATAGAGGAGGCATTTTACTAATCTGACCCGGCCAAAGGCTAGAAACAGTTGATGATAATAGTGTAGTTATGATGATTATGATGATTGTAAAATGGTTTCGGTTCTAGGCCAAGATTCAGAAATATAGACTGCACTGCGGAAACCACTTTTTCTGGTTAAGGGGTTCAGGAAAGGACCACATCCAACAAAATCTAGAATGCAATTTTTTTGATTATCCCAATACTTGCTTTCTCCTAAAGTTGTTAGTATTTGAAACAAACTGAGTAATTAATGTGAACAAAATCTAAGCTGGTGTGAGAAGGTTGACATTTTATGTTTGCCATGTTTTATATGTATCGGACTCGAGACAATCTAAGAAATAAAGTGGGGTTCTAGTGATTTATAGTTCATTATTAAGTACTTTTGTGACAAACTCTGGAAAAACCCAGATTGAAACATTTCAGTATGGAGTGTAGACTTATTTTATTGGGGTATTTACCACTCACTCTTTAAACATATATATATATATATATTATCATCACACGACTTACAAACTGGCTAATTGTGGGACATAATTTATAATGCTTCACTCATTTTTTTATCCAAAAATATGTATTAATTGAGTAGCAGAACCTGTACATTTGAAAAAAAAAAATTTCTTGGCATCATTCAGTATCTATTATTATTATTATTATTAGCACCGCGTCTTACTACCCATTCGGGTTATACGCACTTACGCTAATATGTAATGGTAGGGTGATTGTGAGATGAAATGAAGGACCTACAGTTTAACGTGGAATCCGAACCACGGTGGAGGCATGGCATTCCCCACATTCACAAGATGTCTTGTCAGAGGTGAAGGAAGGGTTTGGTAATCAGATAAATCTTTGCCGGGACCGAGGATTGAACCCCGGCGCCAGCATAGAAGTCTGACACCTTACCCCTAGACCACCAGGTCACCGCATTCGGTATCAAACCAGGGCATTATAGACTTGTTGTAGAGCACTCCAGCCACTGAACACGGGGGTGGTAAAAGGAGTGTAGATGTAAATTGGAAGATAGTGCAAATGATATTGGTAAATAGTTTAGATGTTATTAGATGATAGAATGGATGTTAATGGAAGATAATTTAGATGCTCTTGGAAGAGAATGTAGATGTTATTAGAAGGAATTGTAGATATTATTGAAAGAGATAGTGGATGTTTTTATAATAGAACGTAAAAAATATTGTAAGAGAGAGAGAGAGTACCTATGATCGGACGCCCGCCCCCACTATGACCAGTGGCATTACCACTGTCAACAGAGGCGGACCTTGTCTTGGAAGATGCCGAACCCGTCAATGCCACTGCTAGAGGTGATGCGACTGCTGCTATCACTGCCGCCCCCACTCGATGCCTCATCCCGCCACCGCTTCTTGGAGCCACGGTCCCGCCCCCTGTCACGGTCCTTGTGCCTGTAACAACCAACCACTCCCGATGTAATACGTTGTGGTAGCGCGCCTGGTTCAGACCCAGAAACCTGGAGCTTTACATCCGAACGCACTTTTCATAAAGCATTAGTCAAATACAGCTCGCATACTGATTGTAATTATAATGATAATACTAATAAAACATAGTTGTGGTCAAGAGGTTTCAAAATATTGGATTCATTGGTCACTGTTAATGAGAGGTTGGGGTTTGAATCGCTGGCGAATTGCACTAAGAGTGGATTTACATATTATGTGATGTTACTGATGTTTATTTCAAAATTTATTGAAGACAATAGGTATGCAATTCCTCTTATAAATAATCATGGTGTATAGCCTCAACACAGTTGGTAAAACATTTGTATACCGAGCTAAGATCCGAAATTTGATTCGCAGAAAGGCCAAAAAACTCAGTTACTTGATGGTAAATTTGATGCTAAGGGATTGCATGATGTGTTTGTCATATAGATGAGCTAGTTTGCAGTCGTGTCTGATATAATCACTTGGTTTAGAAATGCACGTTAAAATTTCTAACGTTGGAATTCTTTTTGCCTGATGTCTATGTTGAGACCTACAGTGGTCACACACGCTATTTATCAAAGAATAACATTGAATATCTGAGTGACCATGAGCTGATGCTTATTTTAGTAACCCCCAAACCCCTCTGTTGTCACTGTTCAAACAAAACATAATTTACAACTTATCATCATCACCTTATACCTATGTTGAGTCCTCCATGTCCACACACCATTTTTCTAGGATTAAAAAATGAAACATTGACTGACTTGTCTCATAAAAATTGAGAGAACAAGTGGCTGTGGTTTCCCTGAATGAAACAAAAACTAGATATATTAGTAGTTCTGTCAGAAGTAGTAAGTAGATAGCAATAGCAGTGAGATTTCTCCATGTTTTAGAGCTAAAGAATTCTAGGGTGGCAAATTTGAAATTTTTCTTTGGATATAAAGATCAAATATCTCCTTGGATTCGAAGTTGATATTTTTCCTTAGTGATAAATTTAGGTATTCCAATTTTACATTATATTCATATAAATTAACCGTTGTTCACGTGGTTTAATACGCCAGTCTCACAATATATGTCAGAATTAAAATAAATCCACTCGGGTGCTTGATCATTTGCTTTTGATTTCAAATTCAAATCCCTTGGGACGAACTATTGAACGAGACACTTTAAGAGAGGCCACCATCTGGAAACTGATAAACAGGTTGAAAAGCAATATACTTGCTCGGCCTAGGTTAAAAGAATGTCCCTAGAAAATGTACTTAAAATAGCTCCAAGCGTTTGGCCGTAATCGTGAAACAAATAGACCAAATGTAAACTGTCTAGTTAAAACAGAAACTAACCCTGTTCCACTCGGACCATTATTTGAATGAGTTGCCATACACAAATACGAGCTGTTAATAACGTTGTTGTTTATTACACTAAGCAAACAAACAAACATGAAACATAAAGACGGTTAGTATGACTAGTTTCTTCCTCATGCCAATCTATAGGCAGTAAAAGGCCATCCTCCATCTGGTTATAAAGTTCAAACAAATGAGTGCAATCAGTGATCAACCTTGGTCACAGAAAAGGTATAGACCAAACAATCAGTCTGTTGGGAGTTTCGTTGCGCTCTTGGAGCAAGATTGACTCCTTGGACACTGGGGAGTTCTAGTTGTGGAATTTATTTACTCTAAAAGGAAATTTTTGTCTTTTCTCTAGTAAAATCATCTTTAAAGTGAACTGTTTCTTTTTTTTTTAAATCGCCTACTTGATAGCGACATTGTCACTTGGTAGTGCACGTATTGATCCCCGTGTTGGAGAATTCAAGCCCTCCTAATGAGCGGAGCCATTTTGACCTGGAGACTGTGGGTCTGGTATATACCTTGTGTGCGATCTTGGATTTATATCCAAGCTGAGGCCAAAATTTATTTTCTCACTACAATCCAAACAATAAGCGTAGGCTTGATTACTGAATTTTATACCTACACATATCAGGTCTTCCACAGCAGTCTTTTATTTTGTTACAATCCAAACAAAATAATTGACTATATTAGGCCTACTTGCCTTCGTTTTATACCCATGTCAGATCCTCCATGCTAATATTCTATTTTTCCTCAGTTCAACACTGTATTTATTACTAACGTTCGTCCTATGTAATGTACAGTACATGACGGTCCATCCTGACTACTCTTTATTTTGCTACAGTTCAAAAATAAACTTTGTCTGAATTGAATTACTGACCTTCATGCTATGCACATAATGGATCCTCCATGGCCATTTTTACTTTCCAGCTATCTTACAGTTGGAGAAAGTATTGTGATCGTCAAAAAAATCGAACTCAAGATTTTGATGAATCTTGACGTTTCATGATTCCCCGAATCCGAAAAAGTGGTTTTTGTATTTCCGTCTATCTGTACTTCAGACCAGAGACTAAACTATTTTACCGATCGGGCTAAAACTTGGTATATAGCGTTTTCATGGGGTTACCCCAAGGGGTTTTTGGAATTGGATATCTAAAACCCTAAAATTAAGGGTAGTTTACTGAGGGGCAAAAAGAGATAAACTTGAATTTTCTCAAAATCGCCTCTAACGATTTTGTTTAATTTCATTTCTAAACATTTCTAAATATTACAAACAAAATGGTTACCCTCAATATTTTGGCAAAATGACTTTAAGGGCTCCGGAATGATGAGTAAATTCTCAATTTTCTTTATCATATCCTCGAAACTATTTGAGATATGAAATTACTTATCACAGAATAAGTATATATTACTATGAGAAACTTATTTTTATAAAATCAATGACTTTAAATTTATGCACAAATTTATATATTTTTTAACTTTTCGAATACTAAAGGTAAAGTATTGCAACCGTAAAAATAATCTAACCCGAAATGTTGATGCATGTCGACGTCTCATGACCCCTGGAACCCTAAAAAGTTGTTTTTGCAATGCCGTGTGTCTGTTTAACCCCAAAATAAAGAGTTTAATAAAAAGAGAAAGAATCGATTTTCTCAAAATCAACTCCAACGATTTTGATTAAAGTTTGTATCTAGGCGTTGATTAAGATTATAAATAAGCTGGGTATTTTCATTTTCCCATGGAAATTAATTTTATGGTACTTTACAGAAGCGGAAATTTCCGTATATTTGCAGCTATTTGAGATACTAAATAACTTATAATTGCAAAATTGTAGTACTATTAAAAATAAAAACTTTTATTTGAAATATATTTTTATAAGACAAACAGTTTCTGACATATTGGCAAATATACTAATACAATTTTGTGAGCTTTAGTTGTAAAGAAATACTACTTAAGTTTCATCGCAATAATTCTCCAATTCCATAGAGTAATTAAATATAAGTAAGTCTCTAAAAGCTTATGATTGTTTTACCTTAAACCTCTTAAGATAAGTATTTATCAACAATCACCTATCACCTTTATTTTGGACTCAATAGTAAATATTTACATCTTTTATTGGTCAAAATTTATAAATGAGGAATTGAATAGCAATGCGCTGACCTGAAGATTTCTAACACCTAATTATATGTTAAAATTTTAACCATAAGTCGAAATTTTAATACGAAATGTTGACCCTTGTGGACCCAAAATCTATATTTTTTTATTGGTCCAAACATACAAATGAGGACATTAATTCTTTAAAAATTAAAATTATAAAATTTAAAACCGGGACTCAAAAAAATGTTTTACATAAATATAGTGTAATTTATGCTTGGTTTGCTAGTATATATTATTTGGTTTCACATATATTACAAGTTTTGAGTAAATATCTCCATTTTTAAACAATATAACGAGAAAGTCCGTGCGGAGTTCCGTACCATTTACTTTTAGTAGGTACAGTTCAAACAAAAACACTGTCTGAATTACTGACCTTCGTGTCATATTCGTGATGAGTCCTCCATGGACACCATTTATTTATCTACGGTTCATGCATTAAAAATTGGCTGACCTTGGTCTCATGCTCACGTCGGGGCCCCCCATGGCCGCGCTTTCATGTAGAAACTCCTCCCTGGACCAGACGCGACGCACTGGGGTAGCATGAGGCTCGTCACTTCCTAGAATCTCGTGTAGGTCACTGCCTAAGGAGGCGCTGGTGCGAGGGATGAAGTAAGAATCGCTGCCAGCCTCTGTGGCACTGCTTTCTAGGTCGTCAATAATTCTGCACGCAACCAAGACAACACTTAGAGAATTGCAGCACACCTTGATTCCACGAGGCTCTGATGACTTACATAAAGCACGATCAAGGTAAACATAGTCTTGGGAGGAAATGCCCCTTGCTCTACACCGTGGTACGTTATATTAGGGCTAAAAGAGACTTTGGTGATATGCTAAAACAAGGCTGAGTCTTTTTTGAGTGCTAGTTTAGTTTTATTGCACAGGCTTAACTCTTGACTAAAGCTTTTCCCAAGATTGGACGTAATTTCTAGTTCAAATGACCATGCGCTTATTTTCACAAGTAAATTTCACAACTAAATCTGTACTAACAATAAAACTATACCAACACTACACTATTACACAGAGACTCAAACGTGTTTATGCATACTGCTCATAGACTTGTCAGAAAATTGTATAAAATTATAATAATGCAAACTTCAATCACAGCTTTAGATGCCAGATATTTGGGAGGAAATTAACAATAATACTCACGGAGTAAGCTTCAAACATGGCCTTACATGTCAGATATTTGGATGGAGATGTACTATGGTTTTCATAGTAAGAAATTCAACTTTGGCATTAGAAGTCACAGATTTGGGAAGAAGTGAATTGTGATTCCTTAGTGGTGAGAATTTAAAGCAAAATCCAAAAGGATAAAAATTTAACTAACGCAAACCATTTAAACCACTACACTGCCATGTTGTGTTAGTAAGATTGTAACAGATTGCGCAAGATTAAGACAGAAATAAAAATATATTATTGGCACCAAGATGTGAGTTCTAATTTAAAACATATGCATAGGGATTTATGAAAGGTTTGGTTCCCAAAAATAAACTTGAATAGTGTTGTCACTACTAGTAAAGTTGTAATGTATTTATGTTGGTTAAACATTTAATTCATTGTCAACTTATATTTGAATAAGGTATTGATATGACATGAATTAAAATGGAACCATATACACTAAATACACCCCATTATAAAATAAATCTAAGTAAGATTTAGAATAGAAATTTTCTAAAGGTAAGAATTAAATAACCAATTAATTCTAACCCATGATAATACCAAAATTTAATCGAAATTAGTATATAAAATTTCCATATCAAAATTAATATTTTATCACTAGGTTATATTAATAGAATAATCTAGAGGGGAAAATATTGTTAAGGCTATAGGCGTAGGAATGAGGATTTGGTTTTTTCCATCCCTCCCTAAAGTTTTAAATGGGTGCTGAAGGTGTCTTTCTTGGGTACCGAAGTACCTGTTTGTTGTAAATCCCTTTTTTAGTTTAGATCAAAGCAGTTTTCAAATAAAATTTCTTGATCATGTGCTATGAGCACCATTGCTAACAGCTTATTCTAATGTATAAAGGAGAGGTCTTATTATATTTCCATGAGCATCACAAGTTTATTTTGGCCTTAATCTCTAAAAATATAGAATGTTCTTACGCCCCTGATGAGGAATTTTTATAGGTCTGTTTTGGTTGGAGGGTAACATATCCTTTTATAAAATAAACATTTAAAGTTAAGTTGGTTGGTACTGAGCCTTCAGTTTCTTAGATCCTATTCCAAAACATAATAAGGAAAGACAATCCTACCACTTACTCTTCTGTTGAAATATCTCTCTTCCTGAGAAGATGATCTAGAGCCTCTGGATGACTGTCCATCATGTGGACATAAACCTCGTCCAAGAGATCTGCTGGGACCTACACAGAACGTAACCCTCAACAAACTTTAGTTGACACATTATGGTCCAATACTGGGTGAAAAAGACTGCTGTATGGCATTATATTATGGAGTATGTATATGCACTTAACATGCTTAAGATCATTTATTGTTCAATGTAACTAATAAAGGCTTAAGAGGGTAAGTAATGACAAACTAATCGGTATTTATGATTTCACTGAAAGGAAATTACTACAGAATATAAATAAAATCAGTGACCAGATTTACCACTAAACTCGGTACATTTGTACAATTGAAGGTGTTATTTGAAACACAAGGTTATTCACCGAAACAATTTTGAAATAGTTGTAATACCAAGATAAATTATGTAAGTTTCAACATGAACACCTAGACCTAGGTTTCAGAATCACCTATTCCTTCATCTGCATTCACAAAAACTTGAGTAAAGCCCTCAAGGCGGTCGCTGAGAAAGAACAACCACAAAAACGAATGTGTTTTAACTGCGTTTTTTTAGTACTGCATCTTGCTACCTGTTCGGTTTGTAATCTTATTAAAGTATAACGTTAAAAGATTAAAAATGAATAAGGTTAAAAAGAGTAAGAATTTCCCCATTTATGTGGAAGGAGAGTGAAAAACATTTAGTAAAAAAAAACACTCAGTACAGCCGACCAAGATTTTGAGAGTTTGATGGCTCAAAAATTTCATTTTACCACCCACATTTTAAGTCGCTCAATTTTTAATCTAACCATGGCACTAAATTATCCACAAATTGGTCATTTCCCTATTATCAGTCTTCTCCGTGTCACTAAGTAAACCTTGAATAATTGTCCCCCAGGCTTTCATGAAAATTAATCATTATAGTATATTATTATTAATTATTATAATTATTATTTATGAATAAATGGTGGACAACATAGATAACATTGGTTTATTAAATTTTTCAATTTTTTATAAAACCTTTTTAAATAACTAACATTTCTCAAATGATTAATGTTTTTAGACTTTTAAAAAATTAATAGCCATTTGTAATCAATTTACGTTTGTTTTTCTTCCTTTTAACAGCATGACGAAACGTGTTTTTATGAATTTTAACAATGACATTCTTTTATAGAATCAATATATCTTCACTTAATTAATCCTTTCATTTTTACTATAAATATTTGTATTTTTAATTTTAATTGAATAAGTATCTAATATCAAGAAAACTACAACAAGGCCTCGGAATAAATAGTCTAAGTTTATTATTACCTTGAATAGTTGTTGGTTGTGGTCGATCATGGTTCGGATCACGTTTATGACGTCGATCCTTTCCTCAGGACTGTCCGCGATGATCTCCTTGTTGCTTCCAGGCTTGATGCAGTGCAGGATGTTGGGAGCGAACAGTGTTGCCAAGTTGTTGCTGTCCATCTTGTTACCGGACACCCACTCCCCTGATAAACAGTGAGGTAACAATGTATAGCAGTGTGTGTGTTACCTTATGCCTGTTTGCTTTTATGGGTTCAAAGATTGATTTAATACCATTTTCTTGATCTAATATTGGTTAAACTGACCATTTCTGGGGTATATTGGTTAGAATTCTTAGCTAAAAATCCAGAGGTCCTAGGTTTGATCTCCGGCATTTCCAGATTTTCTGTGAAACTGTGGGTCTGGAACGGGGTCAAACTCATTCTCACGAGGAAAATTGAGGAGCTACTTGAGTAAAGAAGTAGCGGATCCATTCTAGAAAACTGAAGTTAACGTCAGGAGAGTTTGCACTGCAGACACCCTCTACCCACAATTTTTGGAATTATATTCGCCATTATTCAGTGGCCATTCGGTTAGCATAGCTTTCTTGTGGACTGACGGCATGGAAGCATTTTATTTATTAATATTGACTAAACTGTTAGAGAAGACAGTCACCCAAATAAATTGCTTTTTATTATAATTGTTCATATTGACAATGTGTTAGTAAATTTATTTGATGTTTCGTGGTTATAATTATTCATCAATTCGAAATTCCAAATGTTTTTCAAAAAAACGTATTATTACAAGTCCTAAATATTTTAACTAAGCTAATGGGCTAGAGATGATAAAGGTAAAATTTACGTGGAAAGATATTGGGAAACTATTTAGGAAAAGACACCTTCATTGGCAACTGGCCGGGAATTAATCCCTAATCTCTTTGTTACTGGTAAACCAGACAAGACGAGCTGGACGCTCGTCCACGTTCCCATAAATTTGGGTCAATTTTTAGAGAAAACTTAAGATACGTCTAGATCAATCAAAATATGTATTTTAACAAATTACGAGGCATCTTTAACTTCAATTTGGCTTGAATAAAGTAAAATTCTATATTTTCGATAGGCTAACATTTATCAAATATAGGTTTTTATATTTTTATAAGTGCATCATCAAACAATGTTTCCAGCCATGGTGTAGTGTGATTTTGGTTGGAAGAACTCTTTAGAAAATACTAACTTTTTTATCGTCAACAAAGAATATAAATACGTGAAAGTAGATCTAGTAAACTTTCAGTCGGATAAAAAATTTCCTGTTAAATTTGCATTGTAAACTTTATTTAATTGACAATCAGTGTTAAGGCTGGAATCATTTTAAAACATAAAATTATTTCAGTATAGCCAATAATGTAAAGATAGTAAGCTAAGTTCTTTTAACTATGTATGTATATCTTTTAAACTTATTTATAAACCCAATTTCACCAATGATAAATTAAGTAGTGTAGCTTAACATTCTCAGTACACGCTTGGTGTCCACATGGGTTAAGGCGTAACTCTAGCAATATTCTAGACCGGCGGTTCCCAAAGTCTGCTCCGCAAAGCATCTCCAAGTGCTCCGCGAATAGATTGGAAATAAAAATAAATAAAACGTAACAATATATCAAAACTGTGAATTTGTGCGTCCATGAACTGTGTATAGGTAAGTATTAGGTAGAAATTATGTATAGGGTTGCCAGTTCACCCCGTGTCTTTGAGAACTTTGACACGCTTTCAGATACGATTGTTTGCTTCGACACCTTTCCAGAATTTTCTGGGAAGTTTCTATTGCATATTAAAAACTCATGTTTCCTCGCACCTCCATTCAGTTGAAATTCAGTCAGTATACAGTCGAGAGTCAAAACAAATCAAGTAGTATTGCAATGTTATTTATTTGAATGTCGGAAAGGCCAAACTGGTATCGGAGCAGTATGAGAGCTTGAATGATTTGATATTAGATTCTGTGGAAAAAGAGAATTTTGCAACTAAATAAAGTCACTATCAGAGCTTTGATGTCAGCTACGAGACGAATTTGAAGTTTTTTCAAATAGAGCGAAAATAATCCTTCCCTTTGCAATAATATATTTATGTGGATCATGATTATCTTATTCGGTTGCGGCTATCCCTAATTCAACCAGAGAGAGCCACATTGTGCAAATCAAAACACATCAGTCTCGTCCCTCTCATTGGTATTTAAGTTGGCGGTCTATACTTTATCGTTCTTTATTCATGCCAATTGACATTTTTTGTTGCAGCCATGAAAATGGTTTTAACACTATCTGTGTGGGTAACATATTGTGGATTTACAATACCTTCTTTGAATTCTTTATAAAATGTGTTGCTTTAGGTCAATTTATATTTTTAATTGTTGTTTTGCGTTTGTCTAATTAAGTCCCTTATTTAGCTGAAATTAAGGGCGAAAATAACATTTATAATGAAATTAAACTTGATGTTTATCACGCCCAAGTGTTTAAACATTCGTTTCCATTGTGAATACTGCTGTAATATGGTTTAGTATCTATCCATGTAGAGTCTATGTGAAAATATTATACCAAAGACACTTATGTGCAAAATCGTTGTTTTGAGAAAACAATATTTAACGTTACAATTTTCAATGGCTTTCAATAGGAAAAATTAAGTTTGGATCAAAATTCAAGCTATTTATAAATCTAAAAATAATTCGTACTTTTACAATACGATAAAATATTGACTAACAACTTTTAAAAATTCAGTTAGGTAAATATAAGAAAAAATTAATGTGCATGCCCTTAGCATCAACCCAACTATAGTACTCCGTGACAAATTTCTCTCTTGAAAAGTGCTCCGTGATTCAAAAAATGTGGGAACCGTGGTTAAAGCCTGCCAATGACCGGTATATCGGGACTCTAATACTGGTCGGCCGTACTGAGGGTAGCTTTTTCTAAATTGTTTTTCGCCTTTCCCATGCAATTTAAGTTACATTTCCTCCTTTTCCAATCTTCCGCGTCCATGACATATTAACGTAATTAGTGCATATGCGTATAATCCAAATGGGTAGTAATACGCTCCGCTAAAAGAAAATATATATATCTACTCTCATCTTAGTACATACACACAGGATAACCAGCATGAAAATAATGTCGGTAGACTGTCTAAGATTTTAATAAATTTTAGATGAACTTTATAATGAAAAATGAAATAAGACATATTTCTAAAATGGCAAATTATATTGACTTTATATCAATGTTGGTGGTCTAAAGTGGGTATCCTATAAAATAAAAGGTCTTACCTGATGTGTGTGAACTTAAGAACCGGAGTACGAACTGGATTCTCTAAGTCCTGGCTCACGAGTGGCAATCCTAAATGTTACTTACATACGTGTTGTTGGAAAAGATACCATTTACTGGCATGTGCCCTGTCGTGCTTTAAGACTTGCTCTACGGAGCTACTCAAAGACGACTCAAAAGTGACGTGAGTAAAACCTAAATTACCAAACAGTAACTTGAGCGTCACCGTTAATGTATTTCAATAGCAGTCCGCTCACGTGTCTACTGTTTACTGACCGGTTTACTACGCATCCGTGATTAGTCACTGGAAACTCAACATGCATGTCACCGGGTCACCTCAGATTCAAACTCAATCATCATAAATGAACAATTATCGAACATTTATTGTACTATTCAAGGAAGATTTCTTTCAACATTTTGTCAAACGCTGTTAATTTTGCATCAGTGTTTTGCAATACTTTTGCCAGAACGAATCGTCGATGATTATTATTATTATTGTTATTATTATTAGTCTGCAGTTTATATTATTTTCAATGTATTGATGAATCCAAAATATTATTTGGATACGTCTCTTATATCTTTAATAATAGTAGTAGTAGTAATAATTAATAATAATAATAATAATAATAATAATAATAATAATATAACAAAACCCTCCCGGCACTAGACATTATATTAATAAAATATTACATTTTCTAGAAGATCAAATAAGGTGCTTGTAGCTAATAGAATGAAACTGATTGAAATTCCGCCACTTTTGTGTAGCACCTTGTGCGAGATATAAATAAGAAACAATCACTGACCAGTTGGTGACTTAAATCAATAACCAGTTCAGTCACATTTGAGTAGCTACGTGAGCGCGCTCATTTACATTGTTTTAGCAGCCCGGATAAAAACCTCTTGATATGTGTAGTTCTGTTGCAATGATTTTCACACAATTCACTAAGTATCTTCTAACTGTATTCAATGTTTATGTAGTATTTGTGACCCACTCCATCTTAACCACTCTGACAAATGACGAACGGGGGGAAATGGTTACAATAGCTTATTAAATTATTGTTGTTAACTTCGGTTGAGTGTGAAATAGAAACATGTGATCTCTTAGCTCAATAGACATTCTACTGACTGAGCCTAACACCAAACTAATAAACTGAAATGAGATCCTCATACCTTTCTCGTCCGTGTGATCGGTGGAGTTTCGCGCGACAATGTACAGAAAGTTGAGCAGCGCCCATAGAGTGTCTCTGTTTGCCGCCGGAAGTAGTTGGATGAGATGCTGAAGAGCCTCGAACTGCAGTCGTCTGTTCCGTATCCCTGCGAACAAAAGGATGATTCCCCTTTTTAATTATGTATTTTGTGTGACCACATCTTATACCCACCAGGACTAACAGTTTATTTACAATGTTGATTTAAGGATGAGTGAGGTTTAATTTAGAGGAAATTTTCTCAAGTTTATGAGGGAGATTGGAAAACAACTAAAAAAAACACTACTGCCCTCAATGGGGATTCAAACACAGTTATCCCATCACAGGCAGCCCAGTCTAGAGCAAAAGTGACGCCTTAGATTGTGCTCCCACAGATATGGGCCTCAATCTTTTTAAACTCCATTATTGGTTTGTTAAGATTTAGTAAATAATGTTTAAGTACGTACAACAAAAAGGCTTTTAACGACATAACCCAATGATAAGGAATGGCAAAGATGCTAAGAGAAACTGTGTCTGCATTAAAGGGAGACATATTGTTAAATTAAGATATGCAGTACAACCATCCTCTGTGAACTCAGCTTAGATTCGAACCTTTACCCCTTCAACATCAAATCCGTTCATTATGAGCCTGACGCCTTAGATCCCTAACCACCAGTGCGGTTAGACTTAATAATTATTATAAACTATGATTCTAACTAAAAGTAAAAGACATACTCTCACCTCTTAGCAACATAATATTCCCTGCTCAATTTTTGTAATCAACTTACATAAGGTTTATTTGAGAGTATTTTGTTTATTTTTATTATATAATACCTTAAAAAGGTTATACTGATCAATGTTCCTTTCAAGGTTAAATTTAATGATATAATAGAATTCCTCATAATTCATAATTATATAAAACATAACTTACAAACTAACTTAACTCAGGCAAGTGTGCCAAAAACTGCAAACTCAGCCTAAATATCGATTAATTAAATATAATGACGAACTAGTTTAACTAACAAATATTTAGTTACGTTCATTATCAAGTCCTTTATTTGTGGTTGACCCCTTTAATTATCTATACATAGAAATGGGAAGATTTAATTCACTAAAATATGAATTTCAGAGCCCATCTGATGGTCAACTAGCCACGATATTATTCCGGAGGTTCATTTGAAAACTTTCCACCAAAATATCTTGAAAACAACACATTGCAGTAAAAAATGTTTTAAACAAAAGTGGTTTGGTTCTGGGGGAGATGTAAGGTGGTAAGGCTAGTATGACCTTGGGTTGCGTTTCCAAGGTGACGTTAAGGTCACTTTGATTTTTTTAAATTAGATTCCCTATTTTTTATTACATGTTCCTGTAGATCACGTTTTGACATTTTCAAAATGGTGGTTTTAAGCTTTTAAAAGTAAAATATATTACTAGAAATGAGCCTAACAAGTTTCTGAGTCACCGGAACCGGCGTGGCATTAGAATTTGGCCTATTTGAAACATAGCTCGGGAAGGTACAGGTGTTTGTGTGATGTGTGCTCGCGTGTTTGTTCAATTTTATGTGTATTTGTATAGTAATTATTGAGAAAAACACTTTTTTAATTTTAAGTTTAAAGGAGGTTTTCGAAATGCTCTCCATTTTGGGATAACAATGATATAGTCTATTTGAGAATTAACTTCTGACTTTTCTTAGGATTTCTTTTGTAATACTTCCAAATTCCATTTTTATCCTATTTTTTTTTAAAGATTCGATATTTTGGTTTAGTCCCATAAATAGTGGATTTTAATGTTCCCATAAGAATATCTAGGGTCGTTAACTCAGGTGACTTTGC
Source organism: Timema cristinae (assembly GCA_039000515.1). Lineage (NCBI taxonomy): Eukaryota > Metazoa > Arthropoda > Insecta > Phasmatodea > Timematidae > Timema > Timema cristinae. Next base: position 47,904,031 of record JBCFYV010000012.1, read on the forward strand.
TAGCCACTCAATTGGTCCTCTCCTACCAAATCCATTGTCTATTAAATCTGTTGTCTAACCATTGACGAACGAGTAGTGTATGGTTAGGGGTTCCATCTAGTTGAAAATGTAAAAGATTTTCATCAAGCCCCATGTCTTCATGATTGCCTAGTGATTTTCTAGGCGTGTGTACTATGCGAGGATGAATAGCTTCTTCAAGCATGTTTAAGTATTTTCCTCCTGTCAAATTTCCGTCAGTAAATATTGGACCAATAGTCGTGTCAACTAATATACCTGTTCAAACGTTTATTTTTTATGACCATTGAGTGTATCTTTCAATAAAAATTTGTGGATTTTGATCACTCCAATAACGACAGTTGTGTTTATTTATAAAACCACTTAAGGCCCTTGGCCCTAACGAGTGCAAGTCTAAAACCTATTTTGTGGGCTGGTAGGTGAGAGGGTGAAAGCATGCATGCTTCACATCTGATCAAAGTATCCTTCCGCGCCAAAAAGAACAAATGGATCACTGAAACCACAAATGGCGCTAGCTACCAGACAGATCTTGCGGAAAAATCACACGTTTGGAAATATCAGCCTTCTCGAGAATGAGTGAAATTTGTTTGTTAATATTTTCAACAACCCTTATAAGATAATGTGTCGATGTTTATTAATTGTTACAATTTCTGATTTTTTGTTATGATACGGCAGTTTTCTATTGAAAAATGTCAATTTTATAGGTATTTTATCACTGTTAAAATTATAGAGGAGGTGTGTATATAAAAAGTATAGCTTAATCAACATGCTTATATTTTTGAACGAACCATTTCCAAAAAGAATATTGCAAAGCAATAAAAATGCAAGAACAAAGTGAACTCTTCATAAAAACATATACATTCTAATAAAAATGGATTCGCATTCGATAATTAGATCATTTCTTTATAAAACTGTATTTGACTATCATGATCATCTGCTTAATAATGTAACTGCATTTTATACGAGTGAGACTTATTTAATTTTAATGTTTTATGAACCGAAACAATTGATACACCAGTAGATTTAGATACTTCCTGCACTGCACTTTTGGGATTTACTACATAAGTGCCCAAAATGTCCACTCGATTAATTCACTCAAAACTGTACGTACAGTCAATTTTTTTGTTTGCTACAAACCAGTTTCTTTAAATTTTGAAACAAGATCCAAAACATAGCTATGTGATACGTTTATATCCTGGTGTTTTTGGTTGAACTTTGCTGCCATTATTCGAGGACAATGAGCAATTCTGTTCTCTCTTCCAGACTGTAAACCATTTTTCAAGATTGGATGTTAACAATAGGAAGAAAACGAGTGAACTAATGGACTTGTTTCTGAATTGATAAAAAAACAATGTTTTGTTTACTATCTTACACACAAACACTTGTACCTACCGAGCTATGTTTAAATAGGCCAAATTCTAATGCCACGCCTGGTGGTGGTGACTCAAAACTTGTGAAGCTCATTTCTCGTGATAGCCTTTACTAAAAAAACTTAAAACTGCCATTTTAAAATGTCAAAACGTGATCTACAGGAATATGTAATAAAAAATAGGAAGTATCATTCGAAAAAATAAAGTGATCTTAAAGTCACCTTAGCAACGCCATCCAAGGTCACACCTGTCTTGCCACCTTACTTTCCCTCAGAACCAAACAACTTTTGTTTAAAACATGTTTTTATACAATCCTTTTTTTTTTTTTTCGAAATATTTTGGTTGAAAGTTTTCAAATGAACACCCCGTGTACAAGACTACGCTCACACCAGAAATTGTATAAAATCGAGGTTCACTGAATTATTCTTAACAATACTGATTTGGGACCAGTAAATTATTTTTTTTATATAAAAATAATAATTTTAAAATATTGTACATTTTAACATATTTTAAAATGATTTAACTCGTCTCAATTTTTGTTTAAAGAAGACTCCTGGTTATTGTACTATAATGTGACGCCTGGTTCGATCTTAATGAAATGTACTCCCTACTTAAGATAGTCGTATTTTTATGACTCGAAAGTCACATCGGCAATAGTATTTATTATTAATAACAAGACTCACTTTGTGTTTGAACAAACGCAAGATAGAGATCTCTGCATAGAAGAGGCTCAGGCAAGTCCCTGAAGAACTCCTTCAGCAGAGTTGCCACATCGTGCGGGCACAGGTCATCGTCTAAGGAGATCTCCTTTCCACAATCAAAGTCTTCCCGTAGCTGCGCAACAAGCAGAACGAATCAGTTGTGTTTTTTGCCATGTTTTACGTTTCATAGTTTTATAGTAACACTAAAGGGCTATGGACAAAAGGAAGGTAGATTTTAGTAGAGATTTACGAGAATTTTCATGGAAGGAGAGTGGGAAATCAGTTAGAAAATAACACTTTAGTGCATCTGGCTGGTATTCAAACTCCTTCTCCAGCAAAACATACTAATTGAAGCTGGCGCTTTATTTGTCCGCGTGCCCACTGACTGTGGTAACAAATAAGTTGAAAACGTTACATAATCAAGGTAGAAGTAAAGAACTCTTTGAAATTTGCTAGTAGCCATTTTCATTGCTCAGGCGTTCTCCACAAGAGAAACATATATAAACTGCTATGCAACAATATTTAAAAAAAAGAAAGAAAAAAAGCTATCGTTATCACACTTCAAGAAGCTTAAAACTGGAATAAAAGTAGAGCTATCACGAGATGGTTTGTTAAATTAAGACCTTGGGAAATTTTGGATGCACACTTCTAAAATGTTTTAGCACATTTAAGTACCACAACACACTGGTTGGGAACCACTCCAGTTCAAAACCTTATTGTCAAGTAATGTAATAACCCTGGAAGAGTTAAAGAAAGTAGCTTGTAAAATGGTTACTAGTTATCCATGTTATCAAACTGTGTATGCTTTCTAGCCAGTGCCGCTGCCTTTCTGCCCAGTAACAAATAAATAAATTGTCTTAAGAAAGAAGACAGGGAATATTCAGGCCATACAAAGGAAGGTGTTCTGACTATTAAACCTTCTCATATTATTAGGGCCGTGTCAAGGTGGGTGTCTTGGGTGTTAAGACTCCCATTCCAAAAGTATTATTAATCATGTATTTATATATTCCCTCTCGCTACTTAAGCTAGTAGCTCATTTGAGTCTTATAAAACTCATAACATATACAATCTCGCTCATTCTAAAAAAAAAAAATTATAGATAAATTGATAATTAAAAAAAATCCCTTGTAATTTCACGTTGAGGAATTTCACTATTATTTACCACAGGTATAATTCACCCTCTCCCCACTACCTACTCTCAATCACATAATTAATCCAACTATAATTTCTGTACTCTTTATCATTTGGAAATTTTAGCGGCATCTCAAATAAATGTAGTCGCATATCATTTAATTATCAAGTTGTAAGATGCCTCTTCAGTGCTCTCCATTTTATTTGTACCTCATGTGTTTTTAAGCTTATATTAAAAATAACTGAGATCCTGAAAGGGGAAGAAGGAGAACAAATTCTCCAGATGGCCTTCCCTCCATGGGTGCGCCAGTGATTCATCTTATGGATTCACACCCGTAATCCAATGATAGAACGTCTTTTCTTACTTACCTGCCTGACCCTCTTCTTGGAGCTGCTGACCCGGAAGATTCCGAGTGTATGGAGGCCATGTTCTTCTATTGCCTCAAACAGGAGGCCACTAGATGAGGAATACCAGGGTCCCGCTCTCCTAAACCCGATATGTCTGCAGCAGAGCCACAGGATAAGGTGTCGAGCAGGCCAGGGACACTTCCAGCCATCCGCTCCGTGGGAGACATTAGACTCTCGCATGAGCCACTCTGGAACAAAACAACAATACCATTGACAAATGGAGTTTTTAAAGTTTATGTCGTCAACCACACCCTTAAGGACGTTGCCTACCTATGACGTTACGGCCAGTCAAAATAGGATTTCCCATGTTAAAGAATTAACGTTTTACTCAACGTGTCTTAAAGATTTAACGTTGAACCAAAAACTCTAAATTTTCAAATAGTTCTAAAATAATCCTACAATGTCACAAAATTATTATTTTTTATCTTTATGTAATTTTTTTAAACGTAATTTTTTATAAATAATTTACAACAAAGGCTATTATGCTTTGTCACAAAAATGGCCTGTAGGAGTCTTCCTGTTAGGATATATAATAATAAGTCAGTGGTAGCTTGTCTATCTAGAATAGGAAACAAGAAAAAGGTAAAATTAAAAAGTAAGTCAATGTTTTCAAGGCGCAAATATTAAAGTGACAGTGTAAACACGTCAGAGAAAGAAAGAGGGAAAGGGTGATCAGCACATAGGCAAGATCCCTCTAAGGGCGAACTTCTCTCATTTTCATCCCTCTCTTTATATTTTGTGCATTGGCGTCTAACTGTGATAATGCTTAGACTGCTTAGGTGCGTCAAGTTGAGATGCAGCCCACTTCGCAAAATATATTCGAAATCTCTTAGTAAGAAACGTCGTTAATATAGGAGTGTAGGGGACGCGAGAAAAGGTCAGTGGAGTTTGCAGTTCTTATAGCAAAACTTTTTTTGGTTCATATAAATCAAATATTGCTCTATTAGGACTATAGGGTTTAATTATCTTCACATGGTGACCTCAACAATTCTTGACTATCTCTCAAAGATTTCCTGGAATTTAATAACAGTTTTTTCTCTTAATTTAAAAAGGTTATCTAATACTGCTATGCTCATGACAGATATTCAACAACTGTTCATATAAAATGTGACGAAAATAAAATTCAATATTTGTATTAAAGCAATGTTTTATTATTTTGACCAAACATGTTTTGCTGTAAAAACTGTCAAAACAATTAGATTTTCTCACATTCCTTACACTCCATACTTAAAGGTCCATAAAGGTTAGTATTTCACATAAGTAACTCTGGAACAAGAGAACATTGATAAATGGAGGTTTCAAAGTTCTATGTCACCAGAAAAAATTCCAAAATTGAACCTGACAGATTAAGCGGATTATAATATATACATGTATACGATCGAACCAGAAATCTCTTTGAATCACAGTTTTCTGAATTATTTACCTTTACAACAACGAAATTGAGGTAAGTGATTTTTTTTAATATATATTTCTTAAATTTTGACGCTTTTTTTTAATAATGGTAAAAAAAATTCGCTGGTCACAATTTCACTGCCATCTAAAGTAGAATAGAAAATACCGCACTACGGCGCAATGTATAGTTGGAGTTCTATTACCTAAGTTACACATTATCCGTGGGGTGAGATGGGCTTTTAAGAAACCAAATAGTTAAGAAAACTAAAATTATATTTAAGTTCTTTAAATTGAAAAATGACACCTTGACACCATACTCGAATATGAGTGAAGAATGACCTGGGCACGGGATGAATCCTGGATAGCTCAGTGGTGAGAGCATTTGCATACTAAGGCGTACTAAGAGTTATTTTTCCAGTGTCCAGGTATCATTTTTCAATTTAAAGAACTTGATATCTAGATGTTGCCATATCCATAACTAACAAATATAATAGCTTTGCTATTCAATCCATCATAAATTTATATTCATTATAAATCATGTATTCACGTAAGTTTTATCTTAAACACTAGAAGGTATTGTGGACTAAATGCTAAGGTCTTCTAATCTGTTATATGGTGATGGTGAGGAGTTCAAATCTCACGAAGAATTTTTACCAAAGGGTTTAACCAGCTCCTCTACGAAAATAGAGATAGGCCTACATCTATTCTCATTCTACCTTACTCATTCACACACCATTAATTAAAATAAATAGGGATAGTAAGATTTGCTGCAAAAGAAATCACTTAAAAATATATATTTTTTTGTTAAGTGAAAGGCTAAAGAGTAAGAGAGAGGAAATCACAAAATAATTCTAAGATGTTTACCGGGTTATTTTTAAATGTAATGTGGGGGAGTTCCTGAATTCTCCTCAGCCGCCAACCCGCCTACCGAATACTTGTCGTTAATTGGTTGTTACCTAACTCCTACACATTCCCTGTTGTGTACCTGCCCAGTTTTCCACGGTCATCATGACATACTGGCTGAACGACAGATGACTTTTCTAAACTTTTCAATTAACTTACATACCCAATTATCGTATTCCGATAGAATCGATAGCCCTTCCTCGTAGATGAAGATATTAGTTTAAGACTAGGCCTCGCCTACATGCTCTGTAAGATCCGCATCCTTAAAAGTTCTTAACGAATTTATAGCCCTTAGATTTTTGTATTTCATTCAATCACATCGTATCCTTGATAATGTGATATCGTGTAAGCTAATGAGTAAGTATAATGATGTGACCAGTCAAACTCATTTAAATAATACCATTTCAGAAAATTTGATAAACACAATCAACAGTTTTACAAATTTTTTTAAACTTTTTTATTTAAAATAATGGAAGCTTTTAGCTTTGGAGGTTTTCTAGAGCTAACTAAAATTAAATATAGATATATAGATAAATAAAAATACAATATAGTTAGAAAATATCGAACGTCTAAGGTGCTACTTTCACAGTAGGCTAGACTGTCGATGACGGGGAGATTGAGGTTCGAATCTTGGTCGGGTGTACTGAAGTTATTTACAAAATGTTTTACATTCTCCCTCCAATCAATTGAGGGTACACTTCCTCTGAATTCAACATTCCTAATACCTAAAACCATTAAAGTAATTCGTACATTTGCGTACAGTCCAAAAGGTTAGTAAAAAGCGATGCCAAAAATAATCATCTCACAGTGAGGTCACATAATATCGAACTGCGCGTAAAGGCACAGGAAACGATAAACTAAGTAATCAAATAAATAATAATTATCTTAATTTTAGAAAAAAGAGCTAAGCAAACACAACCAAACAAAACATATCAACAATGATCAACGTTAGATTAAAAAACTAACATAAACACCAAACTGTAGGGCCGAAAAAATATGTTTTTAATTAGATAGTGGGTAATGAGAGGGGGACGTAAGGGATTGATTAAATAATGTTTTAATGGCTCGTAAAGAAGTACCCTTGCAGGTGATATCAAAGTATTATTCAACATTAAATATCATTTGAAACAATTTTATTTTCTTAAACATAATAAATAATGATAATTATTGTTGTAAGTATTTGAAATTTTATGAAACACCAATAAACTAAGATCCTAGGTACGGAAAAGAAATGAAAAAGTTACAACCAATATACTTTCTTGGGTGGTAATGGTGTATTTAACCCCCCATCCCCGCCCTTCCCCTTCTCTGTACGGTCCTGCAACGAATCAATAAAAGAGAACATCTGTTTTGATAACATACCGGTGCAACCAATTTGGAAACAAAATCATAGGTGTGTCTCACCACCAAGATATCACGGGGTCCCAACTTCAACTCTAAATAATCATAGTTCAAGCCCAGGGTATGACTAAAATAATCTAGAGTATTGTATTTTTTATGAGGTTAAGTTTGATTTTAAGTAGTTTACTGATATTATCAGTTGATTCAGAAAGTGTACAATGGGTTCTGATTTTAAGAATAAATTAAGCACTGTAGCTTTGTCTTAAACGGGAATATTTTACACTCAAAAAATTTCTCAAAATGTTATATTCCCTTTAATTGTTGAGATCTATTTGTATAGTTGGGCCACGGTAATTCTCTTTCCTAGAGTTGTTAATTTTGCACCGCGTCTTACTAACCATTTAAGATATCCACATATTTATACTAATGATGTAGGGATGGTAAAGGCATAGTTTAAATTAAATGTATACGCATTATCATGGAAGGAGAGTGGGAAAAAATTAAGATAAAAACCCCTAACGAACTATTTTTGCTAACTTTTCAGCCTTCAAAAAACCCTATAGTTATCGTTAATGGACAGTATTTTAAGAGCCTTAGATAGAACATTTCAACTCACTGGCATCATTTGTTTCTTGGTCACAATATTAGTATTTTATATCCAAGTACTTGGTACATGTCCCAGTAGTATCAGAATAATAATTATTTAGATATTACTGCGAGCAACATATAATTTTACAGGGTTAATGAGTTTTAATATTTAGCAACAATTTTAACTAACAATAACGATATTAGATTGGATATTAGGAACTGAATGCAGTTGGGAAATGTATGATATTACTCGATCTATAAGGTGTTGTCATCTCGCCTACTGTCAAGGAAACCAGAATATACAAAATAATAGTTTTACAGGTTGTTCTCTAAGGGTGTGAAACGTGGTCTCTTATCTTAATTGACGAAAACTTAGGATTTTCAAAAACAAGGTGCTTAGGAAGATATTCGGTCCAAAAAAAAGGGATTAGGCTACTGGAGAATGCAGTATGTTACACAATGACAAATTACATACTCTGTAATCATCACAATTTATTGTTAGAATAATCAAGTTTCTTAGATTACGATGGTCAGGACATGAAGCGTAATGGAAAATTCTAGAGCCGTTGTCAGAGTATTGACTGGCAAATCCAATGGGAAGAGATCATTGGGAAGACCTAGACGCAGATGGGAAGATAACATTATAATGGACCTGAAAGAAATAGGGTGTAATGAAGTAGATTGAATAGAACTATCCCCAAGATAAGAATAGGTGGTGTAATTTGATAAGTGTGGCAATTAACTTTCGAGTTCCTAGGCATCAAGTAAAAAGTAATAGTCATATTAGCATATGACTTACAAACTAACTTAACATAGGAAAATACCTGATAAAAAAACACCTTGCCTTATCACCTAGATATAGGTCTATTCTAACAATCTGGATAGCAGGACGAACTTTTAGAAAAAATATATTTACCAGACCGGCACTGGTGGGCACATGGTTTAAATGCCAAGGTCATTTAGTCTATGGAGAAAGCATAGGATTGTGTAATTAATTGTACATGATTTACAAAACTCGGGAGATCGTATTTACCACTTGTCCGGATACAATAATAATAATATTTTGCACCGCGTCTTACTACCCGTTCGGGTTAAACGCTCTAAGTACTAATTACGCTAATGGATTAGGAATTGAGAGGGTGAATTAGATGAAGTGAACCCGCATTTGCGTGAAGGTAGAGTGGAAAACCATTTAGGAAAAAACACTCCCAGTTCACCTGACCGAGATTCGAACCTCGATCTCCCCGTCCTCAGCAGTCGAGCTCTACACGACAAGTGCGTTAGCCAACTACGCCACCGAGGCGGGTTTTTCCGGATACAGTTGGTTCAAAAATCATATTCGTACATCTTGAAAAATTACACCTGGATATGAAACTTTAGCCCACGGGACCCCGGGCTTATCACGCCAATTCTCTACCACTGAGCTATTCAAGACTCGCCCCGTGCTTAGCAACAAAATACACCCCGAGTCGCCGGTGGTGTCAATGATAGCTTAAGATGTGGCCGTTGATTTACAAATGACCATCACAGACCCTTCCTTAAACATGGGAGAAGAATGACCCAGACCACGGGACGAGTCTTGGAGTGCTCAGTAGTAGAGGATTGGGAGTGCTAAGTCAAGTGTCCCAGGTTTGAATCCTATGTCCGGGTGTCATCATCCTCATCATCATCATCACCAAATTTTTTCCAGCCTGTAGCCGGGTCAGTTTAGTAAAATGCCTCCATCTTCCTCTATTCTTCCTCTCTCTTCTTCCTTTAATTTATTCCATTCCTTTACTCTCACTTGAACACTTTCTATTATCTGCTCCTCCCATCTCTTTCTTGGCCTTCCGTGTGGTCTTTTTCCTACGTATTTCATTTCTAACATTTTCTTCGCCATCCTCTCTTTTTACATCCTAATCCTAATTACATGCCCATAATATCTCAGTCTTGCTTCCTTTACCACCTAATATACTCTCCGTACCCCTAGTTTATCCCGAATAACTTCATGCCTAATCTTGTTTCTCTTAGTTACAGGTAACAGGCTCCTCACAAACTTCATTCTCATGGCCTCCACTTTCCTAGTCTTTTTCACATTCAATGTCCATGTTTCTGCTGCATATGGGGCCGTGGGTACAAAGTACGCCCTGTACAACACTTCCTTACGCTTCAAGGGGACTTTCCTTCTCTGTAGTAGGTCTTGTACGTGCCTATAGAACCACTCTCCCTGCTGTCCTCTTCTCATTAAATCCTCTCTACTTCCACCTTTCTCCTCAATCCCACTGCCAAGGTATTTTATGTTCTGTACTTTTCTCAGCTCTACTCCATCCAACCTTATAGCGTTATTAGGCTTTACCCTCTTCCTTGCCATTACCATCACTTCACACTTTGCTATGCTAAATTTCATTCCACACTCTTTCACTTCCTCATTCCATTCTTGTGGTTGTTCCTATACGTTCGCGTCCTTCTCCCCCCATATCATCAAGTCATCAGCAAACATCATGGTTTTAATTCTTTCCTCTATGAGTTTTTCCTCCACTTTGTTCATGACCATTTTCATTACTAATAATTACAAATAGTGATGGTGAAAGGGCACTCACCTGCTTCACTCCCATTTTTATTTGTAACCACTCCGTCCTTCCACTCTACATCTTAACACAACTCCTGTTATCCTCATACATGATTTTTACTCTCGTTACAACTCCTCTTTCGACTTCAGCCTCCTCCATCGCTTTCCAAATTTTATTTCTATCCACGCTATAATATACCATTACCAAGTCTTTCCAAATTCATACTTTCTTTCCATCAGCTGTGGTATGGAAAATATTAAGTCTATTGTAGACTTTGGTTCCCTAAATCCTGTTCCTGTTACTCTCTCCACCTTCATCTCATTTTATTTCTTATTCTCTTTACCAGGTGTCATTTTTCAACATTTAAGATTTATTTCATCTAGTTTTCTTGTAACATGAGGGTTGATTATTGAACTCCAAATGGGTATTTTAAGTTTTCTTCAGAAATAATCTCCCACTCTCCCTCCACGCCAATGTGAGTATATTTGTTCTAAATTTTTCCTCCCTAATTCCTACCACATTAACGTAATTAATATAGATGCGTTTAACCTGGATGGATAGTAATACCCAGTGGTAATTATTATTTTGAATAGATTATTAGTCAGTAAACGCCAGAATTAAATCAGGGTACTCCATACTGATGGATGAATCCCTTTAAACACTCAACCAATTAAATGTAACAGCATTTTATCTGTCTTTCAAGGTAGCCACAAGAACATGTATCAGTGCAATTTAGTGTCATCGTGGTACGAAGGTAAGTTTGAGATTGTATTCCCAGAAATCCACAAGGTCACTTTGTGGGGTAGATAGTGAACCAATTTGAGTCTGAAAGAAGAAGCCCTCTTAAAATATATAGTTTTATAAACTTACAGCCATTATATTTAAAGCCATAGTAACAATCCAAAACAACATATAAAACGGTAAGAAAATTTTTCAACCAGTAAGTGCTACCAATTTTGAAAATAGGCCGCATAGGTGGTCAATACGTTCCCCACATGTATTAAATAAATGGTTTAATTCTCATTTAGATGTACTAAAATCACAGAGTATATTATTTTCTTGAAATAAAAAAACTTATTATTTTAATGTATTAAAATTCCGTCTCATAAAGGCCAGTGAAAGTATTTAGTTCACATTTAAAAAAATACAACAATATTGTAAGACTACAAAATTAAAATTCAATTTATCTTTTTCCAACTTTGCCATCGTCAAGTTAATAATGCAGAGCTATGATTAAATGCGATTCCTCGCACGAGCGTTATTGTGTGTTTTGTAATGATGCAATCATAAATGTAACTGTGAAAGCAAACAATCCTGTCTATACTTTTCAAGGAGAGAGGGGCCTTAGTACTGGGGGAGGCCAGAAAATCTATGAATATTAAATGCCCTAAAATCTATTTTAAGTTTTTTTTTAACTAAGTGCGGTGATTTAAATAACGTAAAAAAGAGTGGCTTTGTGTATACTGTACCAATGTTATTAATTCTTTGATTATTCTGAATATTATATTTCTGGGGAACTTATAATGTTTTAGCGGTTACCTTTTGAATACCAAGTCCATAAAGTTTGTCTTAAAAAGTACCCTATACATTCGATACACCTTCGTTGATCAATTTTACAATACTTCGTCGATTAAATTTTTTTTTTTTTTTACTAAAATGATTATCAGTCTTGGGAGGAGGGGTGGGTAGATGCCCTACTTGCTTCCCCTCCTTCAACCTGGGAGCAACACTGATCAAATATTCGGATGAATCAGCCGTTAAATGGGTTATTATGGCATGATTGCTTTTATATTTACTGATAATCAGCAAATTACAAAACTGAATCCAACCCGCCTCAGTGGCGTAGTTGGCTAATGCGCTAGACGCGTTGAGCTCGACTGCTGAGGACGGGGAGATCGAGGTTCGAATCTCGGTTGGGTGAACTGGGGTGGTTTTTCCTAAATGGTTTTCCACTCTCCCTCCACGCAAATGCGGGTTCACTTCCTCTAATTCAACCTTCCAGATTCCTAATCCATTAGCGTAATTAGTACTTAAAGCGTATAACCCGAACGGGTAGTAAGACGCGGTACTAATATTATTATTATTTATAGCTGAATCCACTTTCCACTTTTTTACCGCACTCTTCATTCAAATAAATAAAGAAAGCGTGTTTTTAGATAAACCAAAGTGATCTCATAATTTATCGGGAGGAAGGGAGGGAAGCTTGCACAAGTACCTATATTATACAGTTAAATAGCCTATTTAAAAAAACTAACACCGCGTTTCACTACACAACTCGGCTATCCGAATAGGCCTATGTACTGATTTCTCTAATGTGTTAGGGATGAAGAATGTTTAATTTATTGAAAGTGTACACGCATTTATAGATGAAGAAAGAATGGAAAACCATTTAAGAATAAATTACCTCAGAACATCAACCGAGATTAAAACCCCTATTACCTCGTCATCGACAGTCCCGTCAATTTCGGGAGTGACTTCTTAGATATGTGACCCCAGATGCGGGTAGGCACTCTATACATATGTTCAATATCCATTTGCTAATATACTTATATATAAATATATATTTATTTATATATAAGTATATTTTTATTAGCGTTAGGGAAAGCATTTTTTTCTTCGGGAACGGTTTTATCAATTTATTTTTAGACAGAAACTATTACAAACACTATTGGACAATCCAGGCCTCCGCCGTGGTTCGGATTCCACGTTAAACTGTAGGTCCTTCATTTCATCTCACAATCACCCTACCATTACACATTAGGGTAAGTGCGTATAACCCGAACGGGTAGTAAGACGTGGTGCTAATAATAATAATAATAATAATAATAATAATAATAATAACTATAGGACAATGATGGATTAAGCAGCCAAGCTATTATATTAATTGTTAGTTACGGATATAGCCTCATCTAAATATCTTATTATTTAAATTGAAAAAAGACACCTAGACACGGGAATATATATTTAGATGTAGCTATAACCTTAACTTGACTATTTAAGTCATTATGAAGTACATTCGTACAATTATTGTCATTGTACATTTTGCAGCTGAAAGTCCTAACGAGTTGAATAATATAATAATAATAATAATAATAATAATATAATGTATAATAATAATAATAATATTTAGCACTGCGTCTTACTACCGCTTCGGGTTATACGCTTTAAGTACTAATTACGCTAATGGATTAGGAAGGTTGAATTAGCGGCAGTGAACCCAAATTTGAGTGGAGGGAGAGTGGAAAACCATTTAGGAAAAATCACCCCCAGTTCACCCGACCGAGATTCGAACCTCGATCTCCCCGTCCTCAGCAGTCGAGCTTAACACGACAAGCGCGTTAGCCAACTGCGCCACCGAGGCGGGTCTACCGAGTTGAAGAATGCTGCGTTATCTGATAGCTCGTGAACTTATTGATCGCTCAGATGTAGCTGACGATTTACTCATATCCATCACAGATTCTGCCTTAAAATATTAGTTAAGAATGACCGTGGGCAGGGGGCGATACCTTGGTAGCTCAGTGGTTAGAGCGTTGGCATATTAAGCCAAGGGTTACAGGTTCAATTCCCGTGTCCAGGTATCATTTTTCGATTTAAATGATGTAATATTAGATAAGCCAAACGTTTCAAAAACGGCCTCTATTTATTTTAACACCACGTCTTACTACCCGTTTGGGTTGCGTGTCTATGTACTAACTACGCTAATGGGTTAGGGATTATGGATGTTTAATTTAGAGGAAGTGTACCTACATTTGCATGGAGAGAGTGGGAAACCATTTAGGTAAAAACTACCATCAGGACACCCGACCAGAATAGAACCAATATCTCCCCACCATCGTCAGTCTAGTCTATTGCGAGAGTGATGCTAAACCATGAGACCACTGAAGCGGGTCAATAGTTCTATTGCTTCTAGTTTATAACAAGGGGCATTTATAAATAAACTTAAATGGTATCAATGGGGAAAATAACTTTTGTTCCGGAATTAGCTTGGAGAGGAGTATAACGAATGAGAAAATAGCAAATAAAATCAAATGTAAAATCACTCGTGTGCTTGGCTGAGATTTGAACTCTGACCTCCCGTTCAAAGGGAACCAAATTAAATGAATCTAACTAACATCTTAAGCCACTCGGCCACCGGTGTGAGCTGCTCTCGACATTATGAGAAATGTATTAAGGTATTTGATTTTGGGCTTCGAATTAATAAATATGATACAATATTTTAAATGACTAAACCACTTTCTTATTTCCATTCTGTAAATATCATCCCTAAGACTCGAACTAAGGTCTGCTGTCATAACTTAGAATACTTGGTGTCACGTGACGTGGACCACGTGGATACTAATCACCTGCTAAATACGGCCAGTGGAGCAGCTAGAGAGTTGTTCCTTCGTTTCACATTCCCCCTCCCCCTTCCTACTTTCCCCCCTGACCCACCTCTTAAAGATCCAAAAATAAACACGCAACTGTCTTTTGATGCGTTTTTATCTTCGACTAATTTTAAACTCCCAAGGGAGGCTCCCCCCCTATACCTCTACTACTTCCCCTCATATTCTTAAAAAACTGTTTCACAAGACCTTAAAAGAAATGTAAACATGAGTTCCTACTTCCCTCCCGACATGACGTCATCCTTGACGGACCGGTTGGTAGTGACGTAGCAAGGTTGTCGTTTTTATTTCGCTCCCTAGGTCTGCCGAAACCTATTTGCGTGCTTGAGCGGTTCCCTAGAGGGGGAGATTAAAGATGAAAAAGGGATGCTTGTATGAGAAGTGGTAAAGGAGGGGGTTTAACACGTCACTAAATATTTTATGCTCGCGAGAAAGACAAGGTGCAAGGTGTATTATATCAGTTGGCGGCCTGATTTATGATTCACTAAAAGTATTATGACCAGCGCGGTCCATCAACATCCACGGCCTGTTTATTTCTGGAAATATCTGCGGTACGTTGGGGAGCTTGCTATCCCCCTTCCCCCATTTTTTTCTCTTCTTCCTGGCTAGAATTGGGCGTCCTTGGCATTTTAGTTCCGATCAAGACGAAGATGATTATAAAACGAGATACGCCATTTAAATAAAAAGGAATAGACAACACAACTTGGTATGGTAGAAGCTACAACTTTGTGAAAAACAAATTTCAAAATGACTATCTGAAACTACAGAACTAGGGATGAAACCTTCAAATCCCTCAGGACATTTAAGATTGTAGGATTCGAATACCTTTAGTTTAAAATTATATATATATATTTTAAATTATATATGCTAGTAGTTCTGTCATGTTATTATTGTTACTACAGTCTTAAAGTTACTCTTTAGATTTAAAATTTAAATATATATCCCTTATAATTTCTCTTTTGATTTGAAGTTATATTTTCCCATTGGTGATCAATCTATATAGTAAACAAATGAAGATTTTAGTAAATAGTATAATTTATAACCGTTGTTCATGAGGTTCAAGACAACAATCTCGCCACAAAGGTCAAAATAGATTATACGGTTCACTGCACAAATTTTCTCTCGCTTTTATCTTAAAATAGACCTTTAGCTCGTAAGATATGTGAATCTAAATAATAGGTAGCTATATTGTTGTAGAAATACCACGACAAAGATTATAAATGAAATAATATACGCTCTTAATTACTTATTTTATGACGCCAGGAATTAGGAACACTATTACAAAAAAAAATTCAGAAAAGAGAAATATCTTTGTCCACCAAAGAGCATAGGAATTGAATTCATTTAAAAAAAAACTGAATCAAAGAGAATATATTTGCTTATAGTTTAGAAATTATTGGTTTATTAAAAATATATTTCAAGTAAAAGATTTTTATCTTTGATAGTATTACAACTTTACAATGATAAGTTATTTAGTATCTCAAATAGTTTCAAAGAAATTATGAATATTGGAAAGTTTCCCCAATGTAAAGTACCCTCAAAGTTATTTTCACGAGAAAATTAGAATTGCTATCTTGTTTATAGTAATAAACAGTGACTAGATATAAAATTTAATAAAAACATTAGAGTGAATTTTAAGAAAATCAATTTATTCTCTTTTTGGTTTTCAGAAAACTATAATTAAAATTATGGTTAGATATCTAATTCCAAAACCACCTCGAGGGGACCTTATGAAAAGGCCATATTTTTAAAGTTTTAGCTCAATTGGATAAACATTTTTGGGCTCTTGCCTGAGATGCAGACAGACGAAATTGCGAAAATAACTTTTTTGGTTTCAGGGGGTCGACATTTATCAAAATCTCTAGTTCTATTTTTTTTACGATCACAATATTTTCCCTACGATGTGTCAAGAGAAAGTAATAAAAAATTCTTCCTAGATACTCAATCTAATGCTTTTGATGTATATTAAAATCAATTGAAATACACTATTAAATAAAACACTTTTTAAATGGCCACTATACTTAAAACAAATAATCAACTTAAAAAACTATGTGCACAAATGTTTTGGTCCATGTTCCAATCATTTCACTGTCAAATTTAGTTAAAATTGGTTAACACTCTTGGCAGTTATCGTTATAATATATTGTTATCAGATATAGTAAAGTGAAGTAAAGCATGGCAAATATATTATACTACCAGATACAGTAAAGTGAAGTAAAGCATGGCAAGTCTATCTTTTACAAGGTGAAGTATATCACTGTAGTAGGGCTTCTATTATGGGCTAAAGCCATGTTTCTCTAAAAATGTTTTTGAAACAAACCTAACTTTTAATATTTAGAAGAACTTAGTTCAGATGTGTATAGCATCTATTGAATCGCTTTATTTCGAAATACAAACGTGTATAACCTATTAAACTGTTTTAATGTAACGTCCTTAATCTATTTCTAGACGTTATAATGTAATTATCTCAAGAGTCGTAATGTGATCGAGTTGAATGCAATCTTCAACAAACTATATCAAGTAATTCAAATGAGGTTACGTTCAAACTGTAAACCCTTGTGGCATACAAGGCTTTCAACGACGACAAATGAACTATCGCGATTTAAAAGCAAATTGTATACAGATTTTGATGTTTATAATGCCTAGAGGCATGCTCTTATTACGTCTCGATCGAAATTCATCAGCTTTAGTTTGCAGCCGAAGAGACAACCGCCGGGGCCGTACCCTGGGGAGAGTGTTTTGGAAGTTCGCCTTCCAAACACCCTAAAGTATGATTAGTAATGTTATTTTTATCACTTTCAAATGCCTACTGTAGTGGTTTATTGGTTATTATAAAATAAATGGTAAATATGGTGCATCGAACAGACTTTCTCACTCCTTTATCTAGAAGAATGTAAAATTTACCCAAGCATTGTGTAAAGCAAAATAATAGACATTGTTGCAGGACTCAATGGGAAAAAAGAGTATCGCATTCAACCAAAGAGCATACATGAAATAATATGCACTCTTACAGAAACATATTGAGGAAAAAATCACCAAGCACAATCATCCACACATTTTCCAACCTGTATTTTAAAAATCTATATTGTATTATAGCTGAGTAAAGATTAGTTTTATAAAAATGTATTTCAAGTAAAAGTTTTTTAAATGTTTAATAGACCTACAGCTTTGTTGTGATGGTTTATTTCTTAATATCCCAAATAATTGTGGAGATATGATCAAAAGTGAAGGAATACACTTATGCAAAGTACACTCTGTATCTTTTTCCGGAAAAATAGGATGTTTTATTTGTTTGTAATGTTTAGCAATTCCTTGTAACAAATTTTAATCAAAATCGTTTAAGCTGATTTCAAGAAAAAAAATAATTCTTTTTGCCTTAAGTAAACTACCCTTAGTTTTAGGTTTCCATATCTAATTTCAAAACGCCTCTGGATAACCTTTAGAAAACCCTCGATACCAATTTTTAGCCCGACTATTAAAATAGTTACGGCTCTAGGCCAAGATAGAGACACAAACAGAACACATCGCGAAAACACCTTTATCGGTTTCAGTGTGTCATAAAATGTCAAAATATTGAACTCGATTTATTTGGAGATTACAATAATTTCTCTTTCTAAGGGGTCACGAGTAAGTAAAAATTAGCGAACCTAACTAAACCCCATTATGTAATGTTTAAAAAACGTTAAACTCCCTTTCAAAAGTTTTTTTTATAACCGCGTTTTACTAACGTTCGTTTTATACGCTTCAACAGTTAATTTTAAACAAATAACAGTCATCCTCTACCGGGGGACTTCACAACGAGCTGTCCTAAGTAGTTTTCCATTTACATCTCTGTACAACTTTGGCTATTTATTATGCTTTCATTGTAAGGAATCTCTATTACGGTTCATTATGTAAGTACATATGAAAAATGGCCAAGGGGTTTTCTGTTGGGACGGTTACTTTCCATCCACTTAGCTTATTTCAGCTAAAAGAAAAGAAAAGGTAAGATTTTCAATTAAAGTTGGAAAGACATACTAGGTAGATTTGTTATGTACTAAACCCTTGAGTGTTGTTCCTTTGAAAATGTTTATTTTAGATTGTAATTAAAAACTACCATTATTAGATAATTGATTTATAAGACGTATAAACATGAAATTTTAAATAATAACGATTGCAGTTTAGTATTAAACATATATTTCAAGAACAATATTATATTTAGACAAACAAAATAAAGTTTTATTTAAATAAGTGTCCACTTTTTCATTTAATGGATTTATAGTGTATAGGTATTAAACGTGCACCTTCTAGACCGTTTGATTGTAGCAGCACACGAACATTTAAATCAGTGGGAGCGAAATGGTCCACCTAATGTTCCTGGGAAAGGTTAATTTCCCATACCTTTTAGAGTTCTTAATCGAATTCTACAATTGACATGGGACCGAAGGCTCTACTTCTACTCTGAATAAAGTTGTGCAACAGATTTTTATCGCTCAAGAACAATCCGTCAAACCGACTGTGTTTGAACCCACGAACATCGGGTCCTGAGGAGACCACCTTATTCCATATTATGTAATATTTGTATCAATGCTTTCTAGATTCAAATCAAAGCTGAGTTCATCAGTAGCCGATATTTTCATCGTCTCATCACGAACATTCAAGTGCATTCCCTCTAAGTTATCTTCTTAATTATCTTTTGAATATTTTTTTTTAATAAGCTTGATATTTAACATGTATCATGTTATTAAAAAATAAACTATTTGGAAATAAAGTAAGGAGGGTCAATATAAAAATAAATTCCCTCACATTCGCCTGGAGATAGGATGGAAAACTCATTTAAGGAAACAAAGTCAAGACCTAAACCTTCTAGCGCACACCCAGCCTCTGTGTTGTCACTTTACCTTTATTCAAGTGAGCACTTGTGGGATTTTTTTTAAATTTCTCATTCTTTTGATGGATTGGACCACGTGACCGATAATGACAGTGGTATATATATATATATATATATAATGTGAATAAATATACCATCCTCACTGTATATACATCCTACTACACTAAATATACTCACATTATATTCATATGTGTACCGCACATAAAGATATATACATATAGGTATATAGACTATATACATGTATAGACTATATACATATATAAGTATATGTATATCTCTAAGCATATATTCACAAATGTATATACTCTTTTTTTTAGTGTTAAAATGTAGGCCCATATTTTATCTTTAAGATGTAAAGCATAGTGTACCAATCCTTTGATTTGCTCATTCAACACGAACATAATAACATTATATAATTATACATGTACATACAACATTTAGTGAACCCTATTAACTTCATTGTGTTGACGGGCATATAAAACATAATATAATAATAATAACCTTTGTAGAGTCTTTATTTACCAATATGCTCACACTCTCTGGTGTTACTATTCGCTAGTTACAGAAATTTTTATCATTTACAGCAGAAGACCTATCTAGGAATCAATTTGAGGAAGAGAAAAACAAGGGGTAAGGCTGGACAGCCACATCTCCATACCTTTAACAATGTAATATAAAAATGTTGTCACATTAATCTTGGGGAATCGCTTCGGTGGCTGCATCTTATTACACACTTCTCTGGCAATAGACTAAGCTGCCGATGACGGGGAGATTGATGTTCGAATATAGGTCGAGTACTCTGAGTGGGGTGTTTCCAAAATGGTTTTCCACTCTCCTTCCTAGCAGATTCGGATATATTTATTCTAAATATAGCCTTCCTAATCCCTAAAACCATTAGCGTAGTTAACACATAAGCTTATAGTCCGAACAGATTGTAATACGTGGTGCTAAAATAAATTCTTAGGAGAGTATTATTTGATAAAAGAAGAATATGTCCAACATTGATGTAACATGTGTTATTACATTACATCACATGTTTTTCAAGGTTTTACATTAGACATTGGACATTGAGACTTAACAGTTGTTTGCTATAAGAACTTACTATTAAAACACAGTAACTATGTCGGAAACATTTACAAATGGGCCAAAGATTTCTTTATAAAAATACAATAAAACTGTAATAATTAATTAATTATAAAATATACCCAGGTTAGTGACTTCATGGTATAAGGCATCACTCTCCAAATAGACTGAGCTGCTGATAGTGTGGAGACCAAGGTTTAAATACCAGTCAGGTGTACTGAGGAGGAGGCTATTTTAATGGTTTCCCACTCTTTTCTCCACGTAAATGTGGGTACACTACCTCTAAATTCAATCTTTCTCAGCCCTAACACAATTACTTAGTTAGTACAAATCCGAATTACACCAACGGGTGTAAAGCTTGTTTTTTTTAAACTATACATTTTAGAATTTATACAAGTGTGAAGTCATCTAAGAAAACATTCTTTTAGTTCTGTACGGATAAAATTTAATCACATTTTCCTTTTAAAATGTTTCCTTTTTATTTGATAAATCCATATTAAATATTCTATAGTGTTAAAGTTTCATAAAATATTTGTAAAATATTTTATTTTACATAATATATTTGATAGATAGTCAAAGTTACAACGTATTTCTTTTATCAGAGATATTTTATAAGGAAATAAAACAGTGTAAATACCGCCCTTAATTAAATTAACGATCATATGTGACATAATTCTTAATTCTGTAGACCATGAGACTAGCCGGCTTCAGCCGACACGATAAACCTGAGGTGACTATGACTCACGCCTTAAGCATATATTACAAAACATAATAGGAAAGTATTATAATAGTTTTTATATGGAGTTTAGAATCGAATGGCTCAGAAGCATGGACAATATGAAAGCGAGAAAGGAAAAGAATTGAAGAGCTTGAAACTTGGTGCTTGAGAAGAGTAGAAAAGATATCTTGTTCAAAAAGGGTCATAAATGATGAGGTTTTCAACCGATTGAATGGAAAGAGAAAAATATGGAATTTAATTAAGACGAGAAGAGAAACCTGTATTGGACATATATTTTTAGAAATAATGAGTTTTGGTCAACATCCTGTAAGAAAATATGGAAGGAAGGAGGGTTAAAGGACGGCCAAGATTGGAATATATATATATATAGGCAGGTTATGATGGATGTTGGTGCAAGGAGTTACATGGAAATGAAGATAAAAGACTGCGAGTAGAGAAGAATGGAATATAAGAGTGGGTGCCAAACAATCATAATATTGACGTTATCAAGAAGAATACCTCAGTATTATTTAAAATGTAATACCTTTAAAAGGTGAGTTTTAATTAAAAAATATATTATGTATTTTAGCTAATATTTCAGAAGGGTGAAATTAGTCTGGACACTTAAACTCTCTTCCTTGTTTTAGCTAAGTGGCTGCCTTTATCTGTCAAATATGGCACCACCTGCTGCAAGAAGACAAGTGAAATAATGTATAAACGTTAAAAATAATTGTGAAACAGAACTCAATGTGTGAAACATGAATTACATTCACATTAGACGGTTAATAACACAATCGACACCGGGCTCACCTCGTCCGCTCTGACTGAGGTCTCGATGAGAGAGCTGAAGCTACTCCTACTACCATGATGCGACTTCCGGCACAGTTCCGATGGTTCTTCCACTTCCGACCTGCTCCTGTAGGAACTCTCGCCACGGGAGTTGCGCAACAGACGATCATTCTCCAGGCACTGGCTGATGGGTATCCCAAACACCAACCCTGTAGCATTACTGCTGCCATCTGTCAACAGTAAAACGTATCAGAGTAAGTATTTCAATTCAGATTCTGGTGTTTTTAAGATTATACAAAATGGCACTAGGGAGAAACACTCCAAGCATTGGCTGATGAGTATCCCAAACACCAGCCCCGTGGCATTACTGCTGCCATCTGTCAACAGTAAAACGTATCAGAGTAAGTATTTCAATTTAGGTGGCATTACTGCTGCCATCTGTGAACAGTAAAACGTATCAGAGTAAGTATTTCAATTTAGATTCTGGTATTTTTAAGATTATACAAAATGGCACCAGGGAGAAACACTCCAAGCATTGGCTGATGGGGATACCAAACACCAGCCTATCTGTCAACAGTAAAACGTATCAGAGTAAGTATTTCAATTTAGCTCCTGGTGTTTTTAATATTCTCAAAAATGGTACCAGGGAGTAGCCCCCCAAGCACTGAATGGGATCCCAAACACCAGCACTTTGGAATTACTGCTGCCATCTGTCAACAATAAGACACGTCATATTTAATACTGTCCCGGTAACAATTTGATGATTAATTGGCTCCAGTTCAACATACTTTACACAAGAGAAACTATTATAGAACCCGTACACTCAAATTGCTTCAGAATAACTTATGGTGCGGGTATTGTGACTTTGACGATAGTTATTGCAATATTTGGCTGATAAGTATTTTGAAAACCAGTAATAATGTAATTCAGACCCCATTTATCTTAATGCATTTCCAAGCTATTTTTTTAGACCCATATCTAAATTAAATTGACAGTGAAAATATAACCACCATGTTCATTGCGCAAGATATTAACAAATTGCAAGTGCAGTAAAACCTATCTCATATTTGAGATGACAGTCTCTAGTGGTTTTTTTTTCACATGTTCATCTTATTATCCATTCAGGATATCCGCATGTTTAGAATAATAAGATAAGAATCAGAGAAGACAAATTTTGACAAAATGTACCCTCATTAACATGAATGGAGAAAGGGAACCCATGTAGGAAAAGCCACGTCAATATTCCCTTGTGAGATTTGAAACTCAGCGACCCCATTCCCAGAAAACAAACAAATTAAAACGTGTCTGACAGTGAGGTAGTTTCTTATTTAGTGTATACTTGAAGCAATACACTTATTATCGTCCAGGAGTTATATAAAACCAGAGATACTCAAGATTAGACTTTTTACAGAACATGTTTCATTGGTTAACTATATTGGCTAAATACGCTTTAGTGATATTGGCGCCATTATGTTTGAATTTGTGATATTTCACTGCTCGCTTATCAAGATGTTTTCTTTAAAACTGAAAAGTGTTTAATATTACCGTAAACTACCGAACTATTATAATATTACATGCATGAGTATTCTGTAATTTTCTCTCATTATAGTCTCACATTAACCACGTCGTAAACTTTGTATTTATCATGTCATACAAATCAAATATACAGGTGTGCACAGTCCATAATTCATATATCATCTGTCAGCTAAAAAAAGGTTGTTGGATCTACTTTCTCGTATTCATACAGTAATTCATGTTATATGCTGCTGTAGCTTTTGATATATATGATCAATCTTCATAAAATCACATTAGTAATGTAGTAAGATGTTTTCACTTTTAACAGAAAGAAAAATAGATGGGATCTAGAAATCTCTTACTATTAGTATTGGTCCCAACAAATTTGTTTAAGTTTACTTAAGAATGCAATTCTTTCTAGCAAAACAAACTGTGAAGTGATGAACGTCTTCTGATGCCCACCTTTCGAAATAGGTAACAGGTACGCATCAGGATACCCACCATTGCTCCCAGTTAAGTTAGTGAAAGGCACAATATGCATAGTGAAAATATCGATTCTTTTTCTCATATATACGTCGCAACATGCTGGGATCAACGGTTGTACAAGCATCGCACAGCTCGTTCTGAGATCGTGATTATCCTTTAGATTATCTATTTATACATTATAATTCAAATGGTCACAGATAAATAAATCTAATGCTATAAGTTCAGAAGACCATTTATTAATTTATTGTAAAGGTTAAGCCCGAAATTGGAATTTATTGAAATTAATATTTAAATATCTGGCAGCCTAAGCTACCATAGATATAAAGTTTATACACCATAGCCCAAACTTATGTATGAATTTAGATCATCTCGCAATGTATATTTTTCAAAAATAGTGTTTTTTTACAGAGTTAACATGTTTGTTTTACTTGATTATTTGGTCAAATCTATGGTCAAGTGATCGTAGATTTTGATCCTAATAAACTTTGTTGCAACTCAAACTTTTCTTGATCTAGGGTTAAGCTTATTGGCAATCCCGTGATTGAAGAATCAATAAGATGTTTGTGCAACTGGCCCTTAGGGTTTAGGTACTTTCAGTAAATTTCAAACGCTTGGAACAGAAACATAAAAGGGAATGATGATGCCAAAATAATGGGACAATAGTGTAGCTTTCTCATTTTTATGTCAATTGAGAACAGCAGTTAAGATCTTTAAAAACAAAAATATTTAAACACAAAGAAAAAGCTGGTCACAGAAACTCTGTGGAAATATTAGAAGAGGCAAAGAAAGAAACACTATAGAAAGTTTTTCTGAAATCTTTTCATGCAAAAAAAAGAAAAGAAGAGACAACTGCAAAATTATTTCCTACAGCTAAGAAAGTCTCTTAAATATATCAATCTTTCAATCATTTTGAAATTGAAATTAATTTAAAAAACAGTTTCTAGAATGAACAAATTTAAGTTATTTATTGACAAGTTATAAGTTCTTTACTTTGCATTCTCCTAAAATAGTCGAAAGTTGTAAGCATGTTTTAATTCACTGGAGTTTACAGCTTTAGAAAATTGGTTGAATACTAAGCACTCGTTGGGTACATCCAGTTTTTGCTCAATGACTGCAGTTTGGCAGGATTACAAGCATTGATGGGTCATTTTACAAATAATAAGGAGGTTGTTTCAGAGACATAAAATATAAGTATGTATGAATCATTGTCGAAGAAAATTTCAACAGTAGAGTTTGTTTTAGACTTATGATTGATATATGACAGACTTCATGATCTTCCTGAACTGAGACTGAAATTGCAGGAACGTGACATAAGTTTGTATAGTACGAATAAAACGATTAAAGGCTTTGCTTGAATCCTATTTCAAGGGATTCCTTTTGAAAAAATAAATAAAGAAAACCCACCAATTTGTTCTGTTTCACTTTATGAAAACTTGAAACTTTTACTAGAAAAGAGATTACTTGACGAAGAAGCTGATTTACGTAAATGGGCTCGGGTGCTAGATTCTAAACAATGGCCAGAAGAAACACAGCATAATTTGACATTTGGGAAAGCTGAAATAAGAACTTTGTCTAAACGGCTTAATTTTAGTGAAAGATAGATTAGTTTATACAGAGTTTCCGACAATATCTGGAGACTGCATCATCCAAAACGTGTAAATATGTGTGTTAAAAATGGTGGTTTGGTTAAATCAACCGTAGCTATTGCTTTGCAGAGGATTGTTCAAGAATAATCAATGAAAATAAAGTAAGAATAATCAATAAAAACAAGTACTACTCTCACAGAAGAGTTTCAAATTTTATTAAGAGATATCTTATTTAATATCAAGAAGAGAAAAGAGTGAGATTCTATCAAACAACCATTTTAGAATAATATATCTTTTATTGAATATTGAGACTTTATTTTTAGTCCATTTTAAACCAGGTTTTATTTCAGTAAAACCTATTGGAAGTATTATTAAGGGTTATTATTTTTTTCTAATAAATATCCTCAATAAACCCACCATTTCATGCAACAAATTGTTGGGTTGCTTTAACTTTCCCCACAATTATTTTTTAAGTTCCTGTATTGTTCTTGGATGAATCACGTATATATAATCCTTTAACATGCCTCATATGAAAAAGTTCGGTGTTGTTAAATCTTGTGAACGTATTGGCCAGGCGATGTCTCGAAATCTTGAAACCAGGTAACCAGGAAACAATTTGTGAAACACCCTTATTGATAGTCGACCTTTCTGAACCCTGGGACATAGATACGAACATGTGGTTCCAGCGAGACGGGGCAACGGCCTACACAGCCCAAACATCAATGGAGCTGTTTCGCAAAGAACATTTCTGGGCAATTCATTTCAATACTTGGGAACATCGCTTGACCACCACGTTCCCCTCGAATAAACCAGCTACAAACTTTTTTTTGTGGGTCATATTAAAGAGTCATGTTCACGCGACTCACCCAAGAACAATTCAGAAACTTAAAGAAAGAAGTGAGGTTAATTTTTAAACAACTCAACAAGAGACATTACGCAAAGTCCTGTCAAGTTTCGAGGAATGCATACAACAATTTATATTTGTTGGCCATCTTAAAAACATTGCTTTAAAAAAATATATATTCAAGAATATGTAAAAAATTGTCAAGCTTTAGCTATTATTTTAAGTTTAATATGAAGCATTTAGTAGTCAAAAGAGTAAGTATATAGTATTATTAAATGTGTTAACACTTTTTGACCCATCTTCTATTCTGTGAAATTAACCAATTTTAACTGTCGATACTAAGAGTTTGATAGAGGGCAGAAGATTTTATTTTATTATTATATATATGGTCACGATTTTAAACCAAATGCAACTTTTGGTCACTATTAGGGTTTCAAATTCTAAACAAAATTTAAAAAATGTCAATTTCAGCTCACCATAGTGTGCATAGGGTGTTTTTCCCTAAGTAGTCTTCCGCACTCCTTACTTTCAAATATGAGTATACATTTTTCAAAACACACTTCCTGTTAGGCTACTTACTCCCTACACCTTGGATTGAGCAGTTGATAGAGTTGGTGTTGAGTGAAATAATAAAGATTTCTTATCTATCGTTGATGACAGTACTGTAGAGCGTTGATAAATATGGCGAATTACCTTGGAAGTCCGCCCATGAAAGAGATCTAGAATAGTGCCCATGATCTCAGTGGCTAGCCCCTCCTCCCCTCCATGTGGCACGTATTTATCCCCGTGATGACCACGCCGGTCAAGCCAAGACTTCCCCCTCACCTTGTCTGGTAGCACCTGTCCCACGTGCGAGTCCTATATGTCACCGCCGACTCTGGCTTGGTGCCGTGACATGTGGCAACACCGCCTCCTCCACTACTGTCTTGCGAGATGAACAGCGACAGGCCGATTAGGTACAAATGTGCGTGTGCATGTGTGGACATGTGATTAAAAAATATTTTAAATAATGGGTCGAGTGAAAAATAAGAAACTAAAAACTATATGAAAATAAGAATCTGAAGTATTAAGCAGGAACAAAATTGAAGGAGTATTCAAAAACGAAACTAAGGGTGGTATTCAAGAACTAAACTGAGAGTGGTATGAGAGAACGAAACTGAGAGTGGTATGAGAGAACAAGACTGAGAGTGGTATGAGAGATCAAGACTTGGAGTGGTATGAGAGAACAAGACTGAGAGTGGTATGAGAGAACGAGACTGAGAGTGGTATGTGAGAACAAGACTGAGAGTGGTATGAGATAACGAGACTGAGAATGGTATGAGAGAACAAGACTGAGAATGGTATGAGATAGCGAGACTGAGAGTGGTATGAGAGAACAAGACTGAGAATGGTATAAGATAACGAGACTGAGAGTGGTATGAGAGAACAATACTGAGAGTGGTATGAGAGAACAAGACTGAGAATAGTATGAGAAAACGAGACTGAGAGTGGCATGAGAGAACAAGACTGAGAATAGTATGAGAAAACGAGACTGAGAGTGGTATGTGAGAACAAGACTGAGAGTGGTATGAGATAACGAGACTGAGAATGGTATGAGAGAACAAGACTGAGAATGGTATGAGATAACGAGACTGAGAGTGGCATGAGAGAACAAGACTGAGAATAGTATGAGAAAACGAGACTGAGAGTGGTATGTGAGAACAAGACTGAGAGTGGTATGAGAGAACAAGACTGAGAGTGGCATGAGAGAACAAGACTGAGAATGGTATGAGAGAACGAGACTGAGAGTGGTATGAGAGAACAAGACTGAGAGTGTTATGAGAGAAGAAAAGTGAGAGTGGTATGAAAGAACAAGACTGAGAGTGGTATGGTATGTGAGAACAAGACTGAGAGTGGTATGAGAGAACAAGACTTGGAACTGTGTGTGAGAACGAGACTAAGGTTTCCTGTATTAAACATTTTTTTTAATCAGAAAAGAAATGACATGTGAATATTAACTGCCGTGTTAATTGAATAGTTTCTTTTAAATAGAGGTAATAATGTAGCTTTCTCTCATATCATGCCATAAAGTACAAACACTAAGACTCTTAAAAATATAGATTAACTAATAATAATAATAATAATAATAATAATAATATTGCTAATATAGCATCTTAACCTTCGACAATAAATTAATGTGAAGACAATTCCGTTTTGGTCGCATGCTCTACGTCTTACTAACCTTCCCGTATATCCGCATATTTATACTAATGAGGTATAGTTGAAGAGGGTTAAATTTTAAATAAATATACCCAAATTTTCCGGGTAATTATTTAAAAACATCCCAGATAACAGCACCGGAATTATAACTTCAACCGTCTCGTCATTAGATAATCAGAGAAGACGAGAAAGATACCATTTCTCCCTTGATGGTCACTAATTGTAGCCACTTTGAGTGAATTGAGCTTTATTTATTTCCATTATTAAATCTGTAGTAGTAAATGTGTAATATTTAGAAGAGTCAGTGAAATAATAATACAAAGAATAATAAAAACAAGCTTAGGTCGTTAAATGGTCTACTAAGACGTCACTCTCGCAATGGACTGAAATTTACGATGACGGGAATATCCGGGTTTGAATCCCAATTGTGCTTATTGAGTTATTTTTACAAAAAATATTTTCCACTTTCCCTCCACACAAATTCGTTCACCCTTCCTCTAAATTCGACCTCCTCATCCCTAACACATGAGTGTAATAGGTAGATATGTGTGTAACCTGAATTGGAAGTGAGACACAAGGAAAAATAAAAGGTATGGTGCACTGCACACAGACTTTCTCTTCCGTTAAGCTTAAAATAAAGCCATATGATAAAAACTCGTAAAGTGGAATACTATAAACTGTTACAGAAACATTGATAAAAGAGGAACACCCCTGTACACCTAAAAGCATAACAATCAATTAAAAATTTATAAGTATTCCATAACAAATATATATGATTGGTTTTATAAAAATATATACTCCAGATTAAACTACAACTTTACAATAATAAGTTATTTCGTATCTCAAATAGTTGCGAATATATTATCAAAATTGGAAATCCTTCTTATTTATAGTGCCTTCAAATTAATTTTCTTGGAAAAATGAAAATCGTCATTTTGTTTATGATGTTAAACAGTATATAGATGCAAAATTTACTCAAAATCGTTAAAGCAAATTTTGAGAAAATATTTTATTTTTATTTTTGCCCTTCAGTAAAATACCCTTAATTTTAGGGTTGGGTGTCTAATTCCAGAAACTGCACGGGTTTGGGGAAGAGGTGGGGGGCCTTATGAAAACCCTGTATTCCACGTCTTAGCCTGGTCGGTAAATAGTTTCGGCTCTAGTCAGAGATACAGACATAGAGACAGACAGATGAAAAAAAAAAAAATCGGTTTCAAGGGACCATGAAACGTCGACATTTATTAATATATCGTGTTATATTTTTTCGACAATCACAATACTTCTCTCTTCGAGTGGTCGAGAGAAAGTAAAAAGAAAGACAAACTTGACGCGAGAAATGGTAATGTTAAAGTAAATTAATTATATTTCCGAGCCACTTTGATACGCTTTACAAAATGTTTTGAAGTTTGCTCTGTTTGAAAATTGAATCTTGCTTTGCTTTATATATGAGTTTTGCTGCAAGGGCTAAGAATGAAAAGTGATGATATCTGGTACCTTGAAGCTTGTCGGTGTGTCTGGAAGAAGTTGGCTATCTTGGGTTGTGTTTAGAGTCTTTAGTAGTTTGTTGAAGGCCTGCGGGTAGTCGAGCTTGTTAAAAACTTTCACTAGGTATGGTAAATTATGGTAATGTGATCTTCAGCCGTTTTCGATGTCCTATGCTCTCGATAAACTTACAAATGGGGACATTATCATATTTCATAATATCTCATGAGTAACTTATTCATTAATGTGGCACTTTTAGAATTTTTTTATCCAATATATTTTAAGTCAATATTATATTCATTGTAACTTTTTTTAATCTAAAGCTAACAAATCTCTCTACAACCGTGCTATGATCCTCTTTGGTGTTAAAATGGTTTTAAAGAGTCCCTCTTGGAATGGACTAGACAAACAATGATGGGGGAGTCGGGTTTCGAATCCTGGTCTGGTGTACTTAGGGTGGTTTTCTCTAAATTGTTATACGTTCCCCATACAATCAAATGAAGTTACACTTCTTTTAAATTCGACCTTCCTCTTCATCACTAAAACAGTAACGTTATTAGTTTATGGTAGTACATGGTGACAAAAAAAAAAGTACTCCTGGTCACACAACTCAGGGCATTAAATTCGCATTGCATTTGTTTATCGTTAATAGGGGGTTTAGGTTCAACTCCAGATCATTATTTTTATACAGCTAGAACATTAAGCATCAGGTTATAAATTTGTTCAGATAATATATAAGGGTGTAAAAGGTAGTTTAAGTAAATTAAAATGTTTTTGGGAGGAGAAAGAGTGAGAAAACAACAATGATACATCTCATGCAACAAACAACCCTCAACATAATTTTAAACCTCACTTCTACAATCACTGGAAATACAACACTTTATATTGCGTGACACCGCTAAGATAAACGTGGTTGTATAAGCATATGACTTACATACATATGTAGGGAAAACATCAAATATTACACATCTAGGCCAAACGCAAAAAAAATCGTAATAATGGGGTGAAAGAACAATGGGCCAGTTTCATAGTTAGTCTTAGTACGCTTCAAATGCTGTATATATCAAATACAAGGTGACTCCCACCTAACCTCGAATGAAGTGTGCTAGTTTCACGTATGAAACTGACCTCTTTCAATCTTGTCTAGGTAGGTGTCATCTTGTGTTTAGTATAGCACAGCACATGTGGCGTACATAAGTCTGACAATGAATATGCTCCAATCTATCCTGGTTTAGGTAGGTAGGTGTACAGTAATCCTGTATTTAGTATCAGGCTGCACTTGAGACGTACTAAGTCTGACTATGAATATGCTCCAATCTATCCTGGTTTAGGTAGGTAGGTGTACATAATCCTGTATTTAGTATCAGGCTGCACTTGAGACGTACTAAGTCTGACATGAATATGCTCCAATCTATCCTGGTTTAGGTAGGTAGGTGTACAGTAATCCTGTATTTAGTATCAGGCATTTGCACTTGATGACGTACTAAGTCTAGTGACTATGTTTAATATGCTGCCAATCTATCTCTGTTTATAGGTTAAGGTAGGTGTACAGTAATCCTGTATTTAGTATCAGGCTGCACTTGAGACGTACTAAGTCTGACTATGAATATGCTCCAATCTATCCTGGTTTAGGTAGGTAGGTGTACAGTAATCCTGTATTTAGTATCAGGCTGCACTTGAGGCGTGCTAAGTCTGACTATGAAACTGGCCCTAAAGGTGCACTCCCACCTAGGGGAATCAAGTCAAAGCGAAAATAATTCTCTGAGAAGAATACTTTCTTCTAATTGACAACGTCGCTAGATAAAGTTGTATGTCATTCGTTATTTCTGGTAAGTTTGAGGCCATTCGGTAAATCAGTGTGGTGTTATCGGTGAGCAAAGCTGTGAAAATATTCTATGGCTTGCGCTCAGGTGTTCAAGTTTGTGTGGTTTGTTAGCAAAGTGAAGCTGCAATGGACGAGGAAAAAAACTTTAATCTAGGGCTACAGGCTTATTTACGGTAAAGATGACCAATACTATAGCAATGTGAACACGAGAGAGAATGTATTGGAGGAAATTAATAACAATTTATAAAATAGCACACAAGTTGAGTAAATCAATAAACATGTATAAAATAGCACACAATCTTACTTGCATTACCACGTAACTTACAGTTACCCATTCAATTTATATCGCAAGAGATAGGTTTAGCAAGGATATAGCTACGGTTATTTTATATAGCTCAAAGACCCAACTCTTCAGGAATCAAGTCAGGGATAAAACCAATAATCCAATCAGGGATATAATCAGGAATTGAACAAGGGTTCAAATCGGGGATTTAGCAAGGTTTTTAACCAGGGATTTATCTAGGGTTCAAACTAGATATTATCTATGTTCTAATCAGGAATAAAGCTAGAGATATAACTTTGGGGAAAATTAGAAAATGGATCGTGGGTCAACTTGAGTATCTAATCCGGGATACAACTAGTGATTGAATCAGGAATATAACTACAAATAGAAACAACATACACTGAATCAAGGATCGAACCAAGTATTCTAGAACTTCTGTCAACCACAGAGATAGAAGCAGCCCATCCCTACGTTTCAGCTTCACAAGATCTTACTATCCTTTCAAGATATCTGCATTTAATAACACTATAAATGAGTGGGTATGTGGAAGTCAAAATATGATGAGTGTACCTGCATTTGCTTGGAGATAGCCAGTTAAGAAAAAAATATTCCAATCACCAGCCAACCAGATTAAATGAACCAAACATTTAATTCAATAGCCCACCTACTCGGGTTATCTTCATTTCGTTAGAGTGACGAACTATTGTTCTAAGGTGCCCGTCTCAAACCCTGGGACCTGTGACTAAATTAATTCACTACTTGTACATATGTTTGATATCGTATGGGAACAACACAGTTCCTGTTGCTGAACTGCGTTTGAAAGGATATCACTAATTGCACACTAAAGTTTGGCAACAAGTTCACTTGAGTTTCAAAGTTTAGCGTTAATCCCACATTACATTTTATCAACAAGTTAACCTCCGTTTTAAAGGCTATCATTAATATTGCATTACATTTGGCCACGAGTTCCTTCTTGGGAATAAACAAGTCATACTGTTGCACTAGCTCGGCCCCCACTGTTGTGGTGCTCCATTTAGGATGGTTGAAAATGTTTTCTCAAGCTGAGCGAACAGCAAAGGATAGCTAGAAAGACCATATCCTAGGCTAATATAACCTAACCTGACCTAACCTAATATAACCTAATCCAACCCATCCTAGCCTAACATAATAGAAAGCAAAACTATTGATGTGGCGTAGTTTATATCTACCCGTAGGTCTATTCTATTATCTCTTTATAATCCTCCTGACCAGTGACCGTGGCCAAACTAAGCTATGACGATAATCCTCTTGACCAATGCTTGTGGCCCAACTAAGCAATGACGATAATCTTCATAGTCAGTAATCGTGACCCAACTAAACTATGATGATAATCCTCCTGACCAGTGACAGTGGCAAAACTAAACTATGACGATAAGCATCATGGTCAGTGCTCATGACCCAACTAAACTATGATGATAATCCTCATGATGGTCAGTGATCGTGGCCAAACTAAGCTATGACGATAATCCTCCTTACCAGTAATCGTGGCCAAACTAAGCGTTGACGATAATCCTCATGGTCAGTGATCGTGGCCAAACTAAGCTATGACGATAATCCTCCTTACCAGTAATCGTGGTCAAACTAAGCGTTGACGATAATCCTCCTGACCAGTGCTTGGGGCCAAACTAAGCTATGACGATAATCCTCCTTACCAGTAATCGTGGCCAAACTAAGCGTTGACGATAATCTTCATGGTCAGTGATCGTGACCCAACTAAATTATTAAGATAATCCTCACGGTCAGTGAGCTAATGACGTTCGGAATAAGGGGTCTCATGGCTCAACTGTTATGCGCCGGCCCGATAGTACACTGATAATTAATTAGAGCGCTAGTTTATCCTGAGTTTAGGACATACACATGAAACAAGACTGTTATTTAAATAGTAAATATTCAACACCAGTCTAGAAAATTGAGATTAATGTCTGGAGGATTCTGTGTGCTGACCACATGAAACCCTCTATCCGCGGAAGTTGGCACTCTCATCGCCGTTCGGTCAGAATGGCTTTATTGCACGATGATGCCATGGAATTTGAAGTATATTCAAAATCGAAACTAATGAGGTTATGGTTAGAGGGAACCTATAGAAAATATCACCTTCTACTTGCGGTCAACGTTGACCACATTTTATTCTTGCATTAATATTATATCATAGATATTGGTATTATCTATAAAAAGTAATATTGCAGATACCTACTTCAGTGGCCACATGGTCTAACACGCTACTATCGTGTGGTACTAGACTACCGATGACAGGGAGATCGAGGTTTGAATCTCAGTAGGATGTACTGAGGTATATTCTAAAATGGTTTTACACTCTTCCTACATGCCAATGTGGGTACTCTTCATCTAAATATAACCTTACTAATCCCTAAAACCACTGTCGTAATTAGTACATAAGCGTATATCCGAATGGGTAGTAAGACTCAGTGATAAATAAAAATGTTCAGATCATATGACTTGGCATTTAATATCTAAAAACTATTTAAGTAGCTTTTATAAATGTCATGAAATTTCCTTACTACCAAATTCAGACTGTATGGACACTTATTCTAAGGGTTGTAGATTGATTAGCTTAAATCAACAGTAATTGTGGGGCGTGACCTTCAGGGGTCAACCGATAGTTGGTAAAGGGATGCGCAAGAAATTTTTCGGACATTCAAATTATTATTTTTATCTCGACCTAACCTAGAACTAGAAAATATAATGTTGACTGTGAGAGAGTAGTCAGTTTAGTGAATAAAATATTTCTATTAGACCTATATTTTAATTTAATTATAATAATTATTATTATGAACGTTATACCAAAATACCGTTTGCAACTATGTGTGTGAAACTGGATTTTCAACTCTTGCGTCTATGAAAGGTAAATAAATATCTTGCAATACTAGATGTCACCAAATAACTGTATGCTGCTTTTTCTAATATTTCAGAAACAAGCACATCAATCACATTGAGCATCAACATTACTTGAGTAAAAATACACTAGCAAACATTAAGCATGTGTTTAATTAAAAATTAAACTAAATAATATCATGATATGAATTTTAAAAAAGGTGCTATAAATGCTGATGTTCAAAAGTTATTATTATTTTGTGTTAAGTTATATTTTGTCTTTAAATAAAACTGTTCTAATTTAATGATGTTTTCTTTATTCCCTTAGATTTTTTAAAATATGCATTTAATATGCATAAAATATAAGCAAGAAACTACGTACACTTAACAAAATAAACATTTGTATTCGTTGAGGGGGGAAGGGAGTTGAAGGGGCGTGTCTTTCTCATTTGGGTGTAAAGGGGTCACAGGGGTAGAACGTTTTTAGAACCACTGGCTTAGATGAAATGCACCCGCATTAATGGGGACAGAGGATAGGAAAACTACTGTGATAGATTGAATAGTAACTAAGAGGTGGTTTTCTGCGTGTAATTATTCCTTCTCCCTTTCTAACACGTTTGCACTTCCTATAAGCTACCTTTCTAATTAATTTCCATTAAATTTACCATTTTATTGCTTCAGGGTTAAAATCAATAGTTTTTTTAAAAAGATGAGCGATTTAGTTTAGTGTCACCTCATATCTATTATTAGATTACTGAAATATGCGTGGTTGGTTTTTAAAACAAGTATTAAATCAGTTGTTGATTTAATTTAAGGTGGGGATGTAAGGGAAGTGATAAAAGCTCTTTTTTTTTAAGTTTTTAACTAAAACATTTGTTTGGTCAAAACAAATCAAGTATTGCTTTATTTCAAACTTGGGATATAATATTATTCACGTGGTGAACTCAGAAGATCTTGATTATTTGTCAAATGGTTTTGGAATTTAAAAACAACTTTTTCCCCCTCATTTAAAAAATGTATCACCTAATGCCACTTTGCTTGTGATGGATACTCAACAACTGTTAATATCAGCATGTGAAGAAAATTTAACTCTATGTTTTCACTAAAGCGATATTTGATTTATTTTGGCCCAAAAAGGTTTTGCTATAAAAATTGAAAAAAAATTGCATTCTCACGCGTTCCCTACATCCCCTACCTAAATGAGGAAATGAAGCTCGTCTGTTTGAAATGTTCTCTTAATTTCTTAATTTCAGGGATTATCTTGACCAATTCGTGTCTCAAGATAAGCTTGGTACCTAATTACTTCCATTGTGACAGAAGGGGATAGACCTACCAGCCCACGCGGCCATATGACCATGACGTCATCTGGAACGAACACGTGCTTCTTACAACATTCTTTGTTTAACTGTAGCTGTCGCCAACTTCTGCCCTGTTGTAGAAGTTAATTCTGCATCATTTCAGTTTATTAGCGCTTTGAGTGTGTGTAAAGGCTATTACTGGTCCATTAAAAATATCCACCATGTCTTAGTAGTCATCCGGGTTATACACTTTTTAATTACGTTAATAGCCGCATCGGGGATCCCATGCTCGAAAGCGGCGATTCTTAACCAGGAGGACGCGAAAAAATAATTTAAAATTTTATTTGCTTATTACTGAAGTAAATTATCTTAAATCTTACGTTTAGGAAAATATAATTTGATGATCGTAAGCAAGTAAGTATAGTAGACGCAATTTTCCGGGGTAGAGTGGATCACGTTTAATAGAAATCATGGATAATACAAATAATCTCCATTTATTTACCATCGCCATTCAAAATTGGCTTCCCTTTGTTTCTACTTATTTATGTGAAAAGGGTCTTTCCACAATGTTAAATATTAAAACGAAGCAGCGAAATCGACTTCGTATCGATTCCTGCATATACATTTGAAATAAGAAGAGACAAATTAATGCGAAGTGTTCAAAAGCAGAGGTCCCAATACATACATTTAGATAAGATAATTTCGTTTTTTTATTGGTTTGTTTTTATAATCAGTAAATAAATCCAATATTTTAGGATATTTAGGGGGCCGTGAGTAATAAAAGGTTAAAAACCACTGCTGCTCTAAGGAAGCGGCCGGTAACTTACTGGATCCGTCCCGCCGACTGATTTTATCTGGCCCACAAAAGATTTATAAAACAAACAGTTAATGTATTAATAAAAATAGATTAATTATTATCATATGGTAAATATGAAGTTGGTACAGCGGAAGCCGTATGTCATCAGTATTTTTTACTTACTCGTACTTAATAATATTTTTTATAAATCTGACAAAATAAAAAACTTTAACGCAAAGTCAGAGTTTTGGTTCGTCCAAATTACTAATTGTTCTAACTAAATGTCTTACAAACGTTTAGGAAGCGGGCACAGAAAAATAACTTTGAATAAACTTAAATCTTGGATTATTTGGAGTAACTTCAGGGAAAAAAAAAGAATAAATTTTCTAACTTTGATTTACCATTCAACCAATCGGCTGGATGCGTAATATATTTTCTGATGACGTGGCGCGTTCCCAAAACAAAATGGTGTGACGCTAAAGAAATAAACTTGATATGTGTACCGTGAGGGTGATAATAAACCCGCTTCGGTAGCCACGGGCTCTAACACACTACTTTCGCAGTAGACTAGACTGCCGATAACGGGGAGATAAAGTTTCTAATCTCAGTCGGGTGTATTGAGTTTTTTTCCTAAATGGTTTTCACTCTCTCTCTCTCCACGCAAATGCAGGGACATTTCCAATAAATATAACCATCCTGATCCCTAAGACCATTAGAACAATTAGTCCATGAGCGTATAACCCGGACGGGTAATAAAACGCAGTGCTTAAAAAAATCTTAAAAAATACCGCCAAGAGGATAATCAGTCACCCCTGCAAGCCATCCGTCCTGCTGTACCGCACTACATAACTACAGAGCAGATAGTGAGTCACCCTAACAAGTGGGTATTACTTTCACTTAAAATTATAAACATAATATTACTTTAGCACTATACCAGATAATAAAGAAAGAAGTTCCAAGTGGCTGCCTTAGACACATTGTATACGTTCAGAAATCTCATTTTATGTATGCAGTTGCTACCTATTTCATAATAGGCTTCATTCCAGAATGGGGGAAGAAAATATTCCTATAACATTATTATTTCATTCAAAGTTTTATAATTATTCTAAAATTGTATATTTAAAAAAGTGTAATTAGTTCATTTTCATGGACGTTTCACAAGAAATGTTTTAGTTTCTAGATAAAAATTAATGGCTAGAAACCAGATCCACCCCTCAAAAAAAATATGTATATATTTTTCAAAAGTGATCACAACAAAATATTTTAAGATAATAAGATATTGTTTTAATATTTATTTATTTTACATTAATATAATTTATTTATTATTTTGCAAACTTCAGAGCTGACACCTCGTAAAAAATAGCCTCAATTTAGCGTCTTGCTTGATAGCAAATGCAAAATAAATGCAGCGTAGCCAATTGGGAAAACATATTATTATATATATTTACGAGGTGTGATACTTGTGATCATCTGTCGAAGGTGACAGTTTTTTTAGTAAATCAATGTTATCATATGCATTATTTATCAGTTTAATCTATGAGGTAGAATATGCGGTTGAGAGAAAGTGTACATACTTTCGCATTGACATAATGTGGGAAAACTACATATGTAAATCAAATGAGGGCTAAAAGTCTTGTCACGTAGGCCCAGAACTTAAGAGTCCCAGGTTTGATGATCACTAAAAAACAAAAAAATATACATTTATTCTCTGGTCTGTTCTCTTTTGTTAGGTAGAAAAATAAAATTATGAGGTCTGTTGGTTGTGTTATTACTTAAGTTAAGTTGGCGTAAACGGCTAGTAGGATATATACAGTTGTACATACTCTATTTATTTACTTGTAGTATTTGACCCGCAGATCTTGAATCAATCGATAATGTAGGCCCTCGACTTACAATCTAGCTAAACTCTGAAAAAGACACACCTTGTGTTTAGGAGGAAGCTTCAGTCTTGACAATAATTAATTCATTATTCAGCCAAGTCAGTTAGAGAACCTGTGACTGCTAGCTCATTAGTAATTTAAACTATCGACTTAAATACTGGAATGTACACTGAATTAGTTAAAATACTAGAAGATTAACTGAAAAGATAGCGAACAGGATTCTGACAAAGTAAGTGCACTTGGAAGATTTTTAATACATCATTATTTTATATCCTCAGTCAGGGTGAATTCTAGTTTAATTTGATAAAAATCATCCCTCAAAACATGCCCCCTTACGTTAGAAGAAAGAGGATTGACTAAAAAATTCCTAATATTGTGCCCCCATGGTACAGATTTGTAATGAGTTCATTTATATACACATTTAGTGAATATTCAACTCGAAGATTGGTCCTTGTGTGCTACCTTATCACTCCGGAATATCACGCACACTCAGCCCATCAGCCGGCTAGTGTCGCCCACCATCATAATCTGAGAGAAATCACTATTACAAATAAATTCGTAAAGTGCGGTAGTCTCCCCTTGCTTTCCGCACAGAATTCTACAAGCAAGTAAGATAAAACCCACAATAATTTTCCGGAAAGGTAACTCATATATCTTCAAGGGATCTCTTACACGAACATCGACGGCTTTGACTTTCCCACCGAAGGAAGTTGTGTTGCAAATTTTCATCACTCGGGAAAAAATCCGTTAAGCTCAGCTGGGTCTGAACTCACATACATCGGAGAGCACCTTACATCAGAATTACGAAGGTCAACAGAACACCAAATATTATATTATAGTTTTAAAGTACAAAGTCACTGTAATGTTAGACTAAGATTGCCAATGACAGGAAGATCGGAGTTCAAATCTCAGTCGGGTGTGTTGAGTGTGATTTTTCCAAAATTGTTTTCCACTTTACCTCCACATAAATTTGGATACATTTACTATAAAAGTAACCTTCCTTATTCTTGACTAGCTAGCGTAATAAGGACACATGCGTATAGACTGAACAGGTAGTAGGACCCAATGCGATATAAAAAATGTACAACAAGATCAACCATTGTTGTATGTGTTTTAAAACTTATGCTTCAGTTGATAATCAGATTTAAACGAGAGATTTTGATTTGTATGCCAGTGTCTAGTTGCAGAACGAAAGAAGGCTGTAAATTAAGTTTTTGCAATCGATATGATTTCACAATCCCTCTTATGTTTTAAACACTTATTCCAACAATGAAACAAATTGTTGTAATAATATAGTCCACTCTGTATTTGTGCTTGTGTGTACGCGTAGTTGTGTGGGTGTGTATTTACAAGCTAGTATCTTTACAAGTCACTGCGTCGACCCGCCTCGGTGGCGTAGTTAGCTAACGCTTTAGCTTCATGTTGAGCTAGACTGCTGAGGATGGAGAGATTGAGGTTCGAATCTCGGTTGGGTGAACTGGGGATGGTTTTTCATAAACTGTTTTTCACTCTCCCTCCACTCAAATGTGGTTTCACTTCCTCTAAATTCAAACCTCCCAATTTCTAACCCATTAGCGTAATTAGTACTTAAGTGTATAGCCTAAAAGACTAGTAAGACGAAGTGCTAAAATAAATAAAATAAATGGTCACCTCTTCTTACTACTTATTTTAGGTTACACGCATACTGTATTTGATAATTATTAAGGTGACCTGGTGGTCTAGGGTAAGGTGTCAGACTTCTATGCTGGCAGCCGGGGTTCAATCCCAGGTCCCGGCAAAGATTTATCTGATTACCAAACCCTTCCTTCACCTCTGACAAGACATCTTGTGAATGTGAGGAATGCCAGGTCTCCACCGTGGTTCAGATTCCACGTTAAACTATAGGTCCTCCATTTCATCTCACAATCACCCTACCATTACACATTAGCGTAAGTGCGTATAACCCGAACGGGTAGTAAGACGCGGTGCTAATAATAATAATAATAATAATATATAATAATAAGATAATTATTAATGTTATTATTATTAGCACCGCGTCTTACTATCCGTTCGGTTTATACGCACTTACGCTAATGTGTAATGGTAGGGTGGTTGTGAGATGAAATGGAGGACCTACAGTTTAACGTGGAATCCGAACCACGGTGGAGGCCTGGCATTCCCCACATTCACAAGTTGTGATTAATACACGTCTCGTCAGAGGTGAAGGAAGGGTTTGGTAATCAGATAAATTTGTGCCAAGACCGGGGATTGAACCCCGGACCCCAACACAGAAGTCCGACACCTTACCCCTAGACCGCCAGGTCACCTATTTGATAATTATTCCAATGGGGTTGGGATAAGGTAGGAAGCATTATAGAGGCAACCTACAAGCATTTGCGTCGAAGGAGAGTGTGAAACCATTTAGAAAAATACACCCAAAGTACACCTGACTGGGATTTGAGCCCTGATATCCATAGTGGTGTTTTATAATGTAAATTTAGGATGAAAAGTCGGTGTAAGGCTATGTTCTGAACCAGCCTGTATGTATGTTTTGGAGGCAAGCTAGAGAGTGTCAGAATGTTGTAGATTGAAGGTAAACAGGAGGTGTTATGGTAGCACCTGACACTAACGAACCAATGACGGATAAGCAACATGCCTAGCTATTTCCAGACTCTGCTACCAAGAATCACTACCATTGTACTAGCGTTGTGGATACACACGCCTGTTCGCCTTCTTGCCCGACATTTGGATTACACAAGACCAGATAAACTTTGATTTTAATAGGAAGCTCAATGTCAACCCCCCAACATTGACTGAAAGAAGAGTACATTAAATTAGAACCTTTTTAATTCGAAGACCAAAGGGCATTAAAAACATTCAACATATCCAAAAAGTGAATGAACCATTTTCATGAGTTTCTAGGAAGCTGCAACATAATAAATCAATAACCTAAAAACATACACACATTTTATATGGGCTATATAAAACATACATACATAATAAACATATACAAACACATTTTATGTAAGCTATATAAAACACATATACACAATAACATATAAAAACACTTTATAGGTTAATAAACACACATACACAATAACATATACAAACCATTTTATATGGGCTATATAAAATACGCATCTATACTTCTATACAAATATTATAAAGAGGAAAGATTTGATTTTTTGTTTTTTTTTTTTTTGTTTGTAATGGATAAACTCAAAAACTACTGGACCTATTTTAAAAATTCTTTCACCAATATAAAGCTACATTATCAGCAAGCAACATAGGCTATATTTTATTTTGAAAATTTAATTTATTCCTCATAAAAATGTCGATAGTATATTATATAGTCGTTGGGAAAAAAAAGTTGTTGAAGAGAAAGTAGGGTTGGTGAAGGGGGGGGGGGGGGGGGGACGAGGAAAGAGAAATAGATGTAGTGACGAGGAACGCAAAAAAAAGAAAAAAAAGATTAAAATAAAATTTGGTGAAACGAGGTGAGTAAATGAAAGTGGAGGAAGCTGAAAAATTAATTTGATTTTAACAATTGGTTTGATTGGTGTATGCACAATTCCTTTCGCGCCTAGAGCAAACAAAATTATAGATATATAATATATAGATAATATATATATGATATATAATATATAGAAAAAGAAGATGAAAATAGGAGGGAGGATAAAAAGAGGGAGGGGGCTTTGCAGTGATGGTAGGACTGTATTTAAAAAAAAAATAAAAAAAAAGTTTTGTTTTTATATTGACATGATGGATGATTTGAAGCTTGGTTTTACAGGATTCCTTACAATATTTTTTTACGGGTACGGGGGCTAGTATACAATAAACATATACAAACATATTTTATATGGGCTATATAAAACAAACATACACAATAAATATATACAAACCCTTTTTATATAGTCTATATAAAACACACATACACAATAAACATATTTAAACACAATTTATACGGCAATGTAAAACCCGCATACACAATAAACATATACAAAAGAAAACATGAACTCGAATTGCAGGAGGCTGGATTATCGAGGTTTTTTATACAACAAATACTTTGAGTGGCACTGGTACCGAACCAGGAGTTTTTAAGTATTTTAAAATCAGGACGTATTTAACACCAAACGTTCATTTATTCCATAACACCAAACACATATGTAACTGAAAACAAATCGACCAATATTCGAGGCATTAATGGGTTAAGAATTTACCTTGGAAAGGAACTAACTGGAACTATACTTTCTCATGCCCTCTCTGAGAGAAAAATTATTGTGATAGTCAAAGAAATTTATCTCAATATTTTGACATACACTCTATATTAACGTTTAATAACTCCCTGAACCATAAAAGGTGTTTTATTCATTACCGTCTGTCTATTATTGGGTCTAGAGCTGAAACCATTTTACTAATAATGGTAAATATTGCATCTAGATTTTTACAAAGGTTCTTCGAAATAATATTTGGAACTAGCTATCCAACCCTAGAATACAGGATAGTTTACCTAAGAGCAAAAAGATAAAAATGGTTTGTTCTCAAAATCCTTTCTAAATATTTTGATTAAAATTCGTATCTAAGAACTGTTTAGTATTACAAACAAAATGGT
The DNA here is from genome assembly GCA_039000515.1 of Timema cristinae. Lineage (NCBI taxonomy): Eukaryota > Metazoa > Arthropoda > Insecta > Phasmatodea > Timematidae > Timema > Timema cristinae. The sequence continues at coordinate 47,947,927 of JBCFYV010000012.1, forward strand.
GTCTATCATATCCCCATGAAAATGATTTTGAAGATTATTTGCTTATGTGAAGACTTCCAGATTTTATCACATCAACGCAGCTATTTAAGATCCTAAACATATTTTCATTCTAAAAAAATGTGGAAATCTTAAAAATAAAATTGTTATCTAAATAATATTTTATAAGATCAATACTCTCCAAGTTATTGACAACAATATATATATATATATTATATATTTTTTAAATAGTTATTTGGGAAACGGGAGTTTATAATGCCCTGAAAAAATAATTTGTTTCTATAACAGTGTATATCATTTCAATTATCTCTTGGATCTAATAGCAATAGAGTTTATTTCGTTTCATACATTATTATCTCACGATTAAGTATAGTTTAGGTAAAGTAGCGAGAAAGTCTATTCACTGCACTCTACCATATTATCTTACTAGTAATTCGAGCCATTAGCAACACCTCACATTAAATTATTTTAGACCCGTATCGTCAATTATGTGAACTCAGTAGGAGTTTTATCTAGTAAGGTTTGCTGGTAATGAGGAAGTCTGCGTTAGAACCCAGTCTTGATGTAGTGAGGGTTGCTTCTACTAATAAATTTGAAGGGTGCAGGTGAAACGGGGTGGGGCATTTTATCTCTAATCGATTTAATGCGCTCATCTGTTAGACAATCATGATATTTTTCTAATGCACTCCAAATTATGTTTAAAAGAGTTTTCTGTAATATTTAAATTAATTTATAAAAAATATTTTTTCTGTGGTCCCCCTAAGGGATTTAATATATATAAGCTGTTGCCTTGAAACGTGTATATTTGTACCTTCCATTTCCCAATCTTTCTCATTACAATTAACGGGTACATTTCCAATAAATTAAAACTTACTCATCCCTTTCCCAATGGCTTATTTGAGAAAGCGTATTGCCCAGACGCGATGTAAAATACCAACAACTATTCTCAAGTTTTAATAAAATGTTAACTTCAAGGAAATACACTGGAACTCACTTGAATAAAAAGTATCCTACCAGGATATTACCTCGAATTTCGAAGCCGATCAGGTTTGAAAACCACAATAACAACCTTGCTGGTTTGTTTGGGTTGAGAAGAAATCGAGCCATAAATCTTAAAGTGTTAGGGCTTAATTTTTGCCCTCAAGTGAATATGTTTCTATCATCTGCAAGAGGTATTATAAATTATATTAAAAAATAATATGGCATATTAAATTAGATCTCAGAAGAATGTTTTCTTTTCGCACTCGGTACATGGGTGCGTCTGTCTACTGAGCTAAAGTGGCTCAAGCCCTATTCCTGACAGGTTAGATTTGTTTATATTATTGATGAAACATGGGGTTTTCCCTTTTCTCATTATTGGTTCATTCACTACCTGTATTTATTCTAGAGCTATGTTGGTTTGTAACTCAAGTTGTTAAGTAAAATAAAGTTTGTTCAGAAAGTGCACGTACATTTTTTTTAAATTGTGAATTCAACACACTCTTATAATGAAGCTGTCCAAATTCGTGTAATGCATGCTAAGGTTCACTCTCAATTAGTTCTCTAAGGCGTGTGTCACCAACAAACCAGACTTTTGTTAACGTACTCCTAATTGCGGGTTGCAAACGCCCAAACCTCATTTAAAAAAGAGTTTGTTATTTCAAAACATGATATCCACCAAAATTAAGGGGAAAGGTTTCAACAGTTCTTATAGCATTAGAAAACCTTACAGTTTTAGTTTTGTAATCTAAAATCATTCATAAAAAGGTGAATTTGGCTAACATTTAAAGACGTTTCATCGAATTGTTGCAGTTTTAAGATCAAGGATAATGGTTAGAAATATAGATCTAACTCTCCTCTAACAAATAAAGTCAACTTTTAACAATGTCACAGTATAACATTATAATATAGGATTGTTTTGAATATTTAAAAATTTTGAATTGACATTCCCATAAAAAATACGGAAGGGTGAGAATATTACCCTTAAGTAGGTGGAACCCTAAAGCTCAAAGAGGATTTCGATGGGGATTTGGAAGTTCCATAGAGGGGGAGTCCTTCTACTAGTGAAAGCAAGAATATTTTTGAACAGACGATTGACCTAAAATATATCAAAAGAGCGTTTTCATGGTCTAGTCATGGAAAATAATGGTTATTTTAAGAATCCAGGCCATAGAATTTACTTGTATATATATTTTTAGATTTGGTGAGTCACTTAATACTATAGAGTGGGTTGGGGAGAAAAAAATGCAAATAATAAATATTTCCATGGACATACCTTTATTTTTTGTTTCTATACCCTTAATTTTTATTTAAACTGAGAAACCACATGGATTTTGTTTTGTCACGAAGGAGATAAAATACCCAAATACTTCTTTGTCAGACGATCGGAAAGAGAGAGAAAAAAAAGAGACCAAGAAAATTTCAAAATGGCTGTACCGACTCTAGATGCTTTGTACATGGCAAGGTATATTTCGAACTCCATTTAATTATTATGTTTGTGTGGATTTAGTTCCAAGACAAAAAGTGTATACATGATACCAAATACGTTACTATATTTTATTATGTTGAATCATATAAATAAAACAGAATGTGTGTTTGTCGTTGTGTGTATGTTTGTCCGTGTGTGTGTATCTGTTTTTCTCAGCACCATGTTTTACTACCTGTTCAGGTTATACGCCTATGTACTAATTACGTTAATGCGTTGGGGATGAGGAAGGTTGAATTTAGAGGAAATGTAACCGCATTTAAGTGAAAGGAGAGTGGAAAAACATTTAGGAAAAAACACCCTCAGTACAACTGACCCGGATACGAGCCCCTACCTCCACGTCATCAATAGTCTATTCTATTGAATTAGTGACTCCTTAGACCATGTGGCAAACAAAGAGGGTTGTGTCTGTAAAAGCTAGAATTCGGAAATTTGCATATACTTAAGGAACTTAATGAGTGCATCTTTGGCATATTTTCTTAAAATTACATATCGTGAACCTGATTTATCTTAAAGTAAATTAATTAATATATCATAATCTTGTAATTTAAGTTTAGACGCATCAATATTTTCATTCTTATGAAGAGAAAGTTTTTGTAATTGTGAGCATTTTTGACCTTGAGTTTATAATAGAGGTTGTCATTTTATCTATAAAAAAAAGCACGTTACAATTCTGTCTGTCCTAAATAAGTTGGGATGCAGAGAACGCGAGAGAGGATCAATATTTTTGCAAGTTTATATAGCAAAATATTTTTTGTCAAAATAAATAAAATTTTGCTTCTGTACAAACATAGAGAGTTTAATTTCTTCACATGGTAATAACAACACTTGTTGAATATCTATCCTGAACATAATGGCATTATATAAAAATAAATTAAACTAACAGAAAATGTTTTCATAAAATTTCTGAACACCGTTGAAAACTATTCAACAACTGATAGTGTCATCATTTAAAGAAAGTTAAATTCAATGTTTGTATAGAAACAATATTGGATTTATTTTGACCAAAAATGTTTTTCTATACAAACTCCAAATCATTTATCTTTTCTCGCGTTCCTTGCATCACACCATCCGTCTGTACCTGGGGGATACATCCAAGACGGTTTGATGGAGTTCGTTCAATCTTTATATTTAAATACTTTATTATTATAATACCTTAAGTGAAATTGATATTTTAGTAATAGCTTTCAAATTATGGTTAATTTACTATTGAATTATTTATGTAAGTTTGAAATTTATCAAAATGAATTTTTAATTTGTCCTAAAGAGAATTTTATTTATATGACAAACTACTTTTTTTTTAGATAATCGTTCATTCAAGTGTAGTTTACTGATAATAAATTTTTGAAGGAAAAAAATCCCAGATTATGTGAGAAAGTATGTACGAATGTGTAGTGCAATTTATTTGTATTAGTACGTCATAGAGAAAAACCATATACTAACCGGCCCCACATCTCCAATTCTACACATCCATACACTCGACCGAGATTTGAGTTGTGAATTTTCCGTCATTGGTCATTTAGTCTATTGCAAGACTGATGCCATCGATGTAACGTTACTTTGGGAATAATAATTATTAATTATTCTTTAAAAAAAAATCGTATATAAGACAGAGTTGACTGGGTTTCACGTGATATTTCTTATAATAAGTAGATAATTAATTACCTGATTTATATTATCCTTGGCCACCCATTTCTGCATATGTTTATTAATGTGTGATCCAAATATATTAAACAAAAGATAAATGAAAATGGTGTCGTCTGTAAGGAAGGCCCTTCGCTTTGCTTCCTGCAACAAGTTGGTGGAGTGACGCTTCTCTTGGCAACTGTAAACGGCTATTTTAACATCGTTCTGGTCTTGAGTAACGCGAGCATAGACGTAGCATCGCGTAGACCCTTAAGGTCATTCGACCATCAAACTTTTATTGAGCTATTATAACAAGTGTATAATTATAGCCTATAAATTATAAATACTGATTCAATAATTTCAAATCATCATAGTTCAAGAGTTATAAAGGGTAAGACTTGCTATTTTATTCTTTTCCAGTACCATTGTTAAGCCAAAGTAATTAATGAATGGAATTGAAATTTATTAAAGTCAGACATGCATATTCGTTCTAAACAATAAATATTTATGATATGTTAAAGACGTATAATTTTTAATGTACACCTACAAGCAGTTTAAAAACGGTAAAACCACATCATTTTTAATCATGCATAATTATTGTTCTTTTTTCTACCCCAGAAATTTATTTTTATCTCATTTTGCAGTACACGCCATTAATAAGAATTAATTTGGCTCATTTAGTTTAACTCTACTCGTTAATTTTATTAATGTAACCGAAATGATCGTTGCAAATTTATAGATAAAATGTCCATTTCAAGAAATTTCTTGTTTTGATTGTAACGACTGTATAACAACTCCAAGAAGCAGAACACATAATGTTCGCCCGGCAGGGACCGGGTTGGATTACCAAACTAATTACTCAAATGAGTAAACAGCAAGCTGGAGAGTGCTAAATTGTACTGTATCACTTTTGTGCTTGATTATTTACTTTTTATTTTATCTAAAAACTACAATCTACTTCATGAATGAATGTGTTTTACTTTTATTACTGGCTTTAAAGAAAATTTTCAAAAGTACAGGGTCAGGCAGTCAAACAGCAAGATTCCAGGAAGGGCTGGCGGGTGTGGTGGGGTGTTGTGAGAGCCATGGACTCGACCTTGGCCGTCTAGACACTCGGAATTTAGTTGCCATCGAGCGTTGGTCGAGTGAGCAGCGTGCGTTTGCCGTAGAGGCGTATTACAAAAATGAAGATAGTTTCATTGGCGCTCAACGCGCCTTCCGGCGAGGGTTTCGTTCACCCCCACACGCTCCCGTCCCTTCTACAAAATCTTTCGGCTTGTGGGTGAACAATTTTGAATCCACTGCTAGCACGACACAGAAAAGAGGTGGTAGCGCAAAAACCAGCCGGAACACTGAGAATATTGATCGTGTGCGTGTAGCCTTAGCAAGAAGTCCGCAAAGATCGGCTGGACGACACAGCGTAGAACTTGGTCTCAGTAATCGAATCTTAAGAAGGATTCTGAAGAATAACTTCACTACCATCCACACGAGATTCAGGTAGTGCAAGACCTCAAACCTCAAAATTACAATAGCAGATTACACTTTTATCAACATATGTTAAATCTTATTTAACAAAATGAAGAGAGCGTTCACAACTTATGGATGAGTAACGAAGATCGCTTCCACCTTAGTGGCTTCGTCAACAAGCAGAATTTTCGTTACTGATCTGAAAATAACCACACAATCTCCACGAAAAACCCTTCCATTCAGAAAAAATTATGGTTTGGTGCGAAGTATTATCTCGTGGAATAATCAGCCCATATTTTTTTGAAAATGACCACGGTAACACGATGACGGTGAACTTTGATTGCTACGCTGACATGTTGGCAACTTTTTCCCTGCCTGGACTCGATGATTATGACCCAGATGAAAGCACTTTTCTAGCAAGATGGCGCAACTTGCCATACTGCCAGAGCTTCGATGCATTTGCTGAGGTTCGTATTTCCTGCTAGTCTCATCAGCAAGTTTGGTGATTTCCCTTGGTCTGCCCGTTCACCAGCCTTGACGGCTCCTGACTATTTTCTATGGGATACCTTAAATCCCGGGCTTTCACGGAGAACCCACCAAGGACCAGGGATGATTTGAAGGAGCGAATTCGGCAAGAGGTCAACAACATGCCGTTGAAAATGCTATGCAACGTCATGGTCAACTTCGCTCTTAGACTCCAACAATGTGTGCAAAACCAAGGGCGCCATCTTACTGACACCATCTTCAGAAAATGAAAATGTTCCAGCTACAATAGTAATTTCCACTCATGTACATTACATTTATGTAAAAAAAATTGTTTTAATTTTTTACGATTTTTTTAATCTTTCCATTTGACTGCCTCACCCTGTATATAAACAACGCAACAATGCTGAAAATCTAATATTAGAAATATTATCTTATGTATATGAGTACCGCAGTTTTTCTAATATAGAACTTTTCTAAATATTATATTAAGTTTGCTTGTTTAATGAACATGGCTAGGGTAAGTTAAACGCTAAAACCAATAAAACGAAACCAAAAAGTGAGATCGTGCCAAAATTGGTATTAACTTAAAATGATGAAAGATTTGATTGTTTGCGAGGGCTAGTCGCTATCTTTGATTTCCCAATGTGTTTATTTGTCATTCCACAGCCTCCGGAAGTCCTAGATGACCTAAAAAGATGATATTACCCACTTAATAGTATAGACCACGAAACATAAATTTAGGGAGCCAGATTTTCAGTTATTTTTTTCTGTTTGAATTTTTTTAAATTTTCTCCAATATAATAACTACCAGTTCCTATGTCTATTCGAAAAAATCTCAATTCCCAGAAGACCTAGGAAGCTGAAATTTTGCAGACAAGTATTTCCTAACTCATAACGGTGCAAGGATACTTGGTACCTAACTAAACATTCAAATGGAGGCCCCCAAAATGGTGGGAAGTGGTTCCCCCAAAAAAACAACGTGAAAAATATTTCATAGCTCAGAAGACCAAAAACCTTAAATTTTTCAAGCAGACAGATACTATCTCAAACGGGTGCAGGAATACATTGTGACCGAAAATTCCCATGGGAGGCTCCTAGAATGTGCTGTATCCAAAAGATAAAGTCAAAACAATCTCAAACCCCAGAAGACCTAGGTAGCTAAAATTTTGCAGGCAGGTAGACCCTAGCCAATAATTATTCAGGAATACTTGGTGACAGAAAATTCCAATGGGGGAAGGTGGCTTACAAATTGTGGTGTTTTCCAAAAAACCTAGTCAAAAAAATCTCGAAGCTCGGAAGATCAAGGAAGCTAAAAGTTTTCAGGCAGGTATCCCCTAGTCCAAATAAATATTTATTATTTTTAATGTATGTGTGTGGATTTGTGTATGTGTGTATGTATGTGTATCTTTACAAACTCTCGAGAAGTCTTTTGAGGACCTAGAAAGCTGAATATTAGCACACTTATAATACCACAGTAAAAGACCTAGCAAAACAGGATTTTCGATTTTTTGTCTGAACTATTTTTTTAAAGCCTTTCATAAATTAAAAGAACGGACTGAGGGATTTACCTGTTTCAGCTTATAATAAAAAAAAGTTTCATCCTAATTATTCAAGTTTAGTTCGTCTGCTACCGACAGCCCTATTTACTAGTAAGTTATAAAAACAGAGCAAACGTTTATTTATAATATTTAATAGAATAGTTTATTATTATTTATTAAATATATAGTAATTTTACAGTTGATAGATTTAGTTAGCAACTAAATCATACATTAAACTACACCACATAGAATTTTGGTTTGAATCACAGATTCCACAAATAATTACAAATTAAATTTCAAGTGAGCAGGTCACTAGTTGCTCGGAACCAAATATGGTTTGATAAACTAACGACAAATTAATCTGCCAATGGTTCACAGTCTGTTAGTGTTGGATGTTCCAGGAGTAAGGTAGCCTATAGTTTTCATAATTTGCTAATGTTGGGTGCTCCAGGGTCCAAACTACAAGTGGTTTACAATAAATCATAAATAGGAATGCCCTATCAGTAAATTCAGCCATGTTAAAACTTTGGTAGCCTGTAAATAGATAATACAGACTGATGCCTTTGTCCATGGGGGACAGGTATAGGTGTTGATAATTTTAATAAAAACGAAAAGCCTATGTATTTTTGCGAAATAAAGTCTCAACTCCCTGTAACAGGGTCAGATCAAAGTTAAACACTCTGGAGCAAAAATTACAGAAGGACAAGCTAAAATATAACATGGTAACTAAGTCTTGGTAATTGAAGGGGAAAGAGGCGGTAATTACTTCTAAAAGTACGGTATTTACAAACATATTAGATAAGTTCTAGAACAGTAGGTCCGCATTGTCTGGTCACCGCCATTTGCCACTCACTTGCCACCTATGTTACAATCCCTACCAAGACGTTATAGCCTCGCAAGGTATTTATCCTGATTTGATTCCTGGTATGACCATTTCAAAAATAAAGCTTTCCCCTTTTATGGTAACCACATCAATAGTTGCATGGTTTAAGGCGTCAGGCTGAAACAAGACTAGACCACTGGTAATTAGTTTCGAATCCCAGCCGTTTGAACTGGTTATGGCTTATCACATATTGTTTATCAGTGTGGTTTTACTATCATCTTTCCATTATATTGCGGATACATTTCATATAAAACAAAATTCCTCATGCCTAATTCATAGATTAAGCCATTAATACCTCTTATTGAATGCAGTAATAATAATAATAACCCTAAAAAGATGATGAACTATTGACTGAATGTTGTGTCTATTCTAAGATTAAACTATTGCAAGCTATGTTAATATATAATAAGTGGCACACATTTATCAAATAAAGCACAGAATGAAGGCTGCCAATCAAACTTAAGTTCCAAACATTGTATTTAAAATTCTCTAGATTAAAAAAATGACTTCAAACGATTACAGTCCAATTTTCATAAGAAGGTTCATTTAAAAAAAAATCTGTCAAAAATGATAATAACTTGATTTTATATGTGTATAATATATTCATTGATAGTATCATCAAAAAGTGTCAGCTACTGATGGCATAATTTGACGTACGAATATCTGAAAGTAGATCTAGTATTTTTCATCCCTCTCTTTATATAAAAATTGTACTGTACTTATCTTAGAAAACAGGAAGGGTGCAGTGGAAACCGTCAGTAATATTGTTACCTATGGCACAAGATAATAAATATTCCAAAAGAATACTCTTAAGCAATTTGAATTTTAAGAAAATTTACGATCATTTGTCTAGTGAGAGTATCCGAAAAAACTTGAGGGTGAGAAATAGTGATGATTGGAAAAGGGGGGCGAATATAAGGGACGAATTACTTTCAGTGTTCATGATCAGAGACATAGAGTAGATGTACAAAAAAATTGGGTAGCTTTTGTATTCCGTATTCCGAAAGTTTTATTATTTTTAGTTTTGTTTGGTGTGATGTTTGACACATTTTTAAAACCCAAAACCATATTAAAAGTATATTAGCTATATTTTTAAAAATAGCTGTTAATAACGTAATTTTAATTATTGTCAGTCATCAAATATAACAAATGATTAAAAATTTGTACCTCAAAGTAAAAATATATAATGCAGTTTCTCTAAAACGTAAAAATGCGATGATTAAAATGTTCAAATTAATTAGTGCCTACATGTTAATTAAATCACGTTTGTAATATTTCACATGAGATTATACTTTCCTCTATACATGTTTGTGCTTTTTTACACTAGAAAATCTAGGCTTATACATTTCTAAAAAAAACTTATAAACAGAAATACAAACCTAGCAATGTGGGTTTTCCAGCATGATATGAATAAAACCTTGGAATAAAATTCGTGATGCCCAATTGGAGATCCAAAACCAGTGGTATCATTTTTTTAATGTATCTGTCTCCAAAATATAGGTACAGAACCTTGCCTGATAGCTAAAAAATTACTAGATCTACATTCACGAATGCATACGTCGAGTCATGTTCTGCATCACTTCTTATATACACGGCTGTAATTAATATCTTTAAAATAAAACTAATAATTTAATCTGATCGTTGTTGGCAAAAGAAAAAAGTTTGTATTTTCTAAAAGTTTCTTCCAACCAAAATTCTACTATAGTATGACGTGGATCACAGAAAAATCTGGAGCTATTAATCTGACAAGGAATACGCGGGTTACTATTTGACTCTATAGCAGTGCGTTTTTTATACGTCTATGCTTTGAGTTTCACGGGACCGCGAAGGAAACACAGAAATACACGACCTCGAGCTGGGATTAAACCCGGACCTCCAAGATAACGACCAATAAAACATGTCCCGATTACGGCCCGACAATCGGATTGCTAAAATAGCTGCCGGATGTACACAAAGGGTTGAATATAGCCCATTACAATGGCTCTAGAAGCACGCTCGTTATGACTGCTTCCTCGTTGTTTGGTTTCAAGAACTTGCAGAGACTCATCCACAAGTTTTTATGAGCGTTCTTTGTTGAAGATGGCAGCGGATACAAAACCGAGTGTGAACATATAATCAATCGTAATTTTATTACACTTAGTTTAGGTCAGCATGTTAAAATATGTCACAATTGTCTGGGATTGTTACTCACACTATGGGTCAGGTGGCCTAAGACGTCAGGCTCACCATGGACTGGATTGCTGATGACAGGGATGTAGATGTTTAAACCTCCTCAAGGTACACTGGGGAAATGGACGTGAGGGGGGTCACCTTGGGTGATCTAATACTATGGTTTTCCAATCCTCTCCTGTTGTTACTGAGGGTACACTTCCTCTAGTGGCCCTCCTCAACCTCACCCCTTAGATCAAGCAATTTTTTTTATGCGTCTGGTCTATCCACAAATTTATATAACTGGAGTAAGAGGACGATATATAGCATTTAGAGGAAATTACAGTACGTACATTAATTTGTATGAAATAATAATGGTAAAACCATTTGGGTGGGGAGGGCGGGGACACCTCAGTCCACCCAACTCAGATTCGAATCCTAACTTTACTGCCACAAGTGAGCCAGAGAAAGTGAGACTGACGCCTTTAACAACGTACTCACCAGTGAATGTATAAGCTTGGTATCTTATAGCAAAATTATTCACAATATCGTAAAGGGTGTTTGGTGAAAATCACATGTAGAAAGCGTTCCCAAGTAAACACAACCTGACTTATAAGCCAGACCTCCCCGTCAACGGCTAACTACAAATAAGTCTGCTCACACCTGATAACTGCATTGGTGGTCACGTGGGTCTAAGACGTCAACCCCTTAATATACTGCATTTATGGTCACCACTGGCCGATATTAAAAATTGGTCAGGCATAATAGTTTGTTTTTTTCACATGGGATTTTTCTTCGTGCAAATTTGGGTGCACTTTTTCCCTCAGTCATCTTGAAATAATCCGTTCATAGCCTTGATATTAATCAATTTTTTTTTATATAAAAATAAAACCTTAAGAGATATACACCTGAGATCAGTCAGTATAACGTCTACTTACTGAGCTAAAGGTCAAGGGTTTGATCTCCACCGTGATTGAGAAATGTATCATTAATGGAATTAGGGGTTCCCCTTTCATTGTGCTGAATTAACAGTGACCCCGGGGTGACCTGGTGGTCTAGGGGTAAGGTGTCAGACTTCTATGCTGGCGGCCGGGGTTCAATCCTCGGTCCCGGCACAGATTTATCTGATTTCCAAACCCTTCCTACACCTCTGACAAGACATCTTGTGAATGTGTGGAATGCCAGGTCGCCTCCGTGGTTCGGATTCCACGTTAAACTGTAGGTCCTTCATTTCATCTTACAATCACCCTACCATTACACATTAGCGTAAGTGCGTATAACCCGAACGGGTAGTAAGACGCGGTGCTAATAATAATAATAATAATAATAATAATAACAGTGACCCCCAAAGTATTATATATTTAAGTCCGCTTATAAGCTCTGTACTGATTTAATCAGTTGGTTTAGAAAGTGAACATTAGTTACTGTAAATAAATAAATAACACTTAAGACCGTTCTATCATCTTGGCAGGTCGTAAATATTCTTGACAATCCCCCGTGGGCCCTTCTCCAATGTTCACAGCCACTTGTTAGTAAAATGAGATGATCTAACCCTCGTGTCTTATTTTTTTTCTACTCATACTTGACGTTTTAAGAAGGTATTTAGGTAAAATTTCTCAAATAAGCTTGTACCGAACTTAAGTCAGCATCACTTTACATATCCTACTTTGAAATATAAGCTCACGAGACGGGAATGTTTTTACTTGCAAAGTGTTTGTTTGGATATACACATTATATATATATAGCTTATACATTATAAATATATACATTATAAATATATATATATTGTATAATACACTAGACATGAATATATTTACTTGGAACATGTTGGCAAGGGTGGTTTATATATAGCTAATACATTATAAATATATATATTGTATAATACACTAGACATGAATATATTTACTTGGGACATGTTGACAAGGGTGGATCCAGGGCTTGTTGTCGAGGGGATGATTGATTTTCATAAGGTTTCTTCAAACTATTATTATTATTATTATTATTATTATTATTATTAATATTATTAGATATTCTGTCTCACGAAAGGTCCATTCCTTTTGGCAGTGAACCTAGACTATTAGCGCACCCTGTCTTGTGCCTCCTCCTTCAACCCCTAAAATTTTCTTCTTTCATCCATCTAATCAAATGTTTGAATCCTTCTTCTTCATAAACTCCTCTTTCCTACAACCTTTCCTTCTATGACGTCGTGCGAATGACTGTTATTCCTAAGGATGTGTCCGATCCAATTTGCTTTGCACCGATTAATCACATACAAAAATTCACTTTCCCAATAAAAAGAATAAATAATATGTACAGTACATTGTACACGAGTCTAAAAATTTTAAGAAGATATTAATAGAAAAAGTATGTATTTTAATACAAATAATTGGCTATCGTATGAGACCGACAAGAGAGTTTTAGTTTTAAGACACTTAGGGTCGGTATTATGACTCATGGATAAATATTAACCTGGTGGATAAGTTAAAAGTGCGTCTTATGACTGCCAGATAAAATGTACTTATCCATCACATTTTTATCAGGAAATTTAAGTACCTGATAACTTTTATCTGGATGTTAAAATAATTGTTGCCGTAGTGAAGCGTTGTTTTTAATGGGGTTTTGCCTATCAGAATCTGTTTTTAGGTTAACATCTTGGTTTACGTGTTTAGTAAGCACAGGCTCGGGCTATAACTATATAAAGTCAGAACATTTAATTCACACTTTTATATAAACTGACAAGCTATTTGTAGAGTTATATTTATATAAGATCAAATTGTCAAAATGTGAATATAATAAAGGAAATTTTGTTAACGTTTTACCCAATTATTGCCCACATTTTGACAGACACCGAAATTAGTACTTGCAAGACAACTTAGCTGCTGCGGCCACGTGACGCCATCTGTTACCTCGCGATCGTTTAGCCGCCATTATTTACCAGATGTTGAGCGTTTTCGCCACTCGCTAGGTTGTAGGCTATCAGCAGGGCTTTAACGAATGCGCGCACCAGTCAAACATTACCAACCTTGCGTGTTCTGAATAAAAATATATTTATCCTAACGATAGCTATCTGCCGTATAAATTCAGCTCATAAGACGCGTAAAACATTAAAATGACTGATAACTTTTATCTGGTAGATAACTTTAACCTCCCTATAGCAATATTTATCCGGTAGTCATGAGACCGTCCCTTAATTGTTTGCATATTAGAGCTACCGGTAAGTTTAAAGAGTTATTGATTAGGTCATGTAGGAGATATAGTGATATATGTATTAGTCATTCATTCTTTACTGCATTAATTTATTTCTTTAAATAGTTTTTATTATTTTAAGTGGCGTGTTAGGTTGGTCCCTATGCATTTTATATATATATAGTATCTCTAAATATAGTATCTACATGTATAATATATATATATAATAGTTTCGTTATATATATATATATATATATATATATATATATATATAATAGTTTCGTTTTATATATATATATAAAATAGAAACGCAAGTGTGCAAGTGAGAGGATAAGAGTGGAAGAAAGTGCAGGAAGAAGACTGTGGGAAGGTCAGAGGGAGACGAAGGCATTTTACTAAACGGATCCGGCCACAAGCTGGAAACAGTTCATCATGATGATATATATAAACGATAAAGTCAAAGATCTAACTATGATAACGTGAGCCGATGTGTATCTAGATTTTCTTAAGGATGTACATTTTAAGCATCTTTTAGAAAATACAAACATATTTTTTGCTGTCAACATTGATAACATTTTAACATATTATTATTGTTATTTTATGTGTTTATTGTATATATCGAAAGTGACAGATTCAGATCACTTGACTTGGCTTATTACTATATTAAAATATATCCAGTAGCTTTTTATAGCTGTCCGATATGTTAATTCGTAAGAAAATTGGGGGTTTTAATTCAGTAAGACCGCGGTAGGAAGAGTTTTTTAGGAAATAAAAACATATTTTTTTACGTTAGGTGTATCATTGAAAACACCTCCGGTGAGCACGAGGTCTAAACGTTAGGCTCACCTAGTCTAGTTTGCCGGTGACAAAACAGGTCAGGATTAGAATCTCGATTGGGTGTACTGAGTGTGGTATTTTTTCTAAAATGATTTCTTATTCTCCTTCTCCACGCAAGTGCAGGTACATTTCCTCTAAGCTATTTTTATCTCATTCCTACTACATTAGCGTAATTAAAATGCACGAGCGTTGCAAATCCAACAATTTGACGTATGAATATATGAAAGTCGTTCAAGTAACTTTTGTAATATCAGATACTGTCCTTGCTTCCACATTCTAATTATACACTACTTTATGTATGAATGGACATCTGACAGACCTGTTTATTGTAGAATTTTGGCAGGAAAAAAGTCCTTTCAGATGTCCATTCCTACAAAAGTAAGTGTTTATATAGTTCCTTTGACTACATCGTAAATATTTGTTGACATTTTCAGTGATCAGGCCCGTCGTCTGACTCGATGAATATTTTCCTGCAGGTCATGGGGGCATTGGCTCGATTCCAAGATATTTTTAGAAACCGTTTATCTTTCTGTGTAGATTTGGGATATTATTCAAATAAATCTACGACATTTGTAAGATTATTAGTGCTGGGATATGAGAGTCTATTTAGTATTTTTTTTTTATGTACTGGGCTCGTAGGTGGATGGTGTTTAATTCCTCCCCGAAGAGTTCACGATCCAAAGTTCCTGTGTAAATTTCATCCCGTCATTAGCAAAAGTGGTATACATTCCGTCTTGTATTCGATTAATTTTTAAAACATCTCGATTAGGCTCATACATACACCCCACCCTAATACTAACCCATTTGTGGACGTATCAAAAGAGGAATAGAGTGAAACATACATTCATTCACGGTGCAACCCACCTTTTGAATAGAAAACCAACAGGAAAAAAAAGAGAAGGTCTTGTCTGATAAAAACGACTGAGTATAATTATGGAGAAATATCGATGTGGGATTTTGTCTTAAGAGGTATCATTTAAATATTTAGATTTGTAATTATACCGGTGAATATAAATGCTCCAAGAGGACAATAAGTTAAGAAATTGGGGGTAATATTTTAAATCTTGAATATATACATATTCGTTTAGACTTTTTTTTCCCCCAGAAAGTTGAAGTTCATATAAACAAATCATGACGAAGAATCAAACAGGCATCAAGGAATTTTATGAAAAAGACCGATAATTATTTCTTTGTTTGTTGAAATTATTATTGGTTTTAGGTGTGAACTTTATATTAAAGTAGAAAAATGTCATGTTGAAACGAATGTTTGAAAGGTAGTGAAAATATATTCATTACAATGGTTTATTTGGTGTAGTTTATATATTCATTTGGGATGCTATCCACGGCGTTACATGATTTAAATTTAATTTGTGTCTACTGTAAAGGTATCTGTGAATGGATGTTTGGTATCTTTGTCAGTCGGCAGTTAACCTGAGTCGTATCAGACCATACAAACACGTAGTACTAACACTTGGTAAATTAGCTGAAGTCACATGTGCCTTTGTATGAACTGCTGATTCAACTGTGTGAGCGACTATGGTATGACATAGGTGCCTCCAGATTGGTCACCTTGAAAGAAAATAGAGTGATTCTAGAGATCCTAGAGGGAGGATCTGGACTGTTGGCTGTTGACAGTTGTCAGAGTGTGTTAGTGTTGCAAACCATTCGTTTTAGGCAGCTGCTATGTGTGTGTAAGAAGTGGTGTAACGTGTGACATGAGAAGAATCAGCGGAGATTAGAGTTGACTCGATGGGATATCACAACTCTTGAGCAAGGAAATAGTGTATTGACAACCGTACAGACTGCCAATTTCTCAGACATACGATCATGACCCAAATTTAATGCTATGTTGACGAGACGCCCTTTTGTTCAATTGACTAATTGTGATTAAAACACATATTAGCAACAATCAGTTTTCAGTCATATATCAAGTGAACTTCCCCTACAACGCTTTTTCCAGCCATACTGACAAGAAAATAGATAAGATAAGGGGGTCGTCACAATGCGGAATTAAGGGGGGGGGGGCACACATTATTATCTATCCAGGGGAGGATTAGGGACGACGCAATTTACATAGAATCCTTATAATGACGAGACAGAATCCACACCAGAGATTATAATGGTGCGACGGAATTTATACCAGAGCTTATAATGACGAGACAGATTCTACACCAGAGATTATAATGGTGCAACGGAATTTATACCAGAGCGTATAATGATGGCAAGAAATTTACACCAAATCTTATAATGGTGGGACGGAATATTTATACCAGAGCTTATAATGGTGATACGGAATTTACACCAGAGCTTAAAATGGTGGGACGAAATATATACTAGGTTTTATAATGATGATAAGGAATCCACACCAGAGCCTATAATGATGGGATGGAATTCATACCAGAGCTTATAATGACGAGACAGAATCCACAACAGAGCCTATATTGGTGCAAATAAATTTATACCAGAGCTTATAATGACGAGACAGAATCCACATCAGAGCCTATATTGGTGTGACGAAATTTATACCATAGCGTATAGTTATAGTAAGAAATTTACACCAAATCTTATTTTGGTGGAACGGAATATTTATACCAGAGCTTATAATGGTGATACGGAATTTACACCAGAGATTATAATGGTGGGACGAAATTTATACCAGATTTTCTAATGATGATAAGGAATCCACACCAGAGCTTATAATGGTGGGACGGAATTTATACCAGGGTCTATAGTGACGATACGGAATCTCTACCAGAGCCTATAATAATGGGACGGAATTTAAACCAGGGTCTATTGTGATGGAACGGAATCTACACACCAAAGCTTATAATGATCGGACGTAATTTATACCAGAGCATATAGGGATGGGACAGAATTTACATTAAATAATGGAAATGGGATGGAACTTTAAACCGATTGTAGGTCATGTGTTTATGTATCCGTGTATTTAGAAAATGCACTTTAAATACCATTAATAAAAATCTGCATACTAGAGACTGTTAAAGTTATATCAAAATTTGTTTAAGATTTTTGGTTATAATTGGATTTGTTGACTGTTTAATTGATGTTAAACATATTTTAGGATCAAGCAAAATTATATTAGATTATATTTTACCTTTTTTAAATTGTGCTAAAAATCAGTTGGTTCATTAATTATTGCTTAAAAGCAATAGTTTATTTTTATTTAATTAATGTTATTCTTTTATTTATATTTTTTTATTATTGTCAGTTAAGACTATACGAGAGAGAAATAAAATATATTCTAAGCCATTTTGGAAAGTTTTGTGAATATAATTAGTTTTAATTACTAACTAAATCAATTTATTCTACGTGATACACGTTCTACTATCCATATAGGATATACATATATTCACACTAATAGGTTGTGAATAAAAATTGTACATTTAAGAGGAAGTGTGTGCTTATTTGCGTGGTGGAGAGTGATAAACCGTTTTATTAAAAACCCTTCAATTTATACACCCAAACGGAAATCGGTCCACTATCTCCTCATCACCGACAAATTAGATTGAATGAGCACCATCTACTTGAAATAAAACATTTTCACACTGATATATTTCTAATGTGAGTGAAAGTTCTGAACCCACTAAAACAGACAAAAACGTAAAAATAATTTTCAATTATCATAAATATTTCACTTTATTTGTTTTGTTTTTTACAATCATTTCACATGAAACGTCATAGAATAAGGAGCTAATTCTTCCTTTCTATGATTTTTTTTAAAAAAAGTGATTAAACTTAAGATGTACCCTTTTTAATCGAACAGAAACATGATGACACATTTCTTCTCCAATCATGTATGAACCAGAGTTTAATATAGTATGCCACTTCTTAAAAACACGTAGTTTTTGAATATCTGCATCGCGTCTCAGTCCTCCAGCAGGCTACCATCTTAAGGTGGGATGAAAGAGGACGTGAGTGTTTTTGGAGTTGGAGAAACACTTTTTTTTTTCTAAAATAAATAAAATATTGATCCAGTACAAATTTAATTTTCTTCGCGTGTTGATATCAAGAGTTCCTGAATACCCATCATGAGAATTGCGGCATTAAATGAGATACTTTTAAAAGGGAGAGAAAAAGTGGTAATTACATTTCAGGGCACCTTTGACAAATATTCAAGAAATTTTGACGTCACTATGTGAAGAAATTTAAATTCTATGTTTGTAATGGAGCAATATTTTATTTATTTTGGCCAAAAAACTGTTTTACCATAAAAACTACAAAAACACTAACCTTTTCTCGCGTCCCCTTCTATCCCACCTTAAGAGCCCTCACACCTCACTGTTGGCTCCTTATTTAGGTAGGTAATACAGCTCGAACCAGATGTAGCATCGTAGTATGGTTATCTGTATTTCACTTAAGAAAACAGAGGAATTTAGACAGGTGAAAAAGTTTTACCATATTTTAAAATTACATCAAAATTGAAAAATAATAATTTAAAAAAATTGAAAGATTGTTGAACCTATCTCAATTACACTACTATCAAATTAATAACGCAAGAAAACGCACTTAGATGTGTTATCTAGTTTGAGGGAAATCTTGTATTTAGCTTCCTAATTTATTGACCGTTAGATGGGTTCTTAAATGAATAAACTATAGTCCACGTACCCACCAAAGCCTCTAGCCTTCAGCCATACATTCAAGATAAGCCAGAGTGACACCCCGGCTCTGTCCCTGGACTTTGTCCGTCACAACCCACAACCTGCATTTCCAAAATTAATCTTGTCCGCGTGAGTTTAATCGCGCTGTCTCGTCGGCCTTGGTCTCGAAAATATTTATTTTCGGTTTTAAAAGTGAGCTATGTCTGCCCCATGGTAGAGGATTATAATACAGCTGGTTTTATAAGTGGTGGGTTAGTAAGCGTGAAACACACTGAGGAGCTCTTGTGTAAGGGAGTATTTTTTTATTGTTTAGTCAGACTCTTGGCTCAGTCGGTAGCCCGTTGCCTATCGAGCTATAGGTTACAGACAACGGCGTAGGATGCTATTTTTTCCAAAAGGAGTCAAATAGAATGTTTATCGATGTCGAATTTTTTTTATATATCTTTATTAATGGGGATTGGGCAGAGAAAGGAGGGGTCGAATATTTAATAAATAAATTATTATTACTATTATATTATTATTATTATTATTATTATTATTATTGTTATTATAATTATAATAATATTATTATTAATATTATTATTAGCACCATGTCTTACTACCCGTTCAGATAGATTTTGACATAACTGATATGTTAGAACTTGATCCAAGTTTGATGTAACCATTGATTTGCCTTTTCTAATAAAAACACACAAAAATAATTTAACACAACTTAATACACTCTTGCAATAACAGGTATTTCTTCACAATTTTTTATTTTTACAAGTTGGGTATTTTGGTATGTTGAAAGTTATAGTCAAGGATATAGTTAGCCAATAATTTCGGGGGAGGGGGGGTTAGTGGGCACATCCCCCAATTACCAGCGGCTAGAATTTTTTTTTTTTAATATTACACTCCTCTAGACGCTCTCTAAATTGTTTTATTTATGCCAACATAACACCATAACTGCTGAAGGCTAGGAGAAATTTATATATTTAAACACCTATAAAAGCTATCTAAAATATGTTATAGTAACGTAACCCCATAACTGCCGAAAGATAGAAAAATTCTAGATATTAAACAATTCTAGAAGCTCTCCGAAGTGCTTTTTAAGTTAACACAACCACATAATTTGTATTTGTATCATAATTTTGATATTGTTTGAACCATAAATAAAGCCAAATTATTTTGTTCATAACCTTTCAGGGGTTTGAACCCCCAAAACCCCCATGACTACGGCCTTGAGGATTGAAATAAGCTTAAATATTTTACGAAACTTAATATCTGACAGTTATTTTATATAAATTGGACTCTCTTTCACCTTAAAGTTTTCTCAGTTTGTAGAATAAATATTTTCCTTCTTTTCTAATATCCACAAACACGTTTTATTCTGAGGATGGTCCTTTATTTTCCAATGCCTTATTGGTAATATTAAAAACATTCTGTTGTATGAAATGTTTGCAGTGCTAATTACACAGTAGGAAGTTTTAGAGATTGCATCTTGTCAATGAATATTAAAATAATTTCAATTTCAATTGCCTTTATCACAGTACTGGCCAGCTGTCACAAGACATCTAACAGAACAGCACTGAAAAGTACACAATTACCTTCAATAAAAACACAAATACATTAGAAAATAATAACACAAATAATCATAAACAATGACAAACACAAATAAATAGTCACTACAAGATAAAAAAAATAGTAATTACATCAATTATAATTACACTAATAAATATAAGTAATGAATATCAAGCAACATTAATATCGATTATTAGAACAAAATTAAAAACAGTTAGCAGAATATTAAAAATTTAAATATTAGAAGAAAAACATGTACTGATTAAATTAGTGATAGGGCAGTTCCTTAAATAACTCTGTGAGTTTGGCTTTCTTATTTGGTAAAAGTTGAATTCGACAAATTTAGAATTTTCGCTATGGATACAAAGGCCAATAGGTCTCACATTATAACAGTTATTGAAAGAAAGCCATTTTGGATTACGAGTGGTCTGAGAAGGGATATGAATACCTACATGATCAAGGACAAATCTACAAAATATACTACTTTTTAAAAGGTTTAAAATAAAAAGTATATCAAAATAAGTTCTGCGCGAAACAGAGTTCAGAGCCCTAAATAGTTTCGAATCCTGTTTTAACCATAATAAATCCCGCTAACAAAGAGTTTATCATAGCAAGTAGCCACAAATACTAATAACAGTATTAATGTCGTGTCGGATGTATTAATCTGTAGCTCAGTTGTGAAAAGATTATCCAGCACTAATGTACCATTGTCCAGGATACTTCCGAATGTACTAATCATACACACCTTTCACGGAGGCTCTTTCCATGTCCTGATGAGATTAGGATATTATGATAGTGAATACTACGGGACGAATGAAGCCAATGAGGATCTGAACCTAGTTTAAGTCAATCAACCAAACCTTCATGATTATGAGAGTAGTTCTCCTTTAGAGAAAAAAACCCGGTACCAGCCAAAAATTGAGCCCGCGACCTTTGAGTCAGCAGCTAATGCCTCTAATTGCTATACCACAAGTCTGGTTAAAATAATGATTAACTAATCAGTATTTTTATAGTGGAGAAAAATATCAATTACATTAGTAAAATAAAACCACACCTTGTTTTTACATCTATATGTAAAAACACTCTTTTAAGTGGGGCAACCATTTCCAGGAGGGTCTAGACTCAACTCAACCCTCCTCTTACTAAACACATTTCCTGACAAGTAAAAAATATTAATCACAGGTGAAATAGAAGATTTATCTTTCATAGTGATGGCTAAACGACCGGGTTGTATGTTATGTTTGTCTAAAATACATTAGTTAATATGCATTTCATTTTAATAAAATCTATATTATGGAATATTGAAAACGGCCCATTGGCGCTGAAATGGTGCATTAAATCTCCCATTAGATTGGACTGCCGGTGAAAGTGAAACCAAGAATCAAAATCTCGGCATGGTTTCCTGAGGGTAAATTTATATCTACAACTTTCATTGTTTTTCCTAAACGGGTTGACAGTTTCTTTTCACAAAAAATTAGATGCATTTTCTCTAAATGCCAAGTTCCGTATACGATCTTTTCTTGCCTATGAGAGGCACGATTTTCCCTGCTCCACCACAAGAGGTTTAACGAATAAAGCGGAAGGTAATAACTTAAAAAAAAAATATTACATTGAACAGCAGGATTTTTAACGGCTTAATCTAATCATAGGGGAATCCAAGGAACCAGTTTATGGGGGGAACTTGTCCCTCTTTAAGATTTTTTTAATGTTTAAAAAATTTACAAAATAGTTTGGAACTGAAAACTGTTAACATATAGATTTAATTACAGGGTGAGAATCTTTCATTTTAAGGTATGGACACATTATTCTCTTACCTTTTTTAGCGTGAGATACTTAATTTGTTTGTTTAATTTATGTATGGGACTCTTAATTTCCATTCCCCTTCCCCCTGAAGTAAATGTTGTTTTTGGTTTTTTTTGTAGCGTTTTAGTACTCGTTCGAATTGTACGCATTAGGCTATATATGCATTGCACTGATGAAACAGGGATTTAAAAGGAAAACTCTGTTTAGTACAGCCGTTCAAGATTTGAACCTAAACCTCCCTGTCACCAGTAAACCAAATTAAATAAACTTAACACTAAGACTACGTGTCAACCATCACAGGTGAGTAAATATTGGGTCCACCTTCTATGTAGGGGGTAGGAATGAGGAGGCTCATTTGGAATGATTGCACCCGCACTATCTTAGAAAAGGGATGGAAAAATAAAAGTAATAAACTATGTGTGGAAAACTACCCGAAGCACATCCATCCGTGATTCAAACCCCATACATCTCATCACCGCCAACCCAATACATTGTGTATCTGACGCTTTAGATCACGTATCCACCAGTACGGGTAAACATGGAAGCCATAGGTCAACATTTGCATAGTAACGCTCAATGAATGGTTCAGATAACGGGATATACATTGTTTGTCTGTGACGGTTACCTTTCTCCTTGTCTCCGTCCTTGCCCCTGGCGGTGTCGAAGAAACCGGTGGTGAGCGCCTTCCTCTTCAGGAGGTAAGCCCTCCTCTTGGGCTTGTGAGCTGTCGAGTTACCAACGGCATCTGGAACACAATACCACTTTGTTGTTACCAGAAAGGTTGGGCATATTCATATTTTTATGTTGAGAGAATAGGTCTATTAGTTTTGATAAAAATTGTTGAGGTGAATTAATGAAATTCAATATATTAAGAGGATTAGGAAGCTTTTTCGCCCCTCAATTGTCCATAAAATCATAATAATATGATAGGGGTTCTGAGAGTGTAGCCTGTAACTTGCAACGGAAAAACAGCTCAGTCATGATTGGATCTTTTGCCAATTAGATATGGAGCTATGTCACAGAATACAAATTTAAAAAAAACAGTTAAGTCATGGAGGATGGGCTGACGTACAATTGTAGACTGAATTATTATAAATGACTTTAAGTGCAACCGTAGAAAAAAAACTCCTAACAGGTTTAAGATATTGTATAGTTTCTTCATAGGTGTTGGCTGCTGACGTCATACAACAAAGCTTACGGCCGCAACGACCATACTGCTTTGTAAGCAGTCTAGATCCAGCCTCAGTGGTGATAGCTAGTGTTTGTACAAAATGTTTCAACATGAGTGATAGCATACTATTGTCTATGGTAACAAAATAAAAGTTGGTGGAAATAGTTATACACTGATTTCAGTAGAAAGAACCTTCTAAAAGCCCTTTTTACTACCAACATCCAAATTATATGGTTAAATACAAAACATACATCCATACACGATCTAGAAAGGTTAGCCTCAGCTTCCTTCTTTTAAAATGGGATGCAGCTCAGCAGTTCCCTCGTCTGAACATAATTTTAATATTTTGTTGTTCTCAGTGTCTTTTGGTATCAAATAAAGAAATGAATAATGTATCTTTATCTCAATGAGTGAAAACCATGATTTAGTATTTTATTTTTATTTAGAAGATACTGAGAAATATTAAATATTGCTATTAAATTCCTAGTGAAGACAATACTGAACTGCATCCCATTTTAAAAAGAAGGTTATAGAGCTTTATTTTGTAAGATTGTATCAATAAATATGTGTTGTTAGTATCTCCACCAACTTTTACTCTTCTGTCACCGTAGACAATAAAATGGTGTAGTTCTTTTTAAAACACTTTGTAAATCACTAGCTGTCAACTTAGTGACAACGAATAGACTGCTTTCAGATCGGTATGATTGTTGTGATCACAGTCGTTGATGTCGTTATCTGTAAGTAAATTATTCAGTGAATAAAAGTGATTAGCAGTCTTTTGTGACGTTCGCACTGATGTGGTTGTACACGTGAGTCGTCTTTTAAGGAAATTCACCTTTAAGTCAACAGCCGAAGATTGAGACAATGTGACCGTTGTTTACTTCTGGCCACGTGCAATCTGCGCGCTTCCATCTGCCATGCTTTTGCGTGATTCAAACTAAGTACACCTTAAATTATCAAGTTTAAATTAGAGCAAAAAGTCCTAGAAATTAGCTATGCAATTAAGATAAAATGAATTTTTGAAAATAAAATCTCAAGGTCCTTACCACTGGGGATCCTAACTGTGACCCCAAGGTTTAGTGCCTGTAGCTTGGCCAGAGCCACCTTCTGCATAACCCTTCTCTCAACCTCCGTCAGTTGCAAGAGGGTGGTGTCGGCCAAGGTCACCATGCGCCCCGTCACGTTGCTCCACGTGCACTGGCCCTGGAACAAGGTAACGGTCAATCAGCGAGTCTCTCAAGTTGCTAGATTTTTTTTAATTCGAGTATTTCCATTTATTTTAGCAGTACTAACCGTCCAAGCTATCCACATATGTACACTTGTGTGGAAGGGGAAGAGATGGTAGAATTAAATATGTGAGGGGGAAAATGTTTTGATTTGGAAAATGTAGATGTGACACTAAGCTTTCTCTTAATTTTTTCCTGGAAAGTTTCTGTTCTAGAAAATGTTAAATTTTTCTTTCCATATATTTAAATGAAACGAATACAATCGAGAAATTCCAAATTTTTGCGTATAAAATTCAATTTGATTTCTCCTAATGACATTAATACCAGAAAAATTATCACACGAGTTACAGTAAAGAAATGTAAGAGATTGCAGTTCTCATCTCATACGTATCAACCACAGCGCTTGGTGGTTGGATGTGTTACTAACATAAGTTTTCCCTTGTCTGCTATAGACAAGATATTTTAATACTTCAATATTGTAAACAAAGCCTTTAAGAAACCATTTGTTAAATTCAATTATCTGAATGTTTTACCGAAAAACTTTAATCTCTAATTGTCATTATTTGTTTGGATTTAATTTTCAGGATAGTATCATCAATAAAACTTTTACTCCCTCCTTTCCTATTAATCGTATCGGTATCCACGTAGAGGAAGAATGGGGAACCATTCAGCAAAGAAAAACTTCAGTATATTTAGCCGGGATTCGAGACACGATCTCGCCGTTACCAGAAAACAAGACTAAATTAGCTTTCTTGACAATTGAATCGCTTATTTTAGAAAACCCTAGTTTGCAAAAAAGTAAATTTTTCAGGAGAAGTAAAAAACTATTTCTTGGGACGTTGATACACAAATAGGGTACTGATTTTTTTTTATACACAAGTACTTCACAAGGGTACACTGATTCTTTATTTTCAGGTCTATATCTTTCACCAAAAGGTTAAAAATTTCACAGACATAAGGGTTTTCTCAAATAAATTGCTGACATGAGGGGTTACTCAAATTAATCCATTGTATAAATATATCGTGTGATGTTACAGCCTATGAAAATGATGTTCTAGGTGAAATTAAAATATGAAGTTCTGCGGAGAGACAATAAGAAAATTATATACAGATCATTATATACAGATCACTTTTATTTGATAAGACTTATTTAGGTTGTTTTTTTTTGTGAAAATACATTGTAATGACTTAAATAATGGTGTTCTTATCATAAGCTTTCTAAGATTTCATTAATAGTTTACAGCGACGATGAAATTAATACAATAAAGAGCGATTTTGGCATTAATAAAAAAACAATTTTATGCACAATTTTCTTTGCCTTAATATCTTTAAAATTACATATTGTTGGAATAAACAAACCCAATTTGTTCTTTGTTTTCTGCATGCATGTCCTAAATACTAGTATGTTGGCCACTCATAGAGTTAATTATAAAATAACTTCACTGGTTCTTCATCAGGCAAGTACTGTTCAAACTTCTTCAAATCTTCCATTTTTGCCTTTATTTTAATGGGATAGGTGTTTGGTATTCCAGTGCTGTGGGACAAAATTGGATGTCAGTGGAATTCTGTAAGTAAAACGTGTGTTCCACTAACACATAAATGAAGGTTTTTACTTTAACAGTCCACACATTTTCTTCAGAATCCTTATATTCTATGAATTCTGAAATGATAAATGCTTGCTTTACTGGCATTGGGATGGTCTTGGTTCTGTGTTTACAAAGATAATGCATTTCTCTTGTAATAAAGTTGGCTACCATGATTTAACGTCCAAAATATCATAATTGTTAACCATCTGAGCTTCTAAAAGCCCCTTTGAACTTGATTCCATCACTAATTCAGTAAGTTATTTTGGAACATATACTCTATCATTTTTTCTCAACTTTCTTTTAACAACACTAAAGTCTTTATCATAGGGAATGTACGAGTATCCTCGGAAAGGAACAAATTAGTTTTCCTATGAACCTACAGTCAACTCTCGATTCTACGACCTTTCACGGTTCCCTGGAAAAGGGTCGTTATTTCGAAGGGGTCGTTATTGGAATTTTAACAGATTTTGTTCCACCCCTGACCTTCATACGAAAAAATTGCATTTTTTAGACAACAAATAGCGTGGGTCATCAAAAATCGTTCACAAAATCCAACCAAAAACGTAACCAAATCAAAATAACTATGTTAAACAATAGCATGGGTCGTCAAAAATTGTTCACAAAATCAAACCAAAATAGTAACCAAATCGAGAATCGAAATAACAATGGCAAAAGCAAGCCTGGCGCGTGATGTAGCGGCAGTCGCGCGTGGGGAAACATTGTCTTGCTTGTGGGAGGGGGTGGACGGAGTCAAGTGCTATTGGATGGCATTGATGAGGTGGTGTCTATTCTTATACCTGACCCACCCCAGTTACTAGTAATACAGCGCTAACAAAGATAATTGCAACGCAGCGACCTAAATAAATGCAACAAACACATTTTACAGCCGATTTCCTTAAACTTTTCAACCTTTTTTCTCACATTTTTCACGGTTCCCCAAAAAAGGGTAGTTACTTCGAGAGGGACGCTATTTCCGGGGTCGTAGAATCTAGAGTTGACTGTATATTTATTTGAGCCAGTATTACAATGCTATAGAATGGTTGAAAAAGAGGTATTTATCCACGAAACAGTAGCTCTACACATCTAGATTGTGTTTCTACCATAAAATGATTTTGGACAAGAAGTGCAGATGAGGGGTTTCACAAATACGTATTGCATTTAGCCCTCTTGGCCAACGATGGGGATATAGCTACTTTTGGTTCCGTTATTATGTTCTTATTGATTGATATGGACATAAAATTTAGTGTAATTTAAAAGAAATACAAACATTTAAGAATTATTTACTAACTTTTATCACCCTTTTATAATTTATATAATTCATTTAATTTGTTCTTCATGTGCGCTAAATATAATGATAATTCACCAAAAAAGGTTGGTTTTGAACTTTATACCTCTATTTAACCAAATTGATGGATCAAAGAAAGATCAACACTTCGATCCAGCTGTATCTGTGTATACAACTGAAGAAGGTCAAAAATGTAATAGCTTTGTATATGGTACATATTGCGGGGGCGAGTAATTGACTATCTTCAAGTCAGATAAATAATACAGGGGGTGAATAAATGACTAACCGTCAAGTCAAGTATGTGTTGCAGGGATGAATAATTGATTTCCTTAAAATAATAATAATCATAATACTTAACACCACGTCTTACTTCCCGTTCAGGTTATACGATCATGTACTAATTACTCTAATAGGTTAAGAATTGAGAAGGTTGCATATAGAGGAACTGAGCCCGCATTTGCGTGGAGGGAGAGTTGAAAACTAATTAGGAAAAACCTCCCGTTCACCCGAACGAGATTGGAACCTCAATTTCCCCGGCCTCGGCCATCTAGCTCAACACAAAGCTAGCGCGTTAGCTAACTACGCCACCAACACACGTGATTTCCTTAAAGTCTGGTATTTGATTCGGGGGTGAATATTTGACTAGTTTCAGTGAAATGTTGCAGGGGGCAAACAATTGTCTACCTTAAAATAAAATATATATGTTTCAGTTAGTGGCCAATTATTTTCATCTTCTTTTCATTTACATTTTCCTCAGTTTGTGTAGCTGACTATACTTATTAAAATACTCTTTTATCAAAATTAACAGATATTTTAGTAAAATTCTGGTGCACCTTTCGTTTTATTCTTTATTCTTTGAATCAACCGGTAAATGAACCCAAGTCTTTTGGATAACTGCCAGGAGTCTGTTCTAAGTGGCACAGAGTTCAAATAGTTTATAAAGTGATCTGTAGATCTAAGAGAACATGATTTAGTAGGCGTTCGTTCATCTGGCTTTGCTCCAATAAACACGGGTTCGCTGCACGTTCATGTCGACAGTTTCAGAATCGCAAGGCATTATTCTATAATTATTAGTTGCAATATAGAGTGAACACATTATTAAACTAGTGAAATGGCTATTAATTATATTTAAATACAATTTTAATTAATGGGCTATTTTTTGTTCTTTTTAAAGTTTAATATATTGTCTAAAATCTGGTGACTTGATATTAATTAATCACCAACTATAACTTATATCTAAAAAAAAATAATTTTGCAATTCAATAATAATTATCAAATGCGTACAACCAGAACAGGTAGTTTAACTCAGTGCTAAAAAATTATCAAATTACATAATCATTAATGATACATGTTTTTTTTAACCACATCTCACTACCTGATCTTGTTATTAGAACATGCTAACTAAATTCATGGAATAGGAATGAAGTGAGTTTAATCCTAGATGACATACATCTGCATTTGCGTGAATAGAGGTTGGGAACCTTTAATGAAATAAACGCCCTCAGTATAAATGACAGGGATTGAAGCCCCGGCTTCTCCCTCGCCGGTAATCTAGTCCAACACGAGATTGACGCACTAGAACATACGGCCTCCGATTTAGGTAAGGTTTATTAAATAAATACAACGCATAGTTATCAGTACGAAGATAGGCCTACAAATTTAATGATTTCTGAAAAAGTCCACAACCATTTTTTGCTACTTATCTTTAAATATAATGTTAATCTTGGACCGAATAAAAATTGTGGATGAATTATTCTTAGAAACGGGCGCAAGTCTATACACTACATTGTAGTTTTATTTGAAATCCTCTCGACTGGGTTTATCTACGTCACGAGATCGAGGACATTACGCAGACCTTCCGTGGAATCTCCAGGTGTGACCGGGGCTAGAAAGACTCAACTGATGTGGTATAGACCCAACGCTCAGGCCCTTTTCGTCGGAACGGGCACCGCGAGTCAGACTAACAGTAAATCAGCGTGGCGAAGAAAACAGTGTGTCGTACTTAAAACGTATTCGAGGCAAACAAATCAATTGGCTCAGGTTTTAAGCCCCAAACATTTTTGGAAACAGTGGTTTGCCAGTTCAGCGTATGATCGTTTAGTGTCATTTAGTGTAAGTCATTAAAATGTTTGCAGAGCTGAATAATCTTGGAGGTATCGGTGATTGTAGTTAATATAAAGAAGTACAGGATGAGATGACATATAAGGGAATTTGATGCTAGTAATTTAAAATATTAAACCTAAAATAAGAACATGATGAGGTTGATTAATGATTTTGATATTAATTATTTAAACTTTTAAAGCTAAAAGTATGAGATGATAGGGCTGATGAATAATTTTTTATAAATTATTTAAACTGTTAGAGCAAAACGAAGAAGACGCTGGAGCTAGTGAGTGATTTTTATTTCATCGGTTCAAACTATTAGAGATAAAATAAGAATATGATAGGACTGATGAGCTATGTTTATATCAGCGATTTAAATTGTTAGATTTAAAATAAGACAATGATAGAGCTGATGACTTGTTTTTATGTTATTGATTTAAACTATTAGAGCTAAAAGAACAAGGTGATTAGGCCAATGAGTGATTGTGATATAGGTAGAACCCGGATATGTACATAGTATTAACCTAAAAAATATGTGCATGAATATGACTTGTAACAAAATCAATTAACATGGTAAATTATGTAAAAACCTGAAAATATGTAACAATGAATAAACCTTACTTCCCCACGTTAGTATTACATACATTTAATTATTGAAACGAGATTTTTTTAAATCTATGGATGCATATTTCTGAAGGAAGTAATATAAAAACACTTCTCTAAATCAATTACCTTTTTAACGAGTTGTATCACCTTATTAGTTTGTTTTACATAACTTACATTGCCCATTAATTAAAGACTTCAAATAGATGGTATTATACAAGTTGTTAAAAAAAAGATTCAGATTTCTAGGATCTTGTAGTAATCATTAAAATGAGTAAAATTACCTTGTAAACATAAGTGCGCAAACCAATTCACACAGAGATACAGGAAATTTAATAATTTGGTGTTTGTAATTTAACTTTTCTGGTGACATTTGTGGGGATTGAACTTGCATTTACTTACCTGCGCACACATGAGTTTTAACCTAACACCTGGGTCACAGACAAATAATATGCCCAGACACTCAACTTCCAGGTTAAAATGGTTACTCTCCTTTTGGCAGTTTGAGTCCTTCAACACTAGGATCGCAGTGTTTAGTCCTATCATCACCCAGCAGTGACACTAGCGAAGCCCAGTGTTGAAGAACTCTCTGAAATGAGAATGTGAAATTTGTGGAGAAATTGAAGGAAAATATGTTTAATACCTTTTGTAGTGAATAGGTAATAAATTTATGCAGTGTAAATCAAATAACTAATTTGGTTTCCAATTTGTTTTGATTACCGAAAGACACAATTTCCTGTATTTCTGTGTGAGTTGGTTTGCAAGGACTTTTTACTAATTTTAATGAATACTACAAGATCCTAAAGTTCTGAAACGTTTGTTAACACTCTGTATAGCTGATTTTAGAAATCATACTAATACTACAAACTATAAATGGAACCTCCACTCTTGCTGTATCATTGAAAACACGTGAACATTATACCACTCCTGATTTTTTAAAGTCAGTTTCCTAGAATTCTTTTTTCTGTTCGAGGCTAAATGTTGATCTCGACATACTATCTGGTATTAATATTACACTTACATGTATGAACCTGAATGATCTTGTTTACTTTTCGAAAGACCATCCTCTTTTTTTAGGTTTAATAATTTAATCCACTGTTGTCATATTCACTAATCTGCCTCTTCGCTTAGGTTTAATAGTTTAATACCCTGTTGTCAGTTTTACTAATCAGTCGTATCATCTTTATTTAGGTTAAATAAATTAATCAGACCTGATTCGGTGGCTTTATGGTCCAAGGTGCTATACTCTTGCAATAGACAATATTGTTAATGATGGGAAGATTGTAGTTTGATCCCGGTCGGGTGTACCAAGGGTAGTTTTTCCTAAATGGTTTCCCACTGTCTCTCCATGCAAATGTGGGTACATCCTCTAAATTCAACATTACTCATCTCTCTCCCATCAGCGTAATTAGTACATATGCGTACAACCCAAATGGGCAGTAAGACACGATGATAAATAATTCTCTATAAACAAATTCACAAATCAGACGTCTCAACCTCTTCTTTTAGTTTTAATATTATAATCCAAAGTTATAAAATTCTCTAAAAATTTGTATCATCTTCTTATTTTAGGTTTAGTAGTTTAATACGCCGTTACCAACTTTGGTGGCCGCATAGTCTAGGGCGTCACTCTCGCATTAGATTATATTTCTGATGATGGTGATATCGGTTCTCAATCCCAGTCGAGTTTACTGAGAATAGTTTATACTAAATTTTTTCCACTCTCCAGCCACACAAATGTTAGTACATTTCATCTAGATTTAAACTTTCTAACCCTAGCTCAGAGTAATTAGTAAACAGGCTTATAGCCCGAATGGGTAGTAAGACGTGGGAATAAATAAATTAATAATAATATATGCTGTTATTAAATTCACTAATTAGCCGTATCATCTGGTTTTAAGTTCAACAGTTTAAATCACTAGTATAAAAATATGTCTCGTATTTAAACATGACTGTGTACTTACTTTGTAATGGGGAAATGAACCATTTGTATAGCAAACACCATTGTCACCGGGTGTGGGTCACCAGACACAAAGTTCACAATAGACAAGACTGCCGGCAACGAAGTTGTCGAGTTTCGAATCATGACTGAATTCATCACGGTGGTTTTGCACATAGGATTTTCCCATTTTCTCTCCACGCTAATTAGGGATGTACTTCCTCCAAGTTAATTTACTCATTCTTTTCCCTTAGATAATTCATTAAAGACCTTTGACCAGCCCTGGGTATCACGTGATATTAGATGACAAGTTTGTCAACAAAGGGATTGTTGGTGATTGGTAAGATTTGTGTCTCAGATGGGTGCAAAACAGGTGGTTTTATATATGTAATTTATCATGGTGGCTTTCCCATCCTTTCTCCTTTCTAGTGTGGGGGGCACTTCCTCTAAATAAGCCTCCTCATCTCTAAGCCTTAGAGTAAGCCTTTGATAGCCACATGTTAAACGTACTTATTAAATAAACCTAGATCCTTTGAACATTTCAATAACCAATGCCAAGAGATCACCCCACTCGTAAGTTCATCAAGAAAGAAAACACTCTTGCGTTTTCGATCGAAGTTTCTCATTGGCCCTAAGAATTTATATCACTTTTTTACCGTTCTCATAATGAGAATATATTGTATTAACTTGTGAACACGTATGACTTTAGGGTTCTGATGAGCTTGACGTTTCGTGTGTTCATAAGATCAAGTGAGCTTACAAATAATAATAAATAATAATAATAATATTTAGCACCGCGTCTTACTACCCGTTCGGGTTATACGCTTTAAGTGCTAATTACGCTAATGGATTAAGAATTGGGAGGGTTGAATTAGAGGAAGTGAACCCGCATTTGCGTGGAAGGAGGATGGAAAACCATTTAGGAAAAAATACTCTCAGTTCACCCGACCGATATTCGAACCTCGATCTCCCCGCCCTCGGTGGTCGAGCTCAACGCGACAAGCGCGTTAGCCAACTACGCCACCGAGGCGGGTAAGTGAGCTTACAATTCTGTCGGAACGATTTAATGGAAGAGATACGTAAAATTTAAATACATAAACAGTGGGCCCTGACTATCCATAGCTAACGGGACTTGGACAGTCTAAACGTAAAAAATATGAGATAATAAGAGCAGCAATTTTTTTTTACCAAAACACAAAAAAAAACCAGTAAAAACATTAAATTATGGTTTTCTAAAAAAAGATTGAAATGTTTATCTTTTACATAGTCTACAATTTTTCTAAGACCACACAAAATTAATATTTGATCAAAAAACATATATATATTTTGCTGGTGAAAAAAGTCAGTATTAGGTCTATTTATATTTTAAAGTCGACATCTTAGCATTGGCTACTAATTCTCTCCACTTCTTTAGCCACAAAATGTCCATAGGCGGTGAGGTAGGATGCTGTTCTATATACTGAAGAGACACATCAAATGCTTCTTTAGCGCCCGTTAGGCACCTTTGACACGGTCCGGGTGTTCGCCCGGCACCCGGACAGAGAGAAATACATGTACAGGAATGGTGTTCTTTCCCACCATCCGGACTCGGGCAAATATCGCCCGGATCTCCCTGCTACAAAGACCGTGTGAAAGGGGCCCTAGGGTTAGCCACTGGAGACTCGGACGTAAGGATATGAGATCTTGGAGCACCAGTTTATCTCTATCTTTATCTTCTTAATGTATATTAAATAGAATTTATAGCTTGCATTATGCACCAACAATTTTGGGGGTACAAAGTTGAAGATATATAATATCTGGGGGTACGCGGAAAAACAAGGTTGAATACGTCTGGTATCAGACTTAACTCTAACAATAGACTAGGCTATCGATGTGTGAGGGGAATCGATTAACTATTGGGTGTACCGAGTTTTTCTTTTTATTAAATGGGTTTCCACTCTCCATCCAAAAAATGTGTGTTCACTCCCTCTGAATTCAACCCTTCTCATCCCTAGCACTTTTATGTTATTAATTCATATTCATATAACTCAAACAGTTATTAAAAGACGGTGTTGTAAAAATAAAATAGATTTTATGGATTTCATTCAAACTTTATAGTTTAAGTCGCATGATCCTACCTTAGAGAAAAATTGTTATTTTAACCTTGCTCAAAGAATAAAGGTATTTTTAATGACCTATTTTTTTGTTCAAATTCCAAATATTCAAAAATTACTTTTAAGATGTTTTTCAAACTGGTTGTCCGAGAAAAGTTTTACGAATTTATATTCATTCATCCCCCAAGATTCGCATTTCTTTATACATGATTGTATATATAGCGTTGCCGTTTTCCATCTTAATTAAATAATGTTGGATAAACGATACCCTAACTACACCTAGCCAGGATTCTAGAGCAGAGCATATGAGGGCGACACCTTACCCCGCACGCCCACCTATGTAGGGTCTTTCCTTTCACTTTGAAATTCAGAGCAAATAAACATCGTGGTTGAGATATGCCGAGAATCTTTCTTATATTTATATCCGGGGATGTAAACAGAGTCGTCCCATGACAACAGAAGCCGATGGAGAATGATGTGTAAAGTGGTAGAAGACGAGAGACAGAAAATTTGTGAGAAATGTCCATGTGTAAACATGTAGGGGGGACAGGGAGGGAGGGAGGGTTGTCCACACGTGCACCTATCAGGGTGTGTGTAAGCATTCTTTACACGCGGATTATATATATAAGCTACTCACTCTAGTGTCAGTGTATTGGCTACTATCTAACCTAAGAGATCAGGATAAAGAGACTAAAATAATGCCAGGTTTAGCAATCTGCAACTCAAAATATCTAGCTTTAGAAGGGGATAAATAAACTTATTAATAATACTAGGATTAATATTATTATCAGCTACTTAAAAATCTAGCCTAAGAGAGCAGGGTGGAGAGAATTTATAATACCAGGTTTAATTATTATCAGTGACTTAACATGTTTACCCTAATGAATGCTAACGTATATTAAACGCAAGAAAATATAACGAATAAAACGTATAAAGAACGAGCGTCACGAAACTGAACTCGTTCTGAAACCGAAAGTGTCGTGTATTACGAGATTTACCCAGCGACCAATCACCTAACTCGACTTTTTTGGATGCCAGAATCACAAAGCTTGCGGTTAAGCTCAGCCTAAATTCATACTTTTGTGTGATTTTATAACTCAGGACTTTTTTTGATATCAACCATTTTTTAACAGCATCAGGAACCCATTTTTAAATAAGTCCATAAAATATTTTGGCTGTATTATTTAAATTTGTAAAATTTTAAATGATAATACTTGGAGTAAATTTCTTTTATTTAAAAAAGAAAATTAAAATAGGTTTTTGTAGAAATTAAAAAATTGCTGTCGAAATAAATTGTCATTTTCTAAAATTGCAGTTTTCCCCTTGAACATTTTTGAAATTTTACGTTTTTAGGTACATATTCTTTGTATAAGCTTTAATCTTATCTTTAAAAAAAAATTGAAAATTGGTTTTGTGGAACTCCAGGAATCTAACTCAAAACGAATCACTTCATGGTTGAAATATTTTGATTGCTATAATTTTATAGGTATTAAAACGCATCTACCTTTCAAAAGAAGCAGCTGCAAATCATATGAATAGATGGATGGATCTATTAAAATCGCTTTTATTTAGTAACATTCTAATATGTCGAAAAGCTTCTTCATATAATCTGACTGTAGACAGGCCCGACACAAGGGTTTCATTTTCTCCAGGGGAGACTTAAAATTTGCGCCCCCGTTGTAGATAAAATATAAATAAATCACAGTCCTTGCGTAACGCAAACTAATAATCATAATAATAACAATAATAATAAGATGCCATTAGACTGGACAAAGAAAGTAGTCATAAAAAGAGATAAATATAAAATAATTGGCAACACCAGCCCCTTCCCCTCTTGATCATTCCTCTTTAATCTATGTGTTCAAACATAGAAGCCCTATTCCCTTCCTTTTCTCTTAATATTTTCGGAGACTTTTGATTAAATATCAAAGTGATTCGTCGACAAAGTGACTCCAAATGTAATTAAACCATAATAGTGATGATGTTTTTAGTTAATATTTTTTTAAATATATACTCCTATTATGGAATAAAGAAACGCTATACAGCTATGTATAGATTAAAGGCGAGTCTTGGGGGATGAAATATTATATTAATAGTATTAGATAAAATATTTGTGTTGTTATTTCTTGATTGAGAAATAATAATTGGATTACTTATTTTAAATACTTATTTTTTCAAACACACACAAACAAATCTGTTAGAGAGCGCCCTAGGACCTTTGCGCCTTTGGTCCTGATTTCAGAACAGGTTCTCTGTTTTGATTCAAGCTGATTACGAAAATATGTATATATTGATTCATTTGTGATGTAGTATTAAATAGATGTGGGAATATAAAATGATTTTGGGGGAAATAAGGTATTTCCAAGCGTTGGGTGTAAGGGGAATATTGGGGGAAAAGAAAACATTTTTGAGTATCGACTAATTAAAGATTTATAGTATATAAATATCAAATTCAAAATAGTGCTAACTTCATCATAGATTCCCGCTTCGGTGGCTGCACGGTCTAAGACGCCACTGTTGCAAAAGACTAGACTGTCGAAGACAGAGATCGAGGTTCTAACCCGGTCAGGTGTACAAAAAGTGGTTGTTCCCAAATTGTTTTCCATTCTCTCTCCACACAAATACAAATACACTTCCTCTCAAACTCAACCTTCCTAATCCCTAACACATTAGTGTAATTAGTAAATTTTAAATATTTGCTTCATAGTAACTATAGTAAGGGCAGTTAAATATTTACTGCTTTCACTGACTCATTGATAAATGTATGTTACAAATCAATATTCCTTTTCTCAAAACTTTTCAACTGGCCAGTTGGAGGCTGTGGCCCACGCAGAGGGACTACAGACTTGTGTATACATTAAAAAAAAGAAGAGCCTTTTATCATACGAAATAGAAGTGATGAAAAGTTTGATTTACGCTAGAGGCCACTTCAGACTAAACAAAGCGTTTGTCCACCCAACGTTCCAAAATCATAGGAAGGATTAACAGTTCTCTAATGCACATCAGTGAGTACGTAGGCTAAACATCAAGTTAATCTAGTCTGGTTTTCTTAGTCCATAAAGTCAACGTTTAATTCCTAGCTGAGTGTAATGAGAGTGTTTTTTCTAAGTGTTTTCTCACTTTCCCTACACGAAAATGCGGGTCTATTTCCTCCAAATTATACCTTTCTCTACCATACCCAATGATTAAGTTTTAATGCGAATAGCCCAAATAGGTAGGAAGACGCATTGGTAGTTTTTATTACTTGACATTTCTAAGAGTTCTATTAAAGAAGATTGTTACACGCCAAGAGAAACTTATGTCTGGCCACTTTAAATGTTTGTGTTAAGAGGCACCGTGGAAAGTGAAAAGGGAGGAGATGGGGGTGGAACAAGAGCCTCGACCTGTCACAGAGGATCTCTCTCAATAGGCTGCTCATTCGGCTGTTGAATAAATTGTTTGCAATAGAGCGGTACCAGTGCTATTCCTTTGAAATAAGATCTCGGCAAGCCTGCAGTCATTTTACTCTCAGATGTTAAAGCGCATTGTTCTGATTTTATATTTTTACTATTCTAAAAGTTGCATCTATTTAAACTAGGTCAAGTGTTGAACACCTTTATCTTAAGTATCACCTTAAGGGATAGCTGTGTGGTTGGCACGCCCGATTCTTCACCCGGGAGCAATTCAATTTTAGGCGGAGCATTTACACCATCGACGATGTGCTAAAGTCCAATTTGTATAGGAAGAACCTTCCTTACCTGACAACTATAAAAGCCAATAGGTCTACTTTCATGGATTCATGCTTCAAGTCATGTGATCTGCAACTCTCTTTTGATAGATAGTATCGGTGACCTGGCGGTCTAGGGGTAAGGTGTCGGACTTCTGTGCTGGGGTCCGGGGTTCAATCCTCGGTCCCGGCACAGATTTATTTGATCACCAAACCCTTCCTTCACCTCTGACAAGACATCTTGTGAATGTGGGGAATGCAAGGCCTCCACCGTGGTTCGGATTCCACGTTAAACTGTAGGTCCTCCATTTCATCTCACAATCACCCTACCATTACATATTAGCGTAAGTGCGTATAACCCAAACGGGTAGTAAGATGCGGTGCTAATAACAATAATAATAATAATAATAATAATAATATATATATATATATATAATATATCATCAATACCTACAAAATAACTAATAATAGTTTAGTAAAATATTTTCAATATTGATAATAAATAAACATATTTGTATTTTACAAAAAGCTTTTCAATGAAAGCTGGACTGAACAAAACATTTTCCAGGTCTTAAATGAACAAGTCTGACACCTTAAGTTGCAGCGTGTCTATCTACTGAGCTAAGGGAACTAGTTAAGTTTTCCGGAACAGCCAAACCAATTTAGCATGAAATTTGAACTTTAATTTTTACAGTGATGAACTAACAACCGGAGAGATGGGCACGGTGTCCTTTTTAAAGCTAAGTTTGTTTGTAAGTCGTGATCTGATATAAACAGTATAAATTGTTGGATTTTAAGGTGTAAGTTAAAAACCTCAAGTAAAATAACTTTAAAATAAATAAATGAGCAAGATCTTGTTGTGTGATTTGTGACATACCCCACGAAAATAGTCAGCCTCATCCGACACGCAATACCTTAGACCATTGTTTCCATAACTAGAGTATGAAACATCTTTAAGGATAGGCAAGGGATTTTAAGGAGTACGTAACATACCACTGAGTTTTACTATTAATATTTGTTGTATGATAATACCGTAGGGTGATGTATAAACTGACGCAAATTTTGACGTTCAGAACTTCCCCAAGGCATGTGCTTTCTTCCAGATGGTGTGGGAACCACTAACCGGCTGAGGGGATGGGTGTATGCCCGACTCTGGGTGGACCAACCCTCGGGTTGAAGACTCATATATTATCTCTTATAAGATAATTATTACCTTGCTAATCTATATATCAGGGATGGAGAGGGTAATTTCAGTTAACGTACACCCTCATTAGCATATAGAGAGGGACAGGAAAAACCACAGCGATAAAATCACCCCCATTGTGTTTGGCTGAGTTTAAGACCTTAATATTACATAACTATTAATCCAATTTATTGCTGGCCCAACGTATTAGACCAGGTGACCCTTCATTCGGGTTGTTTCATAAGTACTATAAAATATTCTTACTTTTATTATAACTTATTGAAAGGTTATATTGCATATAATTATATTATCAAGGCTCGTGGGAAATTAAATCCATAGAATGTTCCATACTCATGTGTGAATGTGCTTATAAACCTCGAACTACTTAGGAAACGAACCTCCTAACACTTTCACTTTTCTTCCAACAGAAATAGTATTGAATTAAGAGTTCTACGAAACGGTCCACGACCGGAATACTCTCAACAGTTTATTTTACTTCTTCATTCAGCATCGTCGTAACATCAAAAATTAATGAGAAGTCTAGTGTCCGTGTTTGTGTTTCTTTTTGTGTTTTTTTTTAAGACGCGTTTAGCGATACGTGTTTTTGTTTCGGAGCTCAGCAGATGCGCGAATAGGTAAAAGAGGATTGAAAATCCGTAGTTTGTAGCTTTTAAGTTTAGACACCTATCGTTTAAATTAAATTTTATTGAATGTTGAAAATGTTTCAAGCTTACGAAAATAGGAGGCGCAAAGAATAATCCACCACCTACACGATTTATTTTCTAAAAACTTGAAACTATCCACATGGTGTTGATTTTACACATCGCTTCTTAATACCCGTCCGGGTTATGCGCATTTTTATTACGTTAATGAAGAAGGTTGAGCTTAGAGAATTTGCGTGGAAGGTATAGTGGAGAAACATTTAGGATAAACCAGACTCAATGCATCCAGCCAGGATTCGAATTCCAACCTCTCCGTCATCATAAACCAGATCAAACTAGGTTGATGCCTTAGCCTGCGTATTCATTTATGTAGGGTAAAATGTGGAAGGTTTAATCTAGGGGTAATGTACTCACATTTGGTTAGATTGAGAGTGAGAACTACCCGTATCGGTGGTCGAACTTTCTAACGCATTGTTTTTGTTTTTGGATAGATTGTCGCTAACAAGGAAGATGGGGTTTAAATCCCAGTTGGGTTTATTGAGAGTGTTTGCTCCTAAATAGTTTCCCACTGTCTCCCCATGCAAATTCAGGTACATTTCCCATAAATATTCTACCTTCCTCATTCCTACAACACTATTTCAATTAATAAATTTGCGTTCAGCCCAAACCACCACTGTGATCAAGTGTTCAGAGTCCCTGGCTAAATATCCATAGGTCCTGGGTTCAAACCCCGGTATTTCTGGATTTTTCTGTTAAGAAACGGGTTTGGAATAGGGTCAACTCAGCCTCGTGGGGACAAATAGGAGCTAATTCTGGGGCTTACGCGATTCCAACTGTCTACCGTCATAAATACTGCTCTTCAAATCCTTTCTGATAAATAAGTTATATAAAAATAAAATTTAACTTTAATATCAAATAATAAACATATTAAAAAAATAAGATAAATAACAGGATTATGTCCACACAACCCCTAAGAGTACGAGGACCACTAGCGTCGGAGAGACATTAAAGATCCATGAAGTAAGTATACATTTCTAGGGACGATATTAATTTGTTAAATGCCATGGTGAGCCAAAGGTTGAATTTGGAAAGTCACAAGTTGGTGAGGGCATCTACTGTAACTCTTGGTAGTGCTCTTTTAGAACCATAAACTAGGGGCACTACTCCCTTAAAGGATAAATCCGGAAATAACATCTTCATCCTGTTTCCTAGACAGACATATTTATCAACTTTTTAGTTATAGGCCAGAGAGAGTGAATCCTTATCCTCATACCGGATTGTAATGTCACAGATACACACTTCGGAACCTTTTATGAGAACAAGATCTGGCTTAAGCCGTTCTCCATCGTCGTTGATGAGAAATTGTTCAACAAGGCCCTGTTCTTCAGATCTTGAACTAGGAAACTGGTCTTGACAAAATGAAACATGTGGCTGATCCTGTCTAGAAAACTGAGATTAACGTTCGGGAGGGCTTGTTGGTTTGATCACATGACAACCTCTATCCGCAAAAGTTAGCACTATCATTGCCAACAGACAGCGTCCACTAAGTCGGCATGGATCTATTGAGAGATGACGCATTGACTTTTTATTTTTGCGTATAACCCGAACGGCTACTGAGAAGCTGTGACAATAAAACAATAGTCTAGATTAAATGGGATCCTTCCACAATCCATTGAGAACCTTCAGGGCCATCATGTTCGTCAATGAAGTGTGAAGCCACCGTCCTTCAGAAATAAAAAAAACACACACACATATGCATGCATGTTTATAACGTGTGACCTTTTTGTCTGTCTCAAAGGAAAAAGAAAGTTTAAGAATAACTTAATTTACAATAAGAGTTTATAACGTGTGG
Organism: Timema cristinae; assembly: GCA_039000515.1. Lineage (NCBI taxonomy): Eukaryota > Metazoa > Arthropoda > Insecta > Phasmatodea > Timematidae > Timema > Timema cristinae. The sequence continues at coordinate 47,989,950 of JBCFYV010000012.1, forward strand.
TTTATTACTTGGTACTCTGCTCAATGTTCGTCTTCTTCTAGTAGCACGCTTCTCATCCAATGAAAGAACGTGAACTTGGACGATACGGCTAATAAGAAAAACATCAGTTCAAATTTATAGCAACGCTCCTTAGCAACAGGCAAGTAGCCAAGGTAGAAAAGAGGGGACATGAAATATCCATTAATAATCAATTTAATTAAAACTAGACCACGGTAGTGGGCGCGTGGATAAAAGGGTCAGTCAAGCATTGTCTGGTTATAGAGGAAGTTGGTGTTTGAATCCCGGCTTGAGTTAGTAATAGTGTATTTTTCCTGAATTGTTCCCCACTCTCCTCCCATGCAAAACCAGGTAGATTTATTCTAAGGTAAACATTCCTCAATCTCAACCTATCATTCTAGGTACTAAGATAGCTCAGTTGGGTAGTAAGATGCTTAGTCATTTAAATACAAAATTAAAATTACTTTTTCAAGATTTAAAACTAAAAGTAAAAAAAATGCTTGAATTCCAAAAATGATAATGCTATCTAGGAATTAATGCTATACATGCTACAACCAATATTTGAGACACACTCGTCAGAGGAATTGTGTGTCTATTGAAGAGGCTATTTTATTGTCCTTTGACGTCACTAATCACATGATATAAACTGGTTTGCTTAGACTGGGCGCACACGTGTTGACACAAAACGTTTCGAAGCAAGATGAAACGAAACATTTTTGTGTGATTGTCTTTCATAGTGTGTCATTTCTCTTTGTCTACATGTTTTCAAATGAGTCGCAGCACCCATACCGACACAAGGCGAAACAAAAGCGATGACACACAGTGAGACATGTTGAAACAAAGAAGCTGTCTTCCATACTCCCATGTTTCATTCAGTTTGTTTCACATGTTTCGTGAAAAACAGGCTACTAGGAAAGGGCAAAGCTGGGCACTCTGTCCACATGAAGCTAGTTTCCTTCAAAATGTTGAGTTGGGGTGATCATTCTTGCATTGTGTGTGTTGCTTGAGTAAAAAATGTCAATAAAGGCTACCGTTGGTAGTGTAGAGACATGGATGTTGAAAAGTGTATAGCCTTTGTTCAGTAAAGACCAGTGCTATATCATCTAATTTGAAGGAATACCATAACAAGGGCGTTGTTGACGAAAATTGGGAAGAAGTGTTAAATGAAATGTATATGACAAGTTCATTTATCTATTATTTAAGGTTAAACAAAGTATATATAAATACGTAAACAGAATGCATTAAGAAAAGGTTAAACATATCAGATTTAAATATTGTGTTATTGTAGTTTTCAAACATTTATTCCATGCAAAAAATAAATGAACAAAAAAGTAATTTTTTAATTGTCACCATATTTTTAACGATTATTTTTACTCCCTCTGTGAAAAATTTCCAATTGTTTTGATCATTTAAACTCCGCTGTGTCCTTTGTTTACTCACGAGGTACTCGTGTGTTTTTAAAATAATACACAATAATAATATTAATAAATTGCTTTACAATTTTGTGATTTTTACTTATATGATTTTTAAATTAAAAAATCTATGAGTGTGTTTTGTTGACATTTTATCGTACTATATACACAATATTTTTTTGGAGTGAAAAATTAAAACCATATCAAGATTACAACTCAACATGCAATTTTAGATTTCACTACTCTTTTACAAAATGTGTTTTTTTCACTCATTCAAAAACACTCTTGCATACTCCTCTTGCCATGGTAGATGCGTTTCCACTGACTGAAAAACGTCGACATAAGCATTTCTAACAGAAAAATCTGCATGGCTTGGAGATCTGTTTGCCTCCATATCAGTAGCTTCATTTTCCTCCTCCCTTAGATTTAAAATTTCGTGAAAAATGTAACAACTTTCCAATCGATCACGTTTTAGACTCAAATTGTTCAGTACACAGCCGACTCTTGTTATCACTGTAACTTTATCAGGACGAAGCATGAAAGCCCTTTGGAATACAGCAAATTTCTTGCTTAGAATACTGAAAGCACATTCAACTATAAAGGCGTGCTCTTAAGTGTATATAATTCTACCCTCGACTCTAATTTGTTAGGTGCTTTCGGGCGAAGAGTCTCATTAGGTTGACCAGAAGAAGATAGCTTTAATCACCTGCAAAAACATGTAGTAATCACTAACTGTCATCAATGCTTATTGGTTTGGGTGGTGTAATGTCCAGTTTATTTTCCATTGGGTCCTTTACAAAATCAGATTCATATAAAAAAGAGGTATCATTATTTCGTCTAAAGTCCTCAACACCAATTGCCATGAAGCATGCTTCAGGATCAACAACTGCCTGTAATATAATTGTATGGAAGTCCTTATGGCTGAAATAAGCAGATCCCTCATTCTCTGGACACAGAATTCTGATATGATTTCCATAAATTGCCCCAAGGCAATTAGGATAGTTCCAGTTCTGATTAAACGTTAATACAATATCTATCCATCTCTCTCTTGTACATTTTGGCATGTAGACGGGTTCCAAGAGTTTGATTATTTATGAACAAGTTTCCATCAAAATTTCACCAATTGTAGACTCTCCAACTGCAAAGTAGTAGTGATGAGATAAAAAATACTCACCTGTTGCCAAGTATCTGTAAAAAATGAGAATATCTGAGTGAAACATTATTTTTTTAAAAGCATAAAAGATATATACGATTGTGTGTATATTTTGTATTTTAGTTTCTGAATGTCGGTCAATACGGCACTTGATCAGGAATGGCTGTGTACGACACCAATGAGAAGCTAAAAAGTACGTCCCAAGTGGAAGTTCTGCTAAAAAAGAAGAAATGATACCTAGCTGAAGTACTTTCCTTTCTGAATGACATTGTAGGGCAGCACCTAAAAATGGGAAGCAGTCTTCGTACCAATAATTCAGGTGAAGCTCAGTTGATGATAGCCAGGTGAATAAGGATGTAACATATAATGATTATTCCTTCGTAGTAACTCAAGCAGAGGGCATAACAAATAATGGCATTTTACCTGAGGAAATATCCCTTCAGGCTATGGATATATCTGCCATTTTGGAGACATCGGATGGACCAGAAGAAATACCAGGTCAATCAAGATTTCAATTTCAGCATCCAATAAAGATCATGGAAATAAAGTTCGTCGAGTTCTATTATACCTGCTGATGTGGTAGTGGGTCCAATGATTGAATTTCTAAAAGCTCGATATTAGCCACAACCTCAGCCAGCACAAGTTGAAGAGAATAAAACCCTGACTTTCTTCAAAGCTTGGTCCCTGATGTTGACAAACTAGGTGACAAGTGCAAGCGTAAGTTTAAAGAAGACGTAATGAGAAGTCTGAATGGATATCTTGATGATAGGAAAATTAGATCTGTTGCCAGCAACAGAGCTAAAGCTTTGAGCCATCAAGATCTCTAACTCCACCCCTTATCCCTACTCTTCTGGCTCGAATTATCCTTTGACTTCAAGGGACATTTGTTCATCCACCTTTGGATATGTACCCAACATAAAATACTCTGTGATTTTAAAAGAAGTACGCCCATCTGTTGGATATGTATCCAACTCTAGCAAATCTGTTAATTCCATTGGTCTGGATACACCTAACACTGCATATACTGAAACACCTAGAAATCCTTTGCCTCCATAAGAGCCATTTAATCCATATGCCATTTATCAACCATTCAACTCTAAAAAGAACTACATTCCATAAATAAAATGGACGAGAAGGCAAATATATGACTTTGTAATAATTTAATAAGCCTTCTATTTTTTACTTATGTTAGTCCTAATTATTTCTTTATTAAAAAAATTTCTTATTATAATTTTCCAAACTGATGTAATAAAATTAATTAAAAATAAATTATTATATTTATTTTTGTGACCTTGATTTCAATTCACCCTTGTAACAAAATAACATTTTAAAAGTGAAATGAGTTTTAATTTGGACTATATTTTTACATTTATATAAAATAACATAACTTACCTAAATGTAAGGAAGAGCCTTTGTTCAGGGGAAATGCTTTTTCTACATCTGGTATTATGCTTCTTGATATAATCCCCAACCACTCCAAGAATGTAAGCATAGCTTTCTAAACTTACTCGAGTGAATCTAGAAAATTTTCAGGGAATGCCCTTAGTTCCTGTATGTACTTTTCAAAATAACCTTTCTCAGTTCTCTTTTCGTTGATATAGTGAACCCAGTATCTCCTATTTAATGATTATTCCTGCTTAACCAACCAATCCCAGGAAATTATAGCTAAGAGTTCATCAGTATCGATATCACCAACATTACACCCTGCCATCTTAGTAAAGACTGATGTTTTGTGTTTCAATATGTTTTTGTGTCACCATGTTTCATTTGAAAAAAAAAATCATTTGTATCATTTATGTGTTGTTGTTTCTAGATGTTTCGTTTCATCGCTTTTCGAAAGTTTTGTGTCAGTATGTGTGCACCCAGCCTTAAGACCCGCAATACGTTTTATAGAACACTTACTATAATACAGCCGAATAAGAAAACCCGAGTTCTCGGTTCTCACCCTCTATTCTCCCCTCTACACTCTCTCCCAAAATTAAATTCTAGAGACATGCTTGCTCATAAGTGCCGCATATAGGTTTTCAAAGTGGAAGTAAATTAAAATCTGCTAGTTTTTTTTAAACATGCGTTAACTCTATGGTTTTCATAGTCTAGCAAAGGGTGGGGTTTTTTCCACTTGCAATGTGAAATATATTTTGTAGAAAAAAATAATATTTAGTACGTTTACTTGGCTGATAATAGTCCTATACTAAATATGTTTACTTATGTGTTAAGTTTATGATTGACTTCAATTAATGTAACCTCACTTCTATCAATATTCATATTTATTTCTAACAATATTTTATTCTCTACACTTAATTGCATGGCATCGACATTGTACAAAACCATTTTTAACCCTCAAGCTAAATTATATTTATATTATCTTTACTTGACTGATTTTATGAACCTTGTACAAACCATCCAATCATTTTGTCATTATTGACTTTCTTGAATATATAATATGTTTATGTATTATTATTATTATTATTATTATTATTATTATTATTATTATTATTATTATTATTATTATCACCGGGTATTAGGCCTACAACCCGTTCGGTTTATACGCAAAATGTATGCAGTACATCATGATATTGTTGTACTCATGTAGTACTGGTTTGTTGTAAGTTGTATTCATGTAGTAATGTCATATGAGCGTAGAACAAAATGAAAGAAATATATACAAATAAACAAGACACAAAACTTATAAATATACTCATTTTTAATTTTTTGTAATCTTAGCTACATTTCTATTGTCATACGTTGAATATAAAAAAATGGTAACTATTTTAAATGATTTTTAAATTAGATTTTCTGGTCGTAAGGAGGTATGAGTGGGCGAGAAGAGAGAGTAGAGAGTGTAGGATGAAGAAGGGTAGTCAGTTAACCTTTGCACTCGACGGTGAAACTTGTAGCGTCATCCTTGACCACACCACCTTGAAATCACTTACATGTGAAAGTTTTGGCAGCGTTCCAACCCAGTGAATCCTCCTCCCACCCCACGAACTCAGGGAAACTATAAGTGTAGTTACACAAATAGCTTCCCACTCTATTGTAATCATGTGTAACATTCTACGGGACAGGGCAGGGATGCATCCACAACAGGCACCATGCTACTCTAGAGTAAGAAGGTAATGTCAGGTGATAATCGAGTGGAAAGGAAGATGAGATATTAAGAAAATGATGGAACAAGTAAAGATATGCATATCACGAATCGAAAACTCATTTCTATATAGTATAATTTATCCAAACGACATTTTGAAACTTATTTTTTGACCACGATTTAATACCTGTCGAGGTTATTACACTAATGAGGTAGGAGTGTGGAAGGTATAGACTAAAATAAATATAACAGAAGTTTTATGGTGAGAAGGTGGGAAACCGCTAAGGAAAAAACTACCCTTTACATTCAGTTGGTATTTAAACCCCGTGCTCCTCTTCACCGCTATACCAGACAAAACAAAACTGTCCGTCTGATTGACCAGACCTTCTACCCCTTGTTGAAGATTTCTTTATAGATGTTATATATATAATATAATTTCTACCCCTTGTTGAAGATTTATTCATAGATGTTATATATATAATGTAATTTTGGAGCTTTGTGAACTAAAATTTCCTCTCGTGAGTTAAATAATTGATTTTATTTTTAAACTAAACCATAGGATTTGTAATGAAATACGTCAGGGATTTTCTTACCTTTATTGGGGAATTTTTTTTATATGATAGTAATTAAATATATAAATGTTAACTATTTCGGATTAAATTGAATGAGTTCTTACTAAAAACAAATTCTATTCTGATTAAACTAGAAGTTTTGACTTATTTTAATGTTGAAGCTGTAATTACTTGAGACTATACGAGGGGAGAAGAGGCCGCTACTTTCAGACAACACCAGCCGATGTTCACCCAACTGTTATTGTACTTATAATGTTTTATTGTATTCGTATTGTGAGAAGATGAGGAAGAGGAGGGGGGAGGTGTGATGTAGGCAGTGTGGAGAAATGATTGGGCTACGACCTGGTGTAAGTATAGATCTGTTCACAGAAATAACAAATCCATAACACGTAGGTGGCTTATTATAATATATTAATGTGTGTTCAGGACAGGCTCGTGCCCTTTTCATACCCTAGGCAAATCATGAAAATGCTGCCCTCCCCTGTCAAGACATTAAAAAAACACCTCATTATTAATGTATTTATATAATTCAAAAGTATGTTTACTATTAATTACAAAAATATACACACAACAATATAAACATAAGAATCACAGATTAAAAATAAAAGTGTTGAGAAATAAAAGTTTAAAATGATTGTTCGTGTTTTAGATTTAGTGGACTGTTCAACTAATTATTTGAGTTCAAATAAGTTATGTTTGCTATTAATTTAAAAATGCATATATACAGAAAAATAAAATAATAAGAATCACAGATTAAAAACAAAAATGTCGAGAAACAACAGTTTAAAATGAGTGTTCGTGTTTTAGCTTTAGCGGACTGTTCAACTAATTATTTAATTTCAAATATTAGGGCCATTTTTGATTCAATAGAGAACAATGAAAATATGTTTAATCTTTCTTGAAGAATGGTGCTTAGAACGAAGAGTTTATAAGTTTCAACTTGAAAAAACTTCTATCAGTGCTAACAACAACTAATAAAGGTAGCGTTTAGAATTTGTAAAAAAAAAAAACACTCCTTAAGTCCATGTGTATGTCGTAATTTGAATCACTCAAGCTCCTCGCTTCCTTTTGTTTCTTTGGACTAGTTCCTAAAACAAACAGAAGAAGGCTACCAGATTTTTCTTGTATCCATAAAATTTTTATATTAATTTGTCTTACAAATAAAGGTTTACAGTAAAAATGTGAGAACTTGAACTATTTTAAACTTAAATCCAAATTTAAAGTTGTAGATTCACATGTTATAATATTTATAAATCATATATTAGGCTTATTTATTATAAATATTCAAGTCACTTTGTTTCCTTAAAATATGTTTCATACTGTAAGGCCCTACTCTAACACATGGTAACAAAATGTTTTTCTCAAATCATTCGTTTTTGAAATTTTAAAAGCAAAATATTCTCCAGATACTCAAGATAAATTAATTTAAAACATAAAATAGCTGTGTCTTACTAAGGGAAAGCACGTTTCTTGAAACAGTCCTTTGATATGAATGTACAGAAATGCACTGTACGAACGTATCCGATACTTCTCATATGCTGTCTTCTAATAAATATATTTTTATAAAATGCTATAAATTCAAATTAAAAATGTACAATGAAGAACTACACGCTTACATCAAGAGAAAAATCTAAATATTTAGTAAGTAAGAATATTTTAGATGTATTTGATTAATATACTAAATTCATTTTTTTAATTACCTATTATTGACATGACCTACATCCTTACTACATGAGTAGTAAGTAAATTAAAAAACAAATGGCACGACACAATTGAACCAACTTCTTCATATTGTGTATTAAAGCTTGGAAGAAAATTTTCCAAAATAGATTTTTAGCTACTACTCTTAAATAAATCTTACTCATAAAAACAAACCCAATTATTTTGTTAATCATAATAAACATTCTTTATATGTAAAATTTTAAACTAAATTGTTCAGATGTTTTAAAATAAATCAAATTTTCAAAAATAATTTATTTGTTAACCATCATAGAATTATTTTTAATTGATAAAAATAAAAACTATTTTAATAATTTATCATGAAAAACTATTCCCGAATACCCATTTTAAAATCAATCTTAAAGGCTAAAATAAAAAATAAAAATTGTCTATAGTTTGTCTTAAGTAAAACCTTTACTTAATTTATTTTTAGTAATATAAACGTATTTATTATTGATCGTGTATAGTAATTCCCGATACCAATTTTGAACAATATCATTATATTTAGAGCTATTTAAAAAAAATCATGTTTTATAAATATCAATCATTAGTAAACTACCATAAATTGTGTTTTTTAATAAAAAATTATAGGTAATGTAACAAACTTAACATTTTGAACAAAATTGTTAAGAACAATTTTTTTAATATTCAAATTAAAAAAACATACATCTTAAACTACCCCGAAACTAATCTTCCCCTAGGAATGAGTATATAGCTTTATTCGCCATGTCAAACACTCCCCAGGTGTACATTATTAACAAAAACGTTAGAGCTATTCACAAAATATTTGAAATTTTTGAAAATCACTTATAGAATTTTCACCCAAAAACCAAATATATGTGTTTTTTTACCACCACGTCATATTACCTATTCAGGATATTCACTTATTTTCTAATTACACTAATGGCCTTAGGATCAGGAAGTTCTATTTAGATGAAGTGAAACCCGAATTTGTGTGAAGGAAAGTGGAAAACAATTTTGGGAAAACCACTCTCAGTACACCCGACTGAGATTCGAACCTAGATTTCCCTGTAAGTAGCAGTCTAGTCTTCTGCGAGAATAATGCCTTAAACAATGTGTTCGCCAAAGTGGGTTACACAGTGTTATTCGGGAGGTCAAAAAATCACTAGATATTAATAAAATAAAATCGTTGAATCTATTTTGGAAAAAAATTGGAATTAAAAAAAAATCATTCATCAATTAACTACCCTTAATTTAAGGGCTAGGGTCAAAATAATATCTAACAATCAAGTATGAACAAAATCCATCAAACCCTGTCCGATCTGTGGCCAGGGACAGCAGACAGACAGACAAACATGAGGACAGACATTTATGGTAGAATCCACTGTCTAGGACTCGGGCACTCATACTTAAAACGTAAATATCCATCATAATTTATTGGTCTAAAATTTTCACGAATTCAATACTTTGACTTGATATAATAAAGTAGAATAAAATTAATTTAAATCCTTTTGGCCGCTCTTCCAAATATGCGCCCTAGGCAACTCCTTATCCTCCCTTCCCCTCTATTCTAGTGTGTTTATTGATTAACTTAAACATAAAACTAGTACGGGATGAGAAACTTCTAATGAATAAGTTTTTTATACTAAATCTACAGTCTGTAGTTCTATCATTACCAAATAAGTTATGTCATTTGTGTTTCTATTTTTAACCCCATCACTACTTTTGGTGGTTTTAGAAAGAATGGTTGTTAATTGTTCTCTAAAACTTGATATATATAGACCAATAAGAGTATGGTTATAGAAATTCATAGTTCATTTATTTGCGATTATACGTACTTCATTTACCCTGTAAGGTAGCAAGCTTACCTTAACGCCCTACACTATGGTGCAGGTTATAAGATATAGCCATACTGTAATTGGTCAAGGTGAGACTGCTAACTTTCAGGGTAGACTAAGTGTCTCCAAATTTTTTTTTTAAACTGCTCCACTTCAATATAACGGAAGTAATCAGGGATCAAATTAGAGCGACACAGTGCCCATATTTTTTTTATCGTGGGCATCCACAGATTTTTGACTAGCCCCTGTCTGTATACGTAATAAGTTTCAGTAATTTAAAGTGAAAGTGTGCACATTAAAATTCAAACCAATATCATAATAACATAAAGCATCTTCATATTTAAAAGATTATGCTACTAGTAAAGAATAGTATAATGACAAAGGTCAAAAAATAGTTTGTTTATTATTTGCTCCTCGTCTTATTATAAGTCCATGCTATGCGCATCTCGATACAATAATCAACAAGGTTTGAACAAAGTATTCCTTAAAACAGGGTTTCTTAACAACGTTGCCTAGTTGGATATTTCGGAGCTATTTTGCGAAGCAGGCTGCATCTTAGCTTGACGCACCTAAGCAGTCTAAGCATTATCACACTTAGACGCCAATGCACAAAATAGAAAGAGAGGAAATAAACCGATAGAGTCACCGTGAGAGGGCTCTTGTCTATGTGCTGATAACCCTTTCCCTTTCCTCTGACGAATTTACACAGTAACTTTAATATTTGCGCCTTGAAAACATTGACGTGCTTTTTAATTTTACCGTTTTCTTGTTTTCTATTCTAGATATACATATGTTTCCCTGGATTGTTTTTTAATCTACATACTAGTAGAAGACTCCTACAGGCCATTTTTGTGACCAAGACCATTAACCTAGATTACAAAGGATTTATAAAAAAAATACGTTTACAAAAAAATTACTTAAAGATAAAAATAATAATAATAATAATAATAATAATAATTGTGTAACATTGTAGGACTATTTGTAGAATTATTTAAGAATTTATGGTTTTTGTTTCAACGTCACATCTTTAAAACTCGCTGAGTAAAACGTTAATTCAACCAAATGGGAAATCCCATTTTTACCGGCCATGACGTCATAAGTAGGCCACGTCCTTAACCCAGAGGGTTCGTGAATAGATTCACGGAGCCTGTGAACAGGAATAATAAATAATTACATCTTTTTTTAAACTAACTTCTGATATATTTTTTGAAGAAAAAAATTTAACTTTATATTGTTCATATTTTAAATGTATTATCTTGTTAATCAACGTATTAATAAAGAATCCTATACAATACTTTATTATATACAAATATTTTAATTTTTGAAACCTGAATTTCAATATAATTATTTTCCTTTGTAATTTTTTGTAATTTATTTTATACATTTTAAAATATTAATATGATAATAATTCAATCGACTTTAGTAAGCTGCCAAAGAGGTTTAATGTACAAAAATTCTATGAACCCCTTATTTAGAGGATCTATACCCTCGGGTGCATGGAGGGAGAGTGGGGAAACCAATTAGGATAAACACTCAACAGGGATCCAAGCCCCGTCTTCCCTGTCACCGGCAAACCAGAATAGTACGGACTTTATTCCCTAAATGATTTCCCACTCTCTCTCCACGCATATGCGTAAATATTCTGTATACAATATAACCTCCTTATTTGACATCATTAGCGTAACTAATACATATGAGTATAATGCGAAAGTCCTCATGGCTCTCTTTTTCTCTCCATGGATCCTTACATACCTGTCACCCCAACGTACTAATGCTTTCTAACGGGGAAATATGGAACTATTATTATTATTATTATTATTATTAGCACCGCGTCTTACTACCCGTTCGGGTATACGCACTTACGCTAATGTGAAATGGTAGGGTGATTGTGAGATTAAATGAAGGACCTACAGTTTAACGTGGAATCCGAACCACGGTGGAGGCCTGGCATCCCCACATTGACAAGATGTCTTGTCAGAGGTGAAGGAAGGGTTTACAATCAGATAAATCTGTGCGGCGGTGACCGAGGATTGAACCCCTAGACCACCAGTCACAGAATATCATAAACTTTACTAGACTATTATACTAATATTATAATAATATAATATATATATATATATAACAATTAAGACCATACACAAACATGTTTATTGGGTGTATATAAATTCAAATTACAGTATACATTTGTAAATACAAAACATACACGATATTAACCAAATTGTTTGGATCGTATGTTCGTACTAAGAGGAAAACACATTTTAACATCTTGTAATTTCCGGAGAGAGTTCTCATTGAACTATTAATTTGTACTCTATCTTTAAAGGATAAGTGAAACTCAACAAATATTGTTAGTGTATTTTTAAAAGAAATAATGTAATGATATATTACTTTCAAATTTTATATATATTAATATTATTTTAATAACTCACCGAAATTTAGAAATATTCGTAATAGAAAATAAATCCTAAATTTTCAATTCACCTCAGAGGTCTTATTTAGTAATTTTTTTCTATAGTTTAAGATAAGGATTATTAAACCTTTAACTAAGAGACTAGAAGTGAAGAGGCCATAATAATATAAAATACACTCGTAGTGGCGTGAAGAGACTATACGAAAAAGAAGATTATAAATATCTTGTGGAAAATTATCCCCAATTTCACTGATCATCACACGAACCACAGTCACCTAGGACCGCTCGTCCAGATAGATATGAATATAAACATAACCTACATAGATGGACACGTGGACTATGTCATCAAGATAGTATGATTTGGTTTTCTAGGTGTAATGTTTCATTTTCTTAAATGTATTTCATATCTTCCCTTATGAAATTATGAGAACATTTCCTCTTAACTCTACCTTTCCTATCCATTTCCTCCTTCATTAGTTTAACCAAAATGGTGGATAGTCTAAATGAGTAATAAGACACAGTGAAAATAATTAAATATAATATATGTAAACATATATAAATATATATAGAACTATATATAAAAAGATATTTATAAATAAATTAAATATATTTACTAGTAATTGATATTAAATATTACATAATATTATTTTTATTAAATAGTTATTATTAAAAAGTAGTATTAATAATTTAAAATATATAATTGACGTAAATGTTTTCTATTTTACTATTAATTTTTGAATCACTGCGTCTTACAACCTCATCAGACTATATACATATTGGATAACTAAACTAACGGAGTAGGATGAGAAAGGAAGCTTTTTAAAGGTAATTTACCCGCATTTGTGTGGAAGCAAAGTGGGAAACCATTTAGGAAAAATCACTCTCATCAGACCCAACAGGGATTCTAAACCCGATTTCCCCAACCTAAACAGGTCAGTATATCACAAGAGTGACAACTTAGAAGGACCAAGAGTGGCCAAACTTTTTTTTATCTAGTGATCTACTCCGGAAAAGGAAAATCCTTTGTGATCTACTACTGAGCATATATTGTTTGTTTGGTTGGTAAAAAATTAATAACCCGTTTTATGTTTTAATAGTAAAATTATATTACATGTATATAAATCAGTGATTAGAGCATTGGCGTTCTAAGCCAAAGGTCCTGGGTTCAATTCACGTGCCAAAGCGTCATTTTTCAATTTAAAGAACAAGATTTCTAAATAAGGCCATAACAGTAATTAACTAAATAATAGCTTTGCTAATTAATTCATCATTATTATATATATAAACTTAAAGTCCTTCCACAGACTGAAATATAGTTTTTCATCAAATCACATAAGTAATATATTTAATTTATCCGAAAAACAGCATTCTCTCATTAAATACTTAACTTTGAAGTTGGTGCATGACACTATAATCTTAGGATAGTTTGTTGTATATGAGTTTAACTCAGTCATAAATGAAGGTAGGACTGTAAATGGTTATTAATCAGACAGCTTCAATATTTCAATTTTTTAATGTTGATTTGAGAAAAATCTTCAAACCATCTCATTCATTTTATTTATTTCAATATTTTTAACAATCGACCAAACTAGCAGCCGCGGTCGACCAATTGATCACGATCAATGGTTTGGCCACCCCTACCTTAGACAATTCATCCACTGAGGTGAGTATTAAATATTAATATTAATAATAATATTTGATATAATAGTTATATCATAACATTAATATGTGTTATAAAATATTAACTACTATAGGTATGTAATAAGTTTTATTTATAATCGGCACCACATCTTAATACCCGTTTGGGCTACCCAAACTTTTCATAAGAATAATGGGGCACTGATGATAAAGGTAGAACCTAGAGTATGTACCCACAATTTCGTAAAGTAGGATTAGAAAACTATTTAGGAAAATTAAAAAAATGCCTCTTGCTTGGATTCAAGCTCAATCTTACGTAACTGGCAAACCAGACCAAAAATATTGTCACCGTAGTATACGTACGGGTAATTCTTATAACTCTGTGTCACATGTAGCAAGACGCAGTGATAAAAAAAATCTCAGTATGTACACAGTTTAAAATTCATACACAAGAAATGAATGCAGGAAAATTTCCTCTTTGATGTGTATTAGTCTAGAACTAGCTTCCATTGTTGTGCAGCTCTAGTTTGTACTAATAATTGTTATTCGCACTTAGACAACACCAAGAAAAAAACTTTTACAGCTCGAAGCGATTAAATAAATTTACGTTTAACATTATTATCGGTTTCTATATTTAACATGTCGACCTTGGTGGTCTTTGGGTAGAATGCTCGCCTCAAGACCCAATATTCGTGGGTTAAAACCCAGCCGGAGTCAACGAATATTTCTTGAGCGATAAAAATGCGTAGCACAACTTCCTTCGGAGGGGAAGTATTTCTGTAGGTTCCTTGTCAACTGTGGCATGTAAAATAACTCTGGAAGGTATGTGAAAACACCTTTCCCGACCAAATTGGTACGTGCTTTCACGATCGCTCATATAAATTTAGTGTAGAAGACAACGAGGAACCACAACACTTACTGATTTCCCTAGTACATGGGGTTTCTTCCAGATAGTTCAGGCAGCACTAATGAGCCAAAAGACTAAGTACATGCCCAGCACCGGACGAATAGGAATCAAACCACCCTTCGTGTTGTTGACTTAAAGATAGCTACCATGGAAGTCCAAAGGTAATAAAGAGTGTGTTCATCAGAAAAGATTCTCCTTGTAATTGTGTTAAACGTAATATATCTTTTCTTTCGCTGAGAAAATGTATATACCAATCCAAAAATAGGTCCGTTACCATGCTATTTTAAATATAAACACATTGAATTAAATTCTGTCTATTTTACTTGCGTTTATAATCACCTGATTCAAAGATGTCCAAGATTTACAAACTAACTTAAACTAGGCTGCACCTAGTAGCCTACTACTATACACCTAATCCTATCGTCAACATAAAATGAATAGAAGAACGAAACGAGGTGAACAATTAGTCTGGCATTCCAACATTTACTCTGATTATTTTTTATATAGCCACTCCCCACCCTCCCCCTAAAAGAATTATATTTCAACCTCCAACCCCCCCCCCCCCTACCCATGCAATTGATTTTATCTGCGGTGACCTAAAGCGTGCTACTCAAAATGTATTCACGTATAAATAGTGGCACGCGTGCCGTAGGTTGATCACCTATAGTCTAAGGTATTAATATCACAATATACTGGATTTATAGTGACGAGACCCACCTCGATGACGTAGTTGGCTAACGTGCTAGACGTGTTGAGATCGACTGCTAAGGACGGGGAGATCGAGGTTCGAATCTTTGTCGGAAGAACTGGGAGTTGTTATTCCTAAATGGTTTTCCACTCTCCCTACACGCAAATGTGGATTCATTTCCTCTAATTCGACCTTCCCAATTCCTAATCCATTAGTGTAATTAGTACTTAAAGCGTATAAACCGAACGGTTAGTAAGACGCGGTGCTATTATTATTATTATTATTATTATTATTATTATTATAGTGACGGGGATGTTGAGGTCCAGATTTAAATATTGGCCGGGTACACTGGGAGTGGATTTCAACATATGGACTATCAGTTCTTTTACATCGTCTCTCCAGGATAATAGAGGTGCATTTTCTATCAAACAAGCCTCTAAATCGTTACCCCTTAAATTAAACCATCAATAACCCTGTGTTTATTGTAATTATTTAAAAATACAATCAAATCATCAAGCTACAATACTTTATTTTTCGTAAAACGATATATCCAATTTTAGTTATACGTACTTAGCCATCCATACTTGAGAGCCCAGTTGTATCATTGGCGATACAAATAATAACCTTTCCCTAAAATTCTTTGGCTACCAATTTATTTATACGATATTTTTTGAAAATTGGTTATAGCCTTAATGATCATTAATGTAAAACCCTTAATTAATATTATGCCAATGAATACATAATTTGGTTCCTTAATAAGGTCAATAATTAGTGAGCCGCTCCGGTGGTCGCGTGGTCTATTACGCTACTCTGGTGTTGGACTAGACTGACAAAGACGGTAAGATAAAGGTTTGATCTCGATCGAAACTGCACTGAGGGTGGGTTTTACTAAATAGTTTTCCACTCTCCCTTCGTGCAAATGCGGGTGCATTTACTATAAATTAAGCCTTCCTAGCCCATTAGTATAATGAGTACATAAGTGTATATCCCAAACGGTTAGTTAGACGCGGTGCTTATTAAAAAAAATATTGTGTTATTTACAGTATATATCTATCGTTATTTACTACGTTTTGAGCTGCTCAAATTTTGAATTTCCCTCGTAAGCTAGAGCTTAGAAAAGTGTAATTTAGAGTAAACGTACCCGCATTTGAGTGTAGGGATAGTGGTAAACTTTTTAGGATAAATAGCATCAGTACATCCTGCCAGAATTTGAAGCCCAATCTTATAATCACCATCACCAAACCAGTAGCCTGACGACTTCGTCCGCTTTCCCACTAATGCGGATTACTATAATATGTCAATAGGTATGCTTTTCAGTAATATAAGGAGGTCAGGTCATTGATAATTTAAGTTTTATAAATAATATTCATCACAAAATATTGTGAGAATATAATCAAGTCTCGTAGATCACGATGGACAGGTCATGCAGCGCAAATGGGAGGTACTAGAAATTGTTCAAGGTAGTGACTGCCAAACTCGATGAAAGATATTATTTCAAAAACCTGGACGCAGCTTGGATAGTAACATTATATTGGACATAAAAAGATAGGTTTTAATGAGATGAACTGGATAGAATTATCTCAAGATATAAATAAGTGGCGTACTTTTTTTGTTTGCGGCATGAACTTTCGAGTTCGCAATGCCTTAAAGTAAGTAAGTAAATTATTGCAAAGTTATTAATGTTATAGCCACCAATTTCTTCTTTAAATAGATTTGTCTGCCTGATCTTTAAATATTAGAAAATGTCCGATATCAAAACATATTATTTGATCATACGCTGCTGAGGAGATAATACATACAACTTGTAAGATTACAATTGGAAACAAAAAAGAAGTTATGATGCGTGCACACATTTTTGGAAAAAATAGTTTATTGTTATATTTGGGGGTAAGTCCGAGATCTTTTTTATCTGCCCCAAAATTATTTTGTTTCGGTTTAGTTTGTTCTATAGTGTGACGTCATGGAATCGAGTGAATAGTAGATAAATATTTATATGATAGAAGCAAAGTATATTTAATCAAGAAAACATAATAATGTTAGTCTACTTTACGTATCTTCACCCTCCTATAATACCACCACCCCCTGTCTTCCTGGGCAGTTAAGTTTAATAGCTTGCCTCACCATTAGTAAGTTAATAAAGAGGAAGATATAGTGATTTTAATAACAACCACTCAACAATATTACAAACAAAATCACCACCGAATGTAATGTAAATTTATAGTTATTCCCCAAGGAAAACATACCGACTCTTTGTGTGGATATGCTACGGGTAAATTTCGAGCTTGGGTAGAGTTGATATTAACCAGATAGTATTGAAATTATCCAAAATACGTGGATAATTTTAAATGATAGTTGATTAAGGAATGTTTTTCTAAGTTTATCCGGTTAATATTGACATTATCTACCCGCACTTGATTAATGTCAAAATTTTAGGATTGAGGTTAAGTTGGTTAGGTCGGGTTAGGCTATATTAGGTGATTTTAGGCTATGTTTGTTTGTTTAGGTTAGTGGAAAAGAAAGAATCAATATTAGGTATTTCTAATGTTTGTTTGTTTAGTTTAGGTTAGTGGAAAAGAAAAAAGAAAAATGAGGCATATCGATTGTTAGTGCATTGCTATGATTCAATTTCAGAGAACCAAATTTGTTCCATAATATAGTCCGTATTCACACGTGCTTATTTTTACAAATCAACATTATCTAAGTCTTGCTGGCTAATGTCTAACTTATCCGGATAAGGTCGAAAATTAGATAAATTACCTTCTATTTTTGACTTCCCCCACTGCACTTGAATAATGTCGACGACATCTCCCGGCTGATATCGACATTATCCAGCTCTCTCACATTACCCGTAACAGATACATGAACACATCCCAAATAGGAATTCGAGTCCTGGTTGTTAGGCTTTACTGATTGAGGCATTCGGGATCATCTACGTGTCAGGGTACCATTCAACTTTACAAACCTGTGTAGCTTTATTTTTGATCAAGTCCTAGTTGTTTTTTTACCACCGTATCACACCACTTGTTCGGGCTATACGCCTGTGTACTAATTACATTAATTTGTTAGGGATTAATAAGGTTAAATTTAGAGGAAGTGTATCAAAATTTGAGTGGAAAGAGAGAGTGTGTAAAATAATTTAGGGGAAAAAACCTCAGTACGCCTACACCTGGCTGGAACCGAGCCCTGATCTCCCCGTTTTCAGCAGTCTGGTCTATTGCGAGAGTAGCGACTCAAACCATACGGCCACCGAAGCGGGCTACAAATATTTATATTACTAAACAACATACAAACCAGCTTCCCCTTATACTACACACAACACGCTATTGCCAAAAATGTATGAACCGACATAATTTGCTATAAGCGGCTACAAGTTTATCCCAAGGTTAAAGAAAGAGGCATTTTATTGAGTTAATAGTCCTTCCCATTGTGGTTTTTGGTAATAATTATAAAGGAGTTTTGTTGCATTTACTCATAATTAACTAATACCCTTTCTGGTTTGCCAATGATAGGGGAAATCGGCGCTTGACTCATGTTTGAGTATTATGAGGTTTTGTGTCATAAATTGCCTCCCAATCTGCCACTACGCAAATGCGGGTACAATTACATTAGATTATAATTTTATCATCCCGCATACATACTTTCGTAGTTAATATGCAGGCGTATAGCCCAAAAAATTTACGAGAGACAGCGGGAGAAACTTTTAATCTTATCCTTTTGGACTATAAGCCAGTTAATAATCAATATTAGCACAATAGCTGCACAGTTAAAAAAAATTAAAAGTGACGTTAGCTTATTAAATCAGTTCACACCAGACAAGCACCAGTGGCTGAGTCACTTAAGTTACTTGACACCCAAAGCATTTGGCCATCATTATTGGGGGAGTATGAATTCTCATCTAATCAGGTGTTCTGAGGTTTTTTTTTAAATTTGTGGTTTATCATCGGCGTTTTCCCATCCTCCCTTCACACTAATATGGGTACACCTTGCCTAAATTACCTTCTTCATACTTACCCTATAAATTATGCCATTATACCCCTTCGCCCACACATGCGACTATATTATAATATAATGCAATAAATACACTATAGTCCGGATTGCTAGTTACAAAAGGCTCAAGGTTCCTTCCACATATAATATATTACGATATTTTGCCCAGCCCATCTCTACATCAATGTGCGTACATATACTATAATTGCCCTTCTCCTAATTACAGTTTAGAATAGGACGCTAAATAACCCATTGTGTTAAGAAGTTTGAGTCAAAAATATAATTGCAAGTCCTTGTGTAAGGTGCTAATTAAAATAAAATAGGAGACAAGCATGCTGTATCTGACTGTACCTGAGGTGTCCATGCTGATGTCGCCGATGTCGTTGCACGGCTCTGACTTTTGGACCTGTTCCTCCAGATCTTCTTGGCGACGAGACGACTGCCTTGGTGCACTACGCTCGACGACGACTTGGACTTCTGCATGGTGACTCCGGCTGCTGCGACAGGAGAAGAAGGTTGTGACGTTACTCCACTTTGTTGCTGCTGCTGTTGTTGTAAGCCATGCAAAAGATTAGACAGGAATGATTGCCCGGAGGAAAGGATCCCAGGGGAGTGAAGTTTCCCATACACTTGGGCTGGAGGTGACAGTAATGTGTCATCGCAGACCCCACCATCGAAACTACTTCGTGAACTTGTGATTCGACTTCCAGAGTAATCGTCTATAATCGGGGAGCATTCCGTATCTGAGCTTATGGGTACTTCATCAAGTTTTAGTTCTTTAATAGCAGTTGTCCACGTTTCATCAGTTTGGCAGCCTTTATTCAGACCATCGTCATCACCAGGCTTTGTGATCTCGCCTTTGGCTTTGATGTTCCTCAAGTTCCTATCATAGTTGACGCGTTTGAATCTGTCTGCCTTGTCTGAATCTACACTTTTCTTACGGGCCATCTTGAGGTAACGTTTTATAGTGTCACTCACCGACTGCGATACATCATCGTGGTCTACGCTACTTCTCCTTCGGTTCATCCCTGTTGGTAACTTTGTCTGCCTTTCCTCATTTTCTTCTCTTTCCCGTTCTCTTTTTATCTCTTCTTCTATGGCAACCATAATATTAGTTGGTATTGGTTCTGTTTGGACACCTTTATCAACAGTTGTTGGTTCGATTTCATGTTGAATCTCTATTAGAGGTGGTGGAGAGAAGGGGGGTAGATCTTTGGGTCGCCTTGGGGCGGGTTTCCCTAACCTTTTCCAGCTACCTAATTGGGGTTCATCATATTCTTCTTCGCTATCCTCCCCAACGACAATCACACCACTATCAACGTGTCGAAGTTTAAGAACGGATTCTTGATTAGGCCGATCATTCTTCTTTTGCGTTTCTTCTGTTCCTCTGACTTGCGCCCCACTGCGCCCTTTAAAACCTCTCGCTTTTCTCAAATCGTAGTACAGTTTCTCCAGTAGCTTCCTATCGGTCAACAGATCACTTATTACTTTCTCTCTACTCGATGATTTGCTATAATATCGTCTCAAAGTTTCTACGAGCAATTTTTGTAAGTGATCACCTTCAAAGTGAATGTTTTCTTTAAGAGAATATGATGACCTGTGAGGAGAGCTTGAGTTACTTGGTGACCCGATGTTGCTCTTAGTCCAGAACCACTGGAACTGCCCACAAGACCCGACTTATTTTTACTGGTGTCACGCACATTTCTGCTTCGACCATCATTGGAACCAGCTTGGTCACTGCTTGATTTGCCTCCAACATTTCTTAGATGACTTGTCCAGCCGATACCACTTTTATCTTCGCGGTCTCCATCTCGTATGGTCTTTGTCCTACTCTTTATTCCAACGTTTCTTTCGTGTTTTTTACTATCCTTAAAAAAAGGCGCTATTCCTTTAATTTTGATTGCTTGATCTTCTAAAGTTGTTTTCACACTACTAGTGTTTTCCCCACTGTTAGTAACTTTACCACTGATACTTGTAATTGTTTTTTTACTACTCAAACTGGTTTTATCCCCACTATTAACGGTTGTTTCCCGGACTACTAGGTCTATTATTGTCACTTAAACTATTATTTGATTTGCCAATATTCCTTGATTTTTCATTATCACTAGTTTTTACAACTGTGGTAATTCCTCTGCTATTTGTTGTGGTTACGCCAATTACATTTCTACTACTACCATCACTTTCTAATGCATCACTATCTGCAGCAACATCTCCTTCACTAGCTTCATCACCATCACTTTTAACTACTTCCAGTTATCATTGCTAGCCAAATATGAACCATCCTTGGCCTCTAGGTTATAATTTGACAAATATCTCCTTAGTTGATAAAGCAGCTTTGTGTAATCTACAGTCTTTGTTTCTGACACGCTCTCTTCACCAGTCTCCTTTGTCTCTCCTCTATTCAACAAATACAGTAGTGTATCCATCATTTCTTGTTCTTCACTCTCTGGAGTTTGTTCCTCGGTTTGAAAGCCAGCTACCTCTGGAAGATCAGGAAGATATCCTTTCTGTTCAGAAAATGGTTTCTGAAATTTATGTCTTGAGAAATAATCTGGTGTTGAAGGTGTGCTCAAGGAAGATCCTTTTAAAAATTCTTGGCGCAGTTTTTGAATATCAAACCTTCCAGAAGATGTTTTATGTAAGGCAAAACCAGATAAATGCTTATCATCTTCCACTTCGTCAGCAGAACAAGCTTTTTCGCGGCAGCTTCCTCCTTTCTTTCGGTCTCTTCGGTTCTTTTTGTGGGATCTGAATCCCAACGCCCCCGGGTAGGAGCATTTTCTCCATAACAAAAATCGAGGCTCTTTGTGACAAACCTCTTGAAAGTATGCCTCAATTTTTGGTATGTCTTCCGGTCGATTTAAGGCACCATCTGGTATGAGACGGCGGCCAGCATCTGCCATGTACCTCCACGTCTTTCTCGTTAGCAACCATCTTTCCCTAGATGGTCTTTTCTCTTGGGGTCTTTGGTATCCTTGGAAGAGCCAGCTCTTCCCATAATTCGTCTTCTCTTTCAGGCCCGTCGTCTGGAGGAATATTAATACGTTGTCTGGATATCTTTTTTATTTTCTTAACTTTGTCCCCCATTTTAAAAAAAATATGGTATTGGTCTTATTCCTTTTGAGTAAAGGAAAGGAAGGTAAAGGAATTGGGTGGTGTGGGGAAGTTGAAGGGTAGATGAATCAGGATGGGTGTAGTTGTATTTTCAAAGTACTTATCCATTCACAGCTAATTGAGACATTTGCTTATAGACTCAAGAAAAACATATTTAAAGAATTTCAAGAACTTTAAATGTAATTATATAAATTAATAGTGACATGGCTGTTATTTCTTTCTCTTTCGGTTCATGGTGCTTGAAATTTTAGGTTGTTGTACCAATACATATCTGCACACTATATTAATTACTCAATAAGAAACTATATACGATGTCATTTTACTGTTCTGAGTGTACGTTCTAACACATATTTTTAACTGATATGATCTAGAGTGTATCACTTGATTTAACAGCATTTATTTGATATGAAAGCTAGGAAATTTCCATTTTTATTGGATGTCTATTCGTGTTCTAAAGTAATTTGATGGTAGGCGCATTCCTTGTAAATATCCGTTTCACTCGTTATTTGACGCAGTGTGTTGAAGAGGGGTGAGATGTAGACGAGTCGGTCGCGTGTGATATCGCGGGAGAAGGAAGCTGTGTTGTGTCGGGTGATGCGCGTGAGAAGTGTCGCAACGCAAGCCACGCATCTAGTCTCGGCTCGCGGGGACCGATTGGCAACGGACGCGGGACCACACAGGTCTCTTCCTCACCTAACCTCAGGACCGTGGATATGTGAACATTAACAGTTAGTTAACGAACCAAATTAGCCCCGGACTGGAGACGAATAACTTTTCTACCATGTTTTCGTGTATGTGTTTGGTTCTTGATATTTGCTTTTGTACGTAGGATTCTTATTCAAATAAAGATGTATACTATATTACAGATTAAGATATTTAAATAACTCATGTTTGGAAAAATTGAGTACTTTCTTATAATTATGTACACACAAATAGTATTTTAAAACGTTTTAAACTTTTAGCACAACTTAAACTGTCAGCCTTCCTAGTTAAAGGACCACACAGGTGCTACTGGATGCTAGCTGTACTTGGCACAGAAACGCTCATTTCTCTTAGACGTAATTTTAGACAGAATCCACCAAAAAAATAAATGAAACAAACCGCCACATAAATGTTACGTCGGTTCTTGGAAATAGCCATCGTACCACGATTTTGTAACTGAATGCTGGCGAGGAAAATATATTTTCACTTAAGGAGTAGTTATTTTAATTAAAATAAGCAATAATATTTTTAACGAGATGAATAGTTCTAATTAATTAACTTATATATATACACCCGCGCACACATGAATAAAAGTGGAAGAATCGAGTGTGTTTCTCTGCATGAAAAATTACAAACTAATTAATAGATTTATTATCCAAAATTGACACTCAAAGCCGACATATGAAATGCAAAAAATTGTTGATTATCATTTGAAGCACATTTTAAAGAAAGGCGATGGAAAAGTCAAACGAAATAACTAGTTTTTTTTTTAATATGAAACTTTACAGAAACGTGTGTTTTTTCCCCCAAATGTCCATATCACCATGCAAGACTATTTGAAACAAAATCAAATAAATGTGGAAAAGTTATCTCGTGTGTAACACAGCCCCAAAGTTGCGCAGGGCGGGAATCTCACTCGAATCAACGTCGGCGACGTTAGCGGAAAACTCTTTACTGTCCTGTCGATACACAATGGTTGGTATCGGAGGGTGGGGAGTGAGGGATGGGTGGAAGGTCCATTTCTTGAGATTAGGGATGTTTGTGTGAGGGGGATAGGAAGTGTGTTTTTTTAAGAGGGCAGGGGGGGGGGGGGTTGGAGGACCACAAATGTTCTCCGTCTCGTAACACGCGAACGGGCCCGACACTGTCTCCAGTTGAGAGATCCCGCGATTAAAACGACCCGACTGTTCCCTTAGCCCGAAGAGGGAGACTCACTCGTCTCTTCTGGGCGCTCCACTCCACACGACCACTTGCGCGGGATCAGGGGAACAGAGCGAAAATACTCTCTGATGGGGGATTTTTTTTTGGCAGAGCCCTGTCCGTTCCTCTCTCGTTGGGCCTCTATAGTGTTTTCGGCGAGAGGGACAGGGACAGACATATCAGGCGGTGTGTGCGCGCCATATAGTAAAGGTGAGTTCAGAAACATGTAAGCATGTCTCATGAGAAAAAAAATCAAAATAACACAAGATCCTAAATTAATGAAACAACAACGGTATAATCGAATAAATTGAAAAAGGACACTTTGACATGGGAATTGAGGCCAGGACCTTTGACTTAGCGCTGGTTTGATTCCCGTGTATAGTTGTGATTTTTTTTAAATCTATGCTATTATGATCTAGATAAGGCTCAATTCCGTAATTATAATCATTCATTCTATAAGCGTCGCCTTGCCTATATACTTTATCGTATTGCGTTGCTTTCTTCCATCGACGGTATATATAAGACAATAGGCCTCTACTAGATGATTGTATTAATATATTACTGTTAATACTGTTTACCCCTTTCTTACTATCCGTACAGTCTAACCACATTTAATTGCGACAGTGGGATAGGGATAGGGATAGTAGAATTGAGAATAATTTTACTCACATTTATGTGGGGGAGGCGTGAGAAACCAATGTGTAAAAAAAACTACCTTCAGTTTAAACATAATTGATTCTAACCGTGACCTCCCTATCACTATGTCAGAGACATCCTTACCTTAAATTAATTGTGACCCGCCTCTTTATTATAATGGTATAAGCCCTAATAAATCACTCTCGCTATATAGTGCCATTGATGGGGAGATCAGGGTTGGAAAACTGGTCGGGTGTAATGCAGGCATCTTTCCTAAATAGCATTTCACACTCTCACCACGCAATAGTGGAGCACTTTCTATAAAATTCAACCTTACTCATCCCTATCACATTAGCGTAATTAGTACATATAGACCCGCCTCGGTGATCTAACGCGCTACTCTGTGAGTATACTAAACTGCCGATTTCAGGTGTACTGAGGGTAGCTTTCCAAAATAGTTTTCCACTCTCCCTCCAAGCAAATGTGGGTACACTTCCCCTGAGTATAACCTTCCCGATCCATAAAACCACTAGCGTAATTAGTACGTAAGTGTATATCCCAAATGGTTAATAAGACATGGTACTACAGAAATTAAATCAATACTATTGAAAATTTTGAGCAGGCCCTCCCTCCCCTAAATTTTAAATTATGAATAAATCTACAAAAGATTACATAAATTCAATTTTCCCTAAAAGAAAACAAAGGTCGCAATGAAATATTTTTTCACATTCTCCCCGTCTCACTACTCATTCGTGCTAGAAAATAGTGAGGTATTGTAGACAAAATAACGTTTTAGAGGAGGTGTACCCGCATTTTCTTAGAGGAAAATATAAAATCATTTAAGAAATACTACCTCAATACGGGCGAGTGAGTTTAGAGTCCACATCTCATTGTCACTGACAAATCAGACAAGATGAGACTAGCCCTTTGTTCACGTGCCAACAAAGGGAGGACAGTACTAGTCAACTTGGTATAAATTTAGTTTTGAATTAAGTACTAATGCTTCACACACATTGGCGATGTGCTCGTATTTAATGAGCTAAATAGATAAGCACTATCATGAAATGACCAACGAAATCGCCACTATTAAATATACTTTGTGAATTCATACTCCCATAGCCTATATAATTGTTTTGTGAATAGTTGATTCTAAAACACGTATTGGTGATCGCATTCTAACGCGTCACTTTCATGACCACGTGAGTTGACAATAATGGCTATACCAGCGTTCGAATTCCAGTTGGGTGTACTGAAGAAGGTTTTTACTAAACTATTCCCACAGTCCTGCCATGAAAATGCGGTTGAATTGCCTCTAAAAGTTTACCTTTCTTTTAAATATTTCACTAGCTTAATTCACGTATGCGTGTAACCCAAACGTGCTCTTAGACAGGGTAAATAAATATTGGATGTTACAAAAAAAATTGAGAAAACATTTTGTTTATGAAAACTATGACTATTATAAAGTACCTTATTCTATTTTTCTTTTGTTTGAAATTGGGAAGACCAGACGCAGATTGGCGGATAACATTAGAATGGACCTGGAATAGATTGGGTGTAATGAGGTGGACTGGATAGAACTAGCTCAAGATAAGATAAGTTGTGTACTTTCGTATGTGAAACAATGGTTTATATTCTGTGCACCACGTCTTACTAACCGTCTAGATTACGCTCATTAATAACGCTAAACAGGTAGAGGTGAGGAATGTAAATTTACCCATATTTACGTGGAAGGAGAATGGAAAACAATCCTTATTACCCTCAACCGAGATTATAATCTCGTTTTTCCCTCATTGAAGGGTGCTCTCACCCCGACATCGTCAGTAGGGGTCCAATCTATTGCAAGAGTGACTCTTAAAACAATGGTACCACCACTACGAGTTTTAGAAATAGCTAAACACTTTGTGTTGTGACTCAGTGTCAGATAGTTTTCCCCATGATGTTAATTATGTTGTTTTATGAAAACAATTCGTAAATAAAACGTTGGCAAGCCTTACCATTATCCGAAATCCTCTTTCCAGGCTGTTGCCTGTGCAAGTGAGTAAATTGTCAACAGCTGCAAATGGTCCAAACGGACATTTAAACGTGTTGTACTTTGAGTTAAGCAAGTAGACCCCTACTATTTTGTAGTTTATGGGACATTTAGCTTCATCTGCAATATGGAACATTTTGTTTACTCCAAAATAAGGAGCATTTTATGTCTTCTGAAATATGGAACATTTCCTGTCCTCTAAACTATGGAACATTTGTATCATTTAAAATATAAAGAATTTTGTGGAATTTAAAAATATGAAACATGATGTGTAAGTGATAACATCATCTCTGTGTTCAGAGGGTTAAAGAAACTAGAGCTTAGACTCAAACTGATCATGGCTTTTATATGTGATCCTAAATCTCTTCGAATTGAAAAAAATCCTCAACGTTAAACGGGATAGTCTAAGTCAAGAATTTACTCTCAAAATAGAATAGATTTTTCAGTGACGGAGAGTGGGGAGTTAAATCTCTACCCAACAGAATGGTGGTTGTTTTACTTGAATAGTTTTTCAATCTTCCTCTACTAAAATAAGTGCACACTTCTTCTAAACTCGACCTTAATCATACCTACACCTTTGTGAAGATATTAGAATAACCCAGCTGGGTACTAACACACGGTACACATGCAATACCAGAAACGTGTAGCATTCTTCCAGGAAGAGAGTGAAAAACACATTGATGTAACAAATATACTGGCAAAAATTACAATCCCCGCATTGCTAGCCAAAGTCAAGCATACAAATTAATTAGTTTAGCAGATTTATCTAAAGGATAAAATTAGAAATTAAAATTGTATTCATATTGGTAGCGTGGGACATGCGTCACTGGATTTGCGATCAGGCCTTTTTTTGTGGTATTTGCGTCCGGTCGTAGTGGCATAATGGGATTTGCGGCCACACTTCTGTATATCATTTATCTGTAGAAAGAGAGGTTGGTTTACCTAAAATTGACGCCTGCTAGCTTGAATGTCCTTGTCTTCTCTGAGCTCTCTCACGAGGCCTAGCTTTTGGTTTTTCCGCCATAAACTCTTACAATGTAAAACTATAGGGTCTAGGCTAGGTTATGTTAAGTTAGGTTATTTTAGGTTAACTTAGTATCTTGTAGGTTGATTTAGGTTAGTTTAGATTATTTTATTTGAGTTTAGATTATGTTGGGTTGATTATTTTAGGTTAGCTTAGATAATTGTTGGTTAATTTAGGTTATTTTATATTAGTTTAGGCTAGGTTAGGTTTGGTGAGGTTAGGATGGTGGAAAAGAAAGAATCAAAACGAGGCATTTCAAAAATTAGTGCAATGCCTCGATCCAATTTCAGGTCCCAGATTGAAATAACCTTAAAAAAATATTAACACGTATTGCTACGTGCTTAGTTCTACAAATTGTAATGTGGTGGGCGCAAATCTCATGCTATTTTTGGCGGCCACAAATTCCATCAATCGCAAATCCCACGGACACAAGCCCCGTGTAGCCCCATATTGAAGTGGAGAAACGATGCAGAAACCACAGTGACAGGTCCCACGTGATAAATACCTCCTGGTTCACCAAGCTGGGACATTCAACTTCAACCCCCACATAACAGATGAACGGGACTATGTAATCCAAACATTTTGTTCATGTTCCCAACGATGTGTAACTTAAGATGTTCTTAGAAATAGCTTAGTTCTATTAAGAATAATAAAGGTAATTTATAATTTAATTTTATTGATTTATTCTAGCTAAATAAACTCTGGCACTTCATTAAGTAATTATAAAAATTATTGTTGAATGCAATTTTAAAGTTTCTTTAATATTTAAATTAATTGTATTGGTTTGTCTATAGTATTTAATTATATTTAATTAGTTAGATAAAAAATAGTCTAGAAACTTATAAAAAAGGGGGGGGAATTAGACTGTACCTTTAAAAATGCTGGTACTTAATGTGAAACAGTTTTAAGTTTTATGTTTTAATTTTCCAATTAGTGATCTTATAACTTCTCTTGGCAAAATCTGGCATGCCTCCTCAAAATCATATCTCTTTATCCTATATCTCTAGATCAGTGGTGTCCACTATATTTTTTATAATATCTACTTCTCAAAATGCAAACCTAAATATATAATTTTAGTTAATATCAGAGCTAAAAATACCTTACAGCTTTTCTTGCACTATAAACACTTAGTGGGATGATGGCAAGAGTTAATATATTGATGGAAAACCATTATATAACTATTGGTCAGATTATAGATATTCCTATTTTTTACACTATCTAGTTTAGTAAATTAAAGTAAGCCATTATTGTATTAATACAATCAAAAATAAGAAATAATCGTTGATCAATATTTTTCATTAAAAGTAATTAATAATAGGAGTTACATAGTAATGTCATTTGGACATAACATTTTAAGTTGCACAATCCGTTACTTTTTCCAAAAAACTGTATATTATATCAGAACCAATACTAAAATATGATTTTTTGGAGGGTTTTGTGATTTATTTTCCTGTTCTCTACCTTTCATCCCTAACGGACTGATCTAGTTAAGATAAATAGAGAATACAACGGGAGATGAGTGAAAATGAACAGTGCACTTCACAGTTAAGGTTGTTTGATTTGTTTGTTAACTTTTGACTATTGCATAGGCAAAACTTTATCATATTTTACTCCACATATAACCTAGCGGAATTGTCCCAATTTTTTTTATCTGTAGACTTTTTTTCCTCTAAACAGTACTTACTATTATTATTTAATATTTACAATGATTTAAAATTAATTCAGGGATTTAGAATTAGTTGTTAAAATATCTACCTATTGTATGGGTCTAAATTGACAAATAAGGACATTAATAAAAATATTTTGACTTTAAGATGTAAAACCTTTATTAAAATTATAACATTTTTTTCTATCGGAAGTCAAAAAGGCCACTCCCTCCTTCCCCAGCTTGCTAGATGCATCACCGGAGGCTATGAGGCCTATATTTGGCCTGTATCCCTGAGACCTAGCCCGAATAAATCTCACCCAACCTCTTACAACCCACTTCCCTAAATGCATCTCTGGAACCACTGAGGATCTTGGGACTAAACTGTAATAAATAATGTTGTCTAACTGAAGTTTTCTCAAACATTTGCAAAGAGAATGCTTAATTATGTTTAGAACTCTTGCGTTTTTAAATCAATTTATTTAAAACTAAAATTTACGTCTATTTGTATTTTATTTATTTGAGAAAAATATTTATTTGCTTTAGTTTAGACAAAATCTTAGTTAAATAATTTTTTCTTCCATTTTTTACATAAGTATAGCACAATTTACACATAGGTTTGCTAGTTCGTTTTAGTACTTAAGTAAACAAAATATATTTTTAACATACTCACTGACGATTGACTTTAAATCATTACGCGACTGACCTTATGGGCATCACTATTCTAGATTATTTCTTGTAAATCGTGGATAGCGCCAACGGGCTGTGGGACGCGTGGCACTAAAAATAAACGTTACTCATGGATACAAGAGCTGGTAAATTGCTTGTATTCGTGGCCAAGTGGCCACATAGATCAACAGCGACACTACGTTTTTAAATCATATTTAGACATTCACCGGTGATCACGCAGCCTACACCGTAAGTACATTACCCACAGGGGTACGTGGACTAAATGTCAAGCTCATCTTGTCCGGTTTGCTGTTGGCAGGGAGGTCGAGGATCGAGTCCCAGTCGGGTGTAGCTAAGTTTTCTAATTTTCCTCCACGAAATATATATATATATATATTCTATCATTTTATCTTCCTCGTGGTCAAACAATTGGTGTATTTTAATTCATAAACCGAACGGAGAGTAAGGCACGAAGAATAAAAATAAAAAAACTGGCTCACAATAGATTTAATTTGCTGGTGACGAATAGGTTATATCTTGATGAGGTGCACTAAGTGTGTTTTACCGCATGTGATACACAACTGCTATTTTCTCGTGAACTTTGCTCTTTAATGCTCATAAATTTCATTTAAAATTACCCTACAAATCCCTAATCATTAAATCCACCCATTAATAAACTTAATATTAAATATACTATTTTTTTTTTACAAAATGTAAAATTTAAATTGTTCCAGATCTCGACAAATTTTAATTAAAATTATATAATTTAACTCTTAAACTAATGCATTTAGTAACTTCAACCGTCTATCTTAAAACATAGTAAATTAGTATAGGGGAAATAACTACGTTAGTAATTTAATTACTATTTATAATATAAAAATATTTCTTATTTGTAATGTAATTTAAGTTCTAGGAAGTTAGAAACATTTCAAAAATTTAAAACCCAAACAAATTTCGTAAAGTAAATAATTATTAATAATATTTTGTATAGTTCTTTGTAATATTTTTTCACGTTATAATTTTAAAATACACAAAATAATATATTAATTATATTGTTTAAGAGTTTTACCTAATTTAATAATAAATACCATAAAAACATTTCAAAATAAGTATATAGTAATACGGGATTCATAAAATATAGTTTTATTAAAAACAAAGAATTGGACCTCATTTCTGTACACTTTTTAAATGTCAATAATCTGGCTATTTGCAACCTTAACTAGTTGAAGGGTGTACTGGTGGTCTAGGGGTGAGGTGTCAGACTTCTGTGATCGCGGCCGGGGTTCAATCCTTGGTCCCGGCACAGATTTATCTGATTACCAAACCCTTCCTTCACCTCTGACAAGACATCTTGTCAATGTGGGGTATGCCAGGCCTCCACCGTGGTTCGGATTCCACGTTAAACTGTAGGTCCTTCATTTCATCTCACAATCACCCTACCATTACACATTAGCGTAAGTGTGTATAACCCGAATGGGTAGTAAGACGCGGTGCTAATAATAATATTAATAATTAATAATAATAACTAGTTGAATAGAGTAAAAACACAAGACCCAGATCAATATTTTACCACTTATTCAAAGGGAGCACAACCATGGTCTCTTTTATCAATTTTAGTAAATGTTCATGGGATAGTAGCTATTGTGTTTTAGAGTCTTAGCTCAAATTTGAAAATATACCTTTTAGTAATGTTATTGTTGTTGTTCTATACATGTGTAAGGGACATGATATGGAAGAGAGAAGTGTCCTTGGAAGTGTAAGGAAGTGTTGTAAAGGGCGTACTTTGTACCCAATGTCACATTTACTGCAGAAGTATGGATATTGAATGTAAGAAAGACTAGGAAATTGGAAGCCATAGGAACAAAGTTTGTGAAGAGCGTGTTAGTTGTCACGAGGAGAAACATAATAAATAATTAAATTATCCGGGAAAGCGTGGGTTATAGGGAGTACATGAGATAGTAGAGGAACCAAGACTTAGATGGTATAAGCATGTAATAAGGATGGAAAAAGGGAGTATGTCAAAGAAAGTGATGGAAGTGAAGTGTGTAGGAAAAAGATAGCGAGGGATGCCAAGAAAGAGATGGGAGGAGTAGATAAAATTAAGTGTTCAAGTGAGAGCAGAGTAATGGAAGGAATTAATGGAGGAGGATCGATGGAAGGATAGAGGAAGATGAAGGAATTTTTCTAAATTGACCCGGCCACAGGCTGGAAACTGTTTATGATGATGATATAATTCAATATGCAAATATGTTTTTTGTAAGTTTAATTGTTATTTACTTTATCTTAAAGATAAAGTTTTATAATTGTGATAATATTAAACCTGTATGTAATTATTAATCTTTACGTTTTATTTTCCCCCGAACTCAAAATATTTGAGCATACAATATTATGTTTGTCCCCATTTTATGCATGCCTGAAAATGGAGCTAAATCTAAAACGGTGTAATGGATATCTATAACACTCGATATTTAGATGTTATATGTTTATACTTTGAAGTGAAGTTGTTATTTTAATTCTAGTTCTACCCACATTGGTGGTCGCATTGTTTAATGCATCATTTCCGTGTTGGATTGGATTGCTGGTGATGGGGAGATTGAGGTTTGAATCTCAGTTGATTGTAATGAATGTGTTTTTTTCTCAACTGTTCCGTCACGCAAATGTGATACATTCCTCTGCAATAATACCATCCTCATCTCTATTTCATAGAGTAGACTAATTAATGTAAGCATATAGCCCAAATGGGTACTAAAACACGTCCAAAAAATTAATAGTTGTAAAACTAGGAGTAGTTTAGTAATGATTGATTTTTGAAAATTCAAAATTTTACGAAAACTACTGTGAAAATTTCATTCAAAATATATATTTGTAAATAGGGTTTAGTTGTATTCAGAGGAAAAATTAGTTTTAGTGATGTTTGTCGACAACATATTTTTGAAAATTTTGTTGCAAAACACTGAATACTGAATGAAAAGGAAATTAATTTTATCGTGCCATATTGGTGCCGATTGTTTATTAACCACAGAAGCATTATTTCACTTTACCCACCAAATAATATTTAGAATCATATGCCTAAAAATCTAAATGTATTTAACAATAAAAATAATTTTTACAGAATCAATTTCTCGAATGCTTTCGCACCATAGTAAATACGTTTTCGACTCTACCTTGATTTAAACTAATGTTTCTTAGAGAAGCAGATGGCTATTTTCTACCAAAACAACGTCCAGAGTATCCTGTTCTTCCACCCCCCCCCCCCACCCCGTCTAATTGAATCAAAGGAACTTCAACACCATGTATTTAGTCAGAAGAAGGGAGGTAGGCCTTTCTTCAGTACTCCTCTATCCCTCTTTCCGATATAAACACGTGACCAAAAAATGTTACAACTAAATTAAAGAGGGTTTGTGACTCCTAAGTAAAATACACTATTTAATCTTAAGGGTGGGTAAAATGAGGGCAGCTAAGAGAAAGTTCGCCCTCATTGGCGTGTATAGGGAATGAATAAGACAAAATGATGATTTACATTTGTGAAACTTACCCTTAGAGCTTTCGGTCAGAACTCAAACCTTGATCTCACTTCTATTAGTAATCCAGTTTAGTGTGAGTCCTGATGCCTTAGTCAATGTTGCCACTGGTGTAGGTTTAACCTTTAATAATATTAAACCCCGTTCCACTGTTTATTTATAGCTTATTTCTGATCTCTATGCAGAAATGCCTTAACTTTCCTGTATGTATTTTTTTCATTAGTTTAGCCTATACCAAACCTTCCTAGACTGTGGGTCACGTAACTGAATATGGGATCACGAAAAATTTGGCAACAGTAAAAGGTTTCTAAACGCGCAGCGACAAAAAATTTATACAAAATCAAACGCGTAATGAATCCGAGGTGTTTCTGGAAGCTCTCGCCTATGTTACATTGTACGACTTCACTGCAGCCTTGGTTCTGACACACCAGAATGTAGGGTACCATTTATGTCAAGAGAAAAAATTGAGAGTTTTATTAAATAGTTAACATAGGAAAGAATAGGGTGGGAAATGGTTCTCTATAAATGTTTACAGCTAAAGATGATTTTATAATTGAAAATAACCTTACCTAAGATTTAATTGTAAGAGTTATAATTTATAATATGACGTGCCTTGAAACACACAGTTTCAGAAATACTTCCCTTCAAATTTTTACTATAGATTTTAACTTGGTTGGGTTCATAAATCCTACTCATTGAACTAAAAAAAGTCAGTCATCTGCCATTAAGAGTTCAAGAAGACTTTGGCGAGTTATCAAGCGACACAGTTTTAAAACTTGAGTTTCCTAAAATGAATCGTTAAATGAATTTTGGCTTGGGATTAGGACAGAATTTACAACAATTTCTGAAATGGCCCTAAACATACTTCTGCCATTTCATACTACGTATTTAGGTGATGTGACTTTTTTAGCATTGGCGATTATAAAATCAAAATATTGATCAACTCTGAAAAACGTTGATGATGCTCTACTTTCTGCTCTATAAAATATCAGTCAAGATGAAATTTTTTATGTAAACATAAACAAGCAAATTCATCTCATTACTATGCAAATTTGCTTTTTTCCTTTTAAAAAAATGGTAAAATAATATGTACACCAAGAAAATTGTTTTAAAATATTTATTTTGTTATGATTTATTATCAATAAATGTTTTATTTGTATATTTATTTTATATACCCGGGTCTGTGTAAAAATTTCTCGGGCAAAAAGGGATCACGAGTGAAAAATGTTAAGCAGCCCTGGCCTATACGACGCTTGTGTTTGCTCTTGTGTGGCCGCACCTTTAAATAAAATTGATAATGATAATGATAAATATTATTAGTGATAAGATGTTAATGGCTGTTCATATTTTTAACAACAGACTAATACTAATGACTAATAATATAGCTATATGTGAGGCTATTGCTTTGATAAAATGGTTTTGTATTTATTAACACTATGAGTGATTAGTTTGCACAAATTGCATATCCGAACAATAATGTATCCAAGGTGTTCAAGCAACTTTAGTCAATGTAAGGTGTATTTTGAAAAATCTATAACTGCATTTTTAAATAAAATTTTAATTTTTCAAAGACTATTTTTATATCTTTAAGAGAATATTTGCATGAATCTTTTCACACTATTTTAAGGGCATACATATTCAAGCTATAATATTCATTTCTGAAGTCCTCAAACTTGGTATTTAAACTGTCTTCGTGACTTTAGAGATTTAAAGAAAATAAACATAATTTGGTTCGTTTCAGAAGTTTAACTTCTATAAATAAAATCAACTAAAACATTTCTCTCACAATATTTTCCCCCGAAATATTTCCAAACTAAATTCTACAAACATTTTGAGAGTTTGTTTGAGTGCTAATATTCCCCCCTTCCCCCACCTTTTCCACACACACTCACACATACACATACACACACATCATCCTACCCACCACTCAAACAGTGAACTCAGAGAACATAATGATTTAGATGGACCTTATTACGTAGACGAAACACTATTTCATTGTAATGTCGTGTCCCAGTCCCGGAATAGGTTTTTAACGTTCCTGGACAAAGGCCAACACTTCTAGCTTTGGATAAATACATATTTTTTCTTAAGAAATACGCATCGGACGGACGGGTTTTAACTCTCCCTCTTTTCTTGTTCAGTTCTTCTTCCGTGGTGCGGTTATGTTCTAATAAAAGAAGCTTTTGTTATTGTTAACTAGGTTAAGTTACAATTAGATTGGTTGTTAGGGAAGTTAAGGCCAGACTAGCCATGTTAAATAGCTTTTTAATTGTTATAAGGGGTATAACGAGGGTAAGAACGCTAAGGACCATTTCTAATCTATTTTTAATATGTTTCATGGACAATATTTATGCTTTAAGGTAGTGGTATTCAACATTTTTTGTTCGCATACCCCCAGATACTTGGGTTTTTTTTCCAACTTTTTAGGCCTAACACCAAAATTTTTCGTGAATAATTCAAGTTATACATATTCTATCATCTACATTTAAGAGAGCAAAAAAATAGTAATTTTTATCACATATCCATGCATTCGGGTCTTTTGTGGCTAGCCCTAAATCTGTCAATGATTATTCAGTGTTTATCAGCAACTAATAGGAATAAAAAGGTGTAAGAAGCTGTGGGAGAAAAGAAAGAAACGTACAAACTAATTATTACTGTGAGGAGTGAAACATAACGTATGAGGTGTTGGGGCATAAATAAAGATAAGAATATGAAAGTAGTAAAGCAGAGTAAGAAGCAAATAAGATTAAAAGAAGGAGAGAGACTACAGATATTAGTTTGAAGAAAACAAGAGGATGTTCTGGACGTGGGTAAATACAGCAAATCAAGGAGTGCAAGGAAAACAAGAAGGCATTCAGAATGAACGTGGTGAGATTATCTGGGATGAAAACACTATAACAGAATGATGGAGAATATATTTGGAGCAATTATAGGTCGAGAACGTAGAGAAAGTAACAGAAATTAAAGAAAATGTTATAATAAATGAAAGAATTAACGAGGCTATAGTGTTGAGAACTATGAAATTGTTAAAGAATGGCAAAGCTACGGGCGTAGATGGTATCACAAGTGAAATACCCAAGTATGGGGTATGGTGCTATCTGTCAGATTATGTGAGTTGTTCGAAGTGTGTTGTTGTTGTATGTATGTATGTATGATGTATGTATGTATGTATATATGTATGTATGTATTTATGTATGTATGATTATGTATGTATGTATGTATGTATGTATGTATGTATGATATGTATGTATGTATGTATGTATGTATGTATGTATGTATGTATGTATGTAGTGTATGTATGTATGTATGTATGTATGTATGTATGTATGTATGTATGTATGTATGTATGTATGTATGTATGATGATGTATGTATGTATGTATGTATGATATGTATGTATGTATGTATGTATGTATGTATGTATGTATGTATGTATGTATGTATGTATGTATGTATGTATGTATGTATGTATGTATGTATTGTATGTATGATATTATGTATGTATGACTGTTGTCAACTTTAATTTTTGAGTTATGTAATGTTTGATCTGATAGTTGAGTAAGTATGAGTGTATCATATCAATTAAATACTATTATGGATGTATTACATACTATGATAGATTATAATGTTATTAAAGTAATAAAGCGCCTAAGATAATGTCGGTTTCCACCTGTCATACTAATACAGTTCATCAGTTTGAGTGTACATATTAATTAAATGCTACCTTGGTGATAAATAACTATGACCAAATTTATTAAAATTTCAGATTAATACTAACCGCTATGATTTGTTGTGCGATTAAGCTTACATAATAATATGACATAATCTAGTACATATTTTTATAAAACACTATGGTGAGAATACACCGAAGATTAATCTTCATTTTTAAATCCTAGGGGCATTAACCTACAAATATTTTCTTTTGTATCTTTATTTTATTTGCGTTGACAAACATAAATCATCTAAATAATTACGAAAGCACAAAGCCATGAATTGGAGTATTCTAATTTTAATATAATTTATTAACTCTGCAATCAGTTACTTATATGTATATTTTTGAAAGTAAACTACAAACTGATTTAATTCCACATTTTTTTTTAGATTTAGAATAGTAATTAATTTGAGTCGGATTCTAAAATCCAATAAACCACTTTAGTCCCATGTTATATTTTGTTGTTTATAAAGAGAGCCCGGATTTGTATGCACAATCAAATAGTAAAATATGCATGCAAATATGCACGAAAAATGTAGAAAAATATGCAATATAAAATGAAAAAACAAATAAACAAAAATCAAATAAACTTTTTGTTTTGTGGAAAATCTTGCCTTATCCATAGATGTTACAGTATATTGTGAGTAAAGTCATACCGATATTTTCTACTGTGACTCCACTAAAACCTTCACTGAAGAATGCTTTATACAATGAAAAGGTTCATTTCTACATCACAGGTGCATGTGAAAAACCCCACAATTTTTATCATATTCTGAAAATTGATAAATGACAACTTGACACGGGAATAGAACCCTGGACATTTGGCTTAGTACGCCATTGCTCTTACCACTGAGCTATCCAGGATTCGTCCCGTGCCCATAGTCATTCATCACTCTTCACTCATATTTTAAGGCAGAAGTCTATGATGGACATGTGAAATTGTCGGCTACAAATGTGTGATTAATTAAGATCACGAGCTATCAGATAACGCAGCCACCTTCGACTCG
Source organism: Timema cristinae (assembly GCA_039000515.1). NCBI lineage: Eukaryota > Metazoa > Arthropoda > Insecta > Phasmatodea > Timematidae > Timema > Timema cristinae. The sequence continues at coordinate 48,028,575 of JBCFYV010000012.1, forward strand.
GTATTGGATTATGATAATTGTACAAATGGCTTCAATAATCCAATTACTGAGTCGAAGGTGGCTGCGTTATCTGATAGCTCGTGATCTTAATTAATCACACATTTGTAGCCGACAATTTCCACATGTCCATCATAGACTTGCCTTAAAATATGAGTGAAGAGTGATGAATGACTATGGGCACGGGACAATCCTGGATAGCTCAGTGGTAAGAGCATTGGCGTACTGAGCCAAATGTCCAGGGTTCGATTCCCGTGTCAAGTTGTCATTTATCAATATTGTCTGTATAAATAATTAGAATTACATAAACGATAAAGTTGGTCGTGAAAAATTAACACCCAGAAAAGAAGAGGAATCTACCATTTTATGAAAGTAAAAGTTCAAAATTATATATCTGGTGATTGATGAAAAAAAAAAAGACCTGTATAGTTTTAAAGGTAATGCTAATTCTAAATCTTATTTTAATGCTTATTTTTTGCATTTTTACAACTTTAGAATATTTGTATTTAAATCATACACGTAATATCCACTTTGATTAACATTCCTTCAAAATTAATAATTTCAAAATACCAAACAAGGTTTTAAATAAAATAAAACAGGAAATACTTACATATCCCTCTATTAGAAGCAGCAGACTGCTTGACCCCGTGACATCACTCCAAATGGAGTTGCTCTACATAGTGGATTTACTTTTATATATATATATAATAATGAATATGCAGCAAGCACTATTCATGAGAGTTATTAAAATATATATAATATAGATTTATATGATATATAAATAAGAGCTAAATAATCTCTGAAAGTATTTAATATAAAGATAATAGAATTTAAGGTAACTGAAACTGTGCCAGACTCTGACATTAAGGTGGTATGGTGGTGAATGAAGTAGATAAATATTTTGGTACATTTTTTTAAAAAAAACTATATTTTTCTGAAATAAATGAAATATCATTTCAGTAAATACGTTTATTTTAATTTTCTACACACATATATATAAATGGTTATTGAATATTTCTCAATAACATAGTGGTATTGGACGAAAAACATTTAAATACAATAAATATTCATAGTTATATTTATGACAAATAATCAAAATCTGTTGATTATATTATGTATAGAAAATTAAACAAACTATTCCTAAAGAAACTATATTTGATTTATTTAAGACAACAAATATTATTAGTCATTAAAACTAAATAAAACAAAACTTTAGCTCATGATCCCCACCAGAAATGTCCCACCAATTCAACTAACCATCTTACAAGAATGTGAAAATAATGCAGGCTAAGGAGAACCAATTATAGGTATACACATAAGTTAACGTCGAAGTGCAAATTGAAATAAAAAAATCAAGTATATAGTAAAGTTAAAGGTTTCATTTATTTAAATATCGTATTTTCATTTTTATACTTCAACACAAATGTATATAAACTTGATGAGATAAATGCAATATTTAATTTAGCTAAGCACATTTAATTTTTTTTATGAAAATGTTGATTGCATTTATATAATTTTCTGAAATGGTTTTATTTTGATGAGTGTGGTTGAGAAAGGTATTATTTCTTCCATTAGTTGACACAATATTCATTTAGAATACGTAGTGTGCGCACAAAGTTAAAGTAAGTTTGAATAAGGAAAATGTAAAATAGGTTTTGCTCAAACGATCATCCAGATTCTCGTAGAAGCTTTGGTTTCTGAGTAACTTTTATAAAATATAAAGTTAAAATATTTCTTAGAAAAAGATTTTTTGTATGCTTGCTTTATTATTTAATACTAGCTGGTGTATTCGTTCTTCGCACAGGGTATTTATAAAGTAAATTTGTTATTTTTTGGTATATAAAATTAACCACAGGGAAAAATACGAAATCTTAAATTCATGTTTGAATATCAATCTTTTATTGGTTTAAATTGGGTTACAAAACGTGAAAAGTAAATGTCAAAATAGTGATATAATCGAAACATGTGTTAAAAGCTCAAATTTATTTTGAAGGCTAAAATATAACTTATTGTACACAATCTTTGACCATTTGCCTATTGGTGTTAGTAAAAAGAGAAAGAAGAATGATATAGAATAAATAATTACTATGTAAAGAGTTAAAACAAATAAGAGCTACATAGTAGTTCTACTGTAACAGTTTACAGTTACCAAAGGAATGATTTATTTTAAACGTTTCTGGACTGCTTCGATCCACTATTTTGAATCCACCATATTCTATTTCTGCTTTTGGACTTTAATAGAGAACATTAGCTTAAGACATATCGTTATGCCAAATTTTAGATTCCTAGGATGTTTGGAAGTGTTCGAATAAACAATGCGGACAGACAGATATCAAAACTATATCGAATTAGGATGTTCAACATCCAGCTACAATATTTATAAAATTTATACTTTTACAATCACAAGATAGCCATGATAGCCCCAAACCAAATAGGTTAACCAATAGATTTTTAAAACATTGTTGGAAACGAAACATTAATCAGGCCACTAATGGAGTGTAAAATCGAAAGCAATTAAAACGTAATATTTACTCAAGAGTGAACATAAGTTATTTGAAAATAAATTGTATACATTGTTACAAAAACATAAAATAAATAAATGATACGATGCATCGCCAAGACTCTCTTTTATCTTATTACTAGAAGTTTGACCACGGTAAAAATAGCTCAATCAAAATTATATAAAATTAGGATGATCATCATCTAGCTATCAAACCTTTTATAGTTCCTTCCTGCATAAACTTGAAATAATTCAGGCAATCCCAAACCAATTATGTCATTCAATAAATATAAAATAAATTAAACCCTTTAAACATAATATTACCTAGCTCACAAACTGAATACAGAAACGATCATTGAAAATGTTTTATTTGCCTAGGTATAGAAAAATAAGTGAAACAAAGTAATAGACATTGTTATAAAATAATGTTGACACAAACATCACCAGGTTTCATCAAAGAGAATACGGATACATAATTAATAAGCACCATGGTTTCTCAAGCTATGCTCTGACCTATGTGCCCAGAAGTTGTTTATTTTAATTGTTATATCACTCTTAGATAACGTAGCCTTCTACTTTTATTCACGCAATCTCAACGATAATGGACACCCTTTAAAAAATATATTGATTTTTATCCGTTTATCTTGAAGTTTTTCATATGCTTATAAGATTTTATTTTTACCGTATCGTGAAGGTCCGTTAATAATATTTAAGAAAACTTTAGCTACCTCCAAGCCCCAAATTCTCACACCCCTATTTTGAAATTCATATCTTTCTATCTTTATGGGATTCTGGATTGGTTTAATTACCTTATAACTAGATTTAATTTTTTTGTCACACCAATAAGTGGTTGTTAATATTAGTTTGTTCAATCCACACAATTTCCTAGTCCCCCGTTTTAAATGGGTTCAGTCTTCTGGCTATTAGGAGTTGTCCCCCACTTTTTTTTAAATTTAATTTTCCTACTCCACCAAAAAGGGTTTTTGTTCAGACTTCTATGGCTAGTTGGGGTTGACCTTATAGATCTGACATATTTCAATATTCTACTACCCTGATAAGTAATTTGTTCTTTTAATATTTGAAATTTCAAAATTCTTATTTCACCAACCCTCAATTATAATATTATTAATTATCTAACACTTAGTTTGTTATTTTAAGTGATTCCTCTGTAAAACTGGCCCATTTAAATTTTCTACTTCATCTAAAAGGGTTTTTCCCCCTAGTTTCTACACCCTCCCCAACTCCCTTATTTTAGTGACAATTTAAAATTTCCGGACGTTTATGATTATTTGTATTGGTCCCTATACTTGCCTGTTCAAATTCAATTTTCTAGCAAACAAGAGTAATTGTTTCCATTAGTTTTGAAAATTTTAATACCTTCTCCCACCCCCTCAAAATTTTTTGAACCTCTAATAACAAATTTAAAATGTTAATACTTATTTGGTTATCTGGAATGGTCTTCATACTTACTCGACTGCCAAATTTAAATTTTCCACCCCACCAATTTTTTTTTTTAATTTTGGCTATACAGTACCCCTCTCCTATCCCCTAAGTGCCGTTATTAAAAATTTAATTTTCAGATTTTTTACTATACTGAGAAAAAGGTTATTAGTTTCTATTCATTTTAGCCCCACCACCTCCTGCGCCTCCCCCTCAGGACTCATCATGTAGGTGCCTCAAAAAAATTAATGTCATATTTGTATTCTATTACCCCCCCAAAAAAAACTAATTATCAAATTTCATTGAGCTCAGAGGAATTGAGATTTACCACCCCTTTCTGCCTCTCTCCCCTCCTTAGGAGATGGAATTTGAACCCCCCTCCCAAAAAAAAAACAACTCACCAAATTATAGAAAAAAACCTTCATTTAATATTTCAACGCTCTAGCACCACTAGTTTATTTAAAACATACATCAATACATTCTAAAAACCCTCCATTTTCAACCTTAAGAGGCTGAAATTTGAAAAATCCTGAATTATCTCTTATTTAGGCACTAAAACGAAACTTCACGCAAAATTTCTAGTTATCCAGAGTAGTACATCAACCTTACTAAAAAATTTCATTTTATGCCACACCAAAAAATATTATTTTTCAAAGTTTTTCTAAAATTTTCTTCCTCCACTTACCCCTCCCTATGCCCCCCAATTTTACTGACCCTTATTTAGAAATTACTATTGTCTAGACGCTTTTAGATATCGAAATGTATCCCTCTGCAACTATTTAAATATTTCAATCTCTTATGATACGAGAATTGTTTTATTCTATTAACTTAAAAGATATTTTGGGGGACTACTTCCCCCCATATTTCGGTTATTAGTTTTGAAATTGAATTATTTTTTTTCTGAGCGTTTGTGGTGGATATTATACCTACGTCACAAATTTAAATTTTCTACCAAATGAAAAGTAATTTTTACATAGGCTTTGGAAATTTCGAAATTTTCCACCTCACCAACCTCCACTTATAAATTTCAAATATTTAAAAATGTGTAACTTTTATTTGTTAAATAAACACGATTTTCCTAGCAATATGAAAACAAAACATCCAAAACAAATTACTATTTCTCCTTTTATTTAAGATTGAAATGTATTCTATGAATTATCCTTTGGATAGCAGTTTATTTGGTGATCAAGTAAGGGGGGGGGGGGGGGAGAAATGAATTCTACATTCAACAGGAGAATACAGTGATTGATCATGGGATTTAAAACAGAATATTAGAAAAAACATCAATTTTATATGATTTTAGTAGAAATAATACACCCTAGATGTTGATCGGAGGTCCAAGTTATGACCATGTGAAATTTCAGTACAATTAGTTCAATGGTTTGGGCGTTTGAGCAACAAATAGAACGACATTTCATTTTTATTCAATTATATTAGTAGGATGTTTGCTTTCATCCCAAAACAATTGTTGTAAAGGAGATTTGTAGTTGGTTTGTTGCTTTTCCAAAACCCTCACTGCCAAGGAGACTTACAATAAATAAAGTCAATATATTTGAATTATTACATATTTAAAACGTAAATTTAAACTCAATAACAGTCAGTTTTTCGACAATGCTTCGTTCGCTTATGTGAGAGTGGGATGATCTAACTTATGGCTTACTATTCTTAAATATAATTAGTACAAGAGAAGAGATCCCATCTTGATCTGACAATTAATTTATTAGTTTACTTGCAACCAAAAACAGTCAGGCAAAAATCGAATGTAGATACAGATTTAGAGTTTTATTAATTATTGTGTGGATGGATATATAGTTTTAATTTCTACTTAATTTACAAACCTCATTTTTTTGAAATATTACATCCTATATCTTAATTGTTAACCATTTATTATAACGGGTAAGAAAGAGATTTTTATAGGTTTCAAAGACATCCGTGATAACAGAGAAATAAAAACCACAGTGCTAAATAATAAGAGGAAAATGAATACAAGTTCACTAATCAAGATTCAAAACGTGGCCTCTCCCTAACCAGGGATTTAGTAGATGCTAATCCTACATCTTAGGCTGAGTGACCACCACTGTGACAATGTAACATTGCAAGCTTGGATCTATTTAGTGAAGTTCTTACTGCCGTGTTTCAACATTTTAATTTGGAATCATAAAAAATTATGGATGATATGTCTATACTCAATTTAGTATATAATCTTGCATTGAATAGGTGAAGCCAACTATTTCCAAATTTACCAGTGAAGTAGCGATTTGAAAATATATGAAACGTATTCACACGATCATTATTTTAATTTTTTGTTCTGTGAATAGCTACCGTTACCAAAAGCAATAAAATTTCTTTCGGGAAATCGACTTTGTATGTATAAAGTAAAAGTTTAGTAGGCCTAAATATTTTGAAAATCTGGCATATTTTTTAATAAGAATGGATCTATAAAATACATTTTAAAACATTAATTTCCTTAATTATATTTTCGTGTTTAGTTATTTAGGTAATTTTTACTTCTATGCGCATTTAATGCTTGCATCTAAAAATTCAAAAGTCACAAATATTTCAATATGATTTTAGTTTGTTTGTTTTTTGTGAATTTTTTTGTGTTTTACCTTTCTTTTACCAGACATAAGAAAAATCTAGTTTTTTTTTCCTCTGCTAACAAGATGCGTGGAAGCTCTTAGCATGCTTCACAAGCTAGGAAATATGAAATGTTTATTTATTGTTTTGATATCACCTGACCTACCTCAAATGAACCAGACGCTTACATTTACCATTTTTATGACAGCGATAGCTCTGTAAGAAATGGACGCTTACACTGTGGTAGCTAAATAAGCAAACGTCACCTTAACTGACCGTCCAAATAACTTTATGGATCTAATCATAATTTTAAAAAGTCTATCTTACTACCGATTAAGGACCCCATATACTTGGAAATAAGTACATTCACAGTGAGGAACTTCTAACAGCTTTAAAACTACTAAAAGTACCCTCGACTGACTATCTCAGAAGGTTATATTATGACCCTGTTAATAAATAGCTATTTGTAAGTTTCTAATCATTAATTTTGATCCTCTACAACATTTAGCATGAAACGTCATTGAAAAATATCTAACTTCATATTTTCATGATTTTTTACTAAATTATAAAACTCGAAAGGTTGTTTAATCCCACGGGGACATGTTGATACCATTCATATCTATAATCAGCATGGTGTTGGTAAGATTAGTATATGTGGAATAGATTTTACTCTCTCACAAGACCTAGTAGAGAGAAAATATTGTGATCGTTAAAAAAAATTTGATTACATATTTTGATGGATGTCAACCCTCTGAGCCCAGCTAAGGGATGTTTGCAATGCAGTTTGTCTGTCGATCTGATACTCGGCCTAGAGTCTAAACCAGGGGTTCCCAAACTTGTTGAAACTACGCCGAACTTCAAATGCAAGATTTTCTGGGTGACGGTGCTAAAATTTGATTTGGTGGCATATTTTTAAAGAAAATTGTAGTTTACTTAAATAGCTTGTATTATTTTAAATGTAAAAATACAAAATTTGAGCCAAATTTCATAACTGAATAAGAAGGAATAGAGTAGACATATTTTTGCTGTACATGATCTCATGTGTACAGTTTGTTCATAATGGTGAAACATCTCATCCTGTATTTTATGATTTTAGTTTCATTTTTTTCATTAACATTTTAAAATGATACACATTCTTACACGAAACCTCTTTTAGAAGAACAAACACATTGGACGTGATATGTGACTCTTTATTCAAACAGTGACGAATGCATACAAGAAAAAATCATGTGTTTTCTTGTATGATTAATTATTTCATTCTTTAAAATATGTACGAGAACACATATTTAAATATGCATGTTTCATTTAACAATACACTATAAGTTTTAGTTTTTACTTATAGCCGCGACGCTCTAGGGCGTTGCGATGCATAGTTTGGGAAACCCTGATCTAATTCATATTTTACGATCTAGTTAAATCTTGGTATATAAGGCTTTTATAAGGCTCCTAGATACATTTTTGAAATTATATATCTAACCCTAAAATGAAAGGTAGTTTACTAGTCGGTTAAAATAGAAAAAAAAAAATCATAAAATTGGCTTTAACAAGTTTGATTAAAATTGGTATCTAGGTAGGCCTACTGTTTAGCATTACGAACAAAATGGCGCATCTCACAATCCCAGGAAAATGATTTTGGGGGTATTTTATATTTGCAGAAATTTCCTATTTTGATTATACTCCATAAATATTTGAGATAAGAAAAAACTTAATATAAATTGACCAATGAATACAAACAAATTTTATTTGGTATAATATTTAAAAAAATCTATATTTATCTAGTAATTGTATATAAAATATTTTCTCTAAAATAGAGATTTGGGAAATGGGGTAGTTGAAAATGCACTGAACAATTAAAAAATGTTTATAACAGTGTATATTATTTTTATGTGTGCTCTGGTGAAACATAATTTTCTTTATTTGCCATTATATTTCTATATCATATATATTATTTGGTTCAACATATCTTACGAGCTATAAATATAATTATTTAGGAGCGAGAAAGTCTGTGCGTTGTTACTTGCACTGTACTATTATATTCCCACTACGATATAGTTGTGATGAAACTACTCGTATGAAAAACGTTACGTTTGAAATTGATATTTTATATCACACCATTTGAAGTGTTTGCTCTTTAACGTCTTTTCTCAATTGTTTTGTTTCACCAATTAAATCTTTAATTAGTATCATGTTAGGGTTATTTTAAATTTTTTCCAATACAGTTCTTAAGTAAATTTAAAGAGAAAGAGAACATGTTATTCTCTGATATTTTGTAAGGTACCGGATGGAAGGCGAAGGAAAGGAAGGCACAAATGTGTGAACCTGATAGAGTATCAAAAGGAATAATTTATCGGCACAACCCCGTGTTTAAGGAATCAGTACGCAATACACAGTGTACCAGCAACTACACGGGTGTTCTGCGCATTTTCTATCAGAACCCTCACTTATTTTAGTCAACCACTTACATAAATTCTATTCTTATTATGACCAACAAGGTCAAAATGCCCTCAACTACTTCCATTTAAAATTCAGTCCTCGCATCCAATGTTTCTTGCCATTGATAAAGTGGTGTCTTTCATTGTTCCACAAAACTCCTTATTCTACAATATTGTACAATATGTTTCTGTAACAGTGTATATGGTTTCATTTATGCTCATTGGTGAAATGTAATGATATATTTTCCATCAAACGTCTGTAAGAATGTTTAAATGGTTTGACCCTGATAAATTCCACTGCTCTCTAATGAATACTCGTGGCTACCACATTACGACGCAGCATCTGGATCGAACGTTTATTTATCTAAGATACACGTTATTCTTTGGGTGAGACGGGTTCTTAAATTGTGCTAAATAAGCAAACGTCCTCCTAAACAGAAGCTACAAAAAAAAACTAATAATGATTTCTAAATTATCCCTTGAATGTTTAAAAACATGAATGTATGTAAAAAAAATCGAAAAATTAGAGAATGAAAGAATTGTATGTTGTTGTTTTTACTGTCGGCGTAATATCTCGTGTGTTACAAAAACTGCCGTCCGATTATTTTTGGAAAAAAGCCAGAACTATTTCACTTTTCAGTTGATTTGAGAGAGTCAACCATTCTAGAGAACTTGTTCAACAATGTAACGTTCAACTTGTCACTCTTATTCAACGCAATGGCTTTCCTAGAAAGGTCACCGCTTTCAATAATTCTTACATTTGCAACTTTTATTAATATTTTTAAATTAAACGTTAATTGGTTAAGTCACGTTTTTTGTTTCTTTATATTGCTACACCATATGAGGCGTTGCGTGCGAGAAAGGCGAACTCAACAAGAGCATGTTTTGAATAATATCATTTTCAACTTTTTAGGCTGGGGAACTCAACAACAGGAACAATAATATTGTATGTATGTAAATGCACAAAGTCGAGATTCACCCTCCCTTCTCCTCTCACAATTTTTCTTCTCTGATCTAACGTGTGAGTGTATAGATGGCAAAAAAATAAAATTAATAAATAACAAAATGTATTGAAAAATATTTAAACTGATTACTAATACATTTGAATATAAAAATACTGTACAAATAACTTTCTGATAAAACATAGACATCATAATCAACTTGATCATCATCGTTTTCTTCTTCGACATCGTCAGGAAATTGTAAAGTTGTTGGCAGATGTTGTTGTGTTTCCAATATCCCTTCGAAGTATCTACTCCAAGGTAAAGGGACTTACGACAGTAGATCTCGGATGTCTTTCAGCTTTTCAGGAGCCGCAACAACAGGAGAATCGTAAAGTTGGTTTATTTCTTCGTTTCCAAGATTGAAAGTCTGGGCGTTTAAGTAGGGCTTTATCCCTTTTGGGAGTTTTATGGAAAGTTTGACATCTAAGTTGTAAGTTTTGTGGATATAAAAACCCTGTTTGTAGTTTTGATTGAATTCAAATACTGCTCCTTCTTTGAATTTCGCTCCTGTCAAGTGAGTTTTTGTGACTGTCTTTGCAGAGCTGTGAAATTTTTTAGATGATTGAGTGAGTTCTACAACTTTAAAAGGTGTTTTTCTTGCGGCATTTCTGAATGAAGTACGCATAGTGGTCTTTAGAATACACATTTGCGTGTTGTATCTCTTTTTCTATGTGCCCGAAATCTCGGTCACAGGGTAGATAGGAATGACCGGGTATCATGAAGTAATGTTTAATGAGATCAAATAGTTTTTTATGAATCAATGATAGATTGGCAAGAACGACATTGATGTTCTTATTTTGACCAAAACAATTATCGCTGAACATGATAATCTTTTGGTTTTTATTTGGAACGTTTGGGGAAGAGATTGTTGAGTTCGCCCTTATTGCCCGCACGCTGAACGGTCAAAAGTGATACAAGTTTATTTTAAAGCCTTATTTTCAGGGGCTAGAAGGACGAACTCCACAAACTAGAACTATGAGCATGCGCAGTAGATGTTCCTGAACACGATGGATGAAAAAAAAAAAGGTCCGATGTTGAGTTCGCCCTTCTTGCACACAACGCCTCATATAATGTCTTATTACATGCCATCCATCCTCACTTACCTATGGGTTTTTTTCCCACTAAGTCATGGTATCTCTTCTAGATATAATCATTATATTAATGACTTTTAAGAAAGAGGCATGAAGAAGGTGAAACTTTTGAAGAAATATATTCATATTTGCGTAGCGGGAGAGATGGGGAACTATCTAGGAAAATTATTATTATTATTAATATTATTAGCAGCGCGTCTTACTACCCGTTCGGGTTATACGCACTTACGCTAATGTGTAATGGTAGGGTGATTGTGAGATGAAATGAAGGACCTACAGTTTAACGTGGAATCCGAACCACGGTGGAGGCCTGGCATTCCACACATTCACAAGATGTCTTGTCAGAGGTGATCTAGGAAAATCATTCACTATATTTGCACCCGAGCGAGATTGAAGCTCTGATCCTTCAAACATATGTGTGGGTCCTGGACTCAATCCAAAATATAGTAGAAAATATTTTATAGCAAAATTGATTTATTTTTAGAAAACATTTTTTTTTTCTCCTAACGCATTGAATGAGTTATTGATATTACGACAACAAAATACTATCAATAGCCTAGCAATTAAAATGAATGTAATTAAAGTCCAGATTTGTTATTTGATGAAAGAATTTTGCTGACAAACTAGTCAAAACATAATGGCTACTAAAATATAGTTTAAAATAAATGTTAGGTTACACCTCACATACTTTCTCTCTCTCTTTTGTCATAAAATAGAAATATTTAATAAAAAACTATTAAACTTTGTGAAACAAAATCATATACGGTACATTGTTGCATAAACACCACACAAAATAGCATAAATGAAATAATATGTACTGTTACATAAACGTTGAGTAAATAATAATACATCTCTCCTTCAGAGAGATAACAATCAATTTCATATTTCAAAGTACTCCATAGAAAATATATTTTTGCTTATAGCTCAGAAGTTATTGATTTTATAAAACATATTCTTGATTAAAATATTTTTATTTTTAATAGAACTACAGTTTTATAATAATAATATGTGAGTATCTAACATCTCAAATCGTTGCGGAGATATGATCAATATTTGAAATTACCTCTTCTATAAAGAGCCCTTAGGTCATTTTCATGAGAAAACGAGATTTGCAATTTTGTTTTAAGGGTTTAAACAATGCTTAGATACAAAATCTAATCAAAATTGTTAGAGTGGATGTTGAAAAAATGGATTCTCTGATTGCCCTTCTGTTAACAAACTTTAATTTTAGGGTTAGATATCTAATTCCAAAAACTCCTCGGGGGAAACCTTAAATTCCAAGCTGTATTCTGATCGGTTAAATAGTTTCGACTATCGGCCGAGATACAGACTGACAAATATACAGACAAATGGAGGCGAAGACCCTTTTCTATTTCAGAGGGTCATGAAACGTCGACATTTATCAAGATCTTGAGTTAGATTTTTTTTTAAGATCACAAACAATACTTTTCTCTCCAAGGGTCGAGAGAAAGTAAAAATAGTTAAATGAATTGTTCAGAAAATGAACACTTGTATTATTGATAACTATATAACGGTTTTAAAATTGTTGACAAAATTAAGTAATTAAATAATCTTGTTAAATATTCCTGCCCTTCCTTCATAAAATTGTTTATTCGAGAGCTATTTTGACAGTTTCTGTCATTTTCAATCATAAAACAAGTAGTAGTAATCCAAGAGGATGCGGGTATACCGTTTCTTAGTTCAACATCCCTAATCCCTAACACAATAGTGTGATTTGCACATTTGCGAGTAACCCGGACCAGATAGTAATACGTGGTCCTGAAAAATGAAAAAATTATGGCGTGACATTTTTTAACAGTTATATAATTTACTAAAAACAAGTTTCATAAGTTTATTCGTAAAGTAATGGAGAATACGATATTTTTACTTCCGTCCTAATATACATGCAAACATAGGCAGTAAAATAATAATAATAATAATAATAATAAACCAATATTCAAGAAGTCATATATAAAATAACTGTTTAAATGATCTGAGTTAAACCCGCAAATTTGGGTTCACGGACAAAAATGCCAGTATCACCTAGGTTGGTTTAACGATGATATGAAGGTCAGATTTTGAATCTCATCTGGATATAGACTTAAGAGGGATGTTCTTTTTCTTAAGTCCTTTTCCATTCTCCCTTCATGCGGATGTGATTATGCGTCATCTTAAATCTAAAGCGTGTTGCAGTAGAATTATGGTAGAAAGAAACATTAAGAAAAGACGAATATATTTTTGCAGCCAAAACTGACAGCATTTTACAATATTATTACGGGTGTAAATGGGGTATATTATTATTATTATTATTATTATTATTATTATTATTTTTATTCGCACCGCATCTTACTACCCGTTCGGTTTACACGCACTTACGCTAATGTGTAATGCTAGAGTGATTGTGAGATGAAATGGAGGACCTACAGTTTAACGTGGAATCCTAACCACAGTGGAGGCCTGGCATTCTACACATTCACAAGTTGTTATTAATACACGTCTTGTCAAAGGTGAAGGAAGGGTTTGGCAATCAGATAAATCTGTGCTGTGACCGAGGATTGAACACTGGACCCCCAGCACAGAAGTCCGACACCTTACCCCTAGACCACCAGGTCACCTACGTGGTTTCTTATATTACGTGTTAAAAAAGATTAGAATGTTCGAAAAAAAGTACTTAGGAAGATATTTGGTCCAAAAATGTATGAGGTTATTGGGGAGTGAAGGAGGTTACATTATGATGAGCTATATACCCTGCACTAATCACAAAAGATTGTTAGGATAATCAAGTCTCGTAGATGACGGTGGGCAGGACATGTAGCGTGAATGATAGAATTTAGAGCCGGGTTCAGGGTATTGACTCGCAAACCCAATGGGAAGAGACCATTGGTAAGACCTAAATGCAGATGGAAGGATAACATTAGAATGGATCTGAAAGAGATGGCGGATTGGATAGAACTAAGCTAAAAATAGGGATAAGTGGTAGTCATTTGTAGGTTTAGCGATTAATTTTTTACTGATATGGTATATCACAGTTGATCGATTTGGCCCCCTTAGAGCTCATGCAGGGAACGCGCCGACAGGGATCATCGAGGTATATGGTATATTGATCGAGAGAAGCAGCAGTCTACAGCGACCAACGATCTACCAGGCGACACATACGGAAAAGCAGAGGAACATCGGAGATAACATCAACAAATCAGTCCCATAGGACGGGCCTGGTGCCCAGTCCCCACGCAGCCCATTCCTATTCCCGATACTAGATAGGGAACACAAATAAAAAAGCGGCCCCTTATAGGGCCAACAAACCCGAACACTACACTAAACATGGAAGACGACTCACTGGCCAAGGAGATTGAAATGGAGGACTACCTCACCGATGAAGAATTCACAACTCTTCTAAAAAGTAGATTTTCCTCGAAGGAAAATACCGCAGACAAGAACTTCAAAATTGTTACAAAGAAACGACAAAGAGCCCTACCAGAAGAAGGCACGACCCCAAAGAAGACAACCAAGACTTCATCAAGTTTACCAGTCAACATAGAGACCAGCAATTCCTTCGAGGGATTACCTATGGACGAAGGAGCACATGAACATCAACAAGGAGCTGCACAACAGAAAGCTACCCAAAATATCAAGCACAATAAACCACCACCAATAATAATAACCGATACAAATAACTATATGGCAGACACTAGGGCATTAAAAGGCATCTCAGAAGGGTTCATGAGGGTAATTCACACGAGGGAAGGGCTAAAATATCTTTTTGACAATGCAAAGGACTTTGACGGTGCTAAAAAATACCTTCAAAAGAATAACCGCAATTACTACACATTTTCACTACGTACAAATGAACGAATCAAGATCTGCATCAAAGGGCTGCCCCCATCCATGCCACCAGAACAAGTTAAAGAAGAGCTAGAAGCTTTAAGCTTTAACATCACTGACATAAGGCAGCTGCAATCCAGAAGGGAGGGAGTAGCACGAGACCTCGGAGTCTTTATTGCCACGCTCCCCAATACAGAGGAAAGTAGACAAGTATACAATTTGACAGTTTTATATTACACAAAGGTGACCATAGAATCATTTAAGCCAAGAAAGGAACCCACACAATGCTACAAATGTCAAGGCTGGGGACATATCAGAATCAATTGTAACCTTCCTCCAAAATGCGTCAAGTGCGCTAAAAGCCACCTTACGGAAGAATGTGGCAAGAAAGATAGGTCAACTCCTGCAAAATGTGTCAACTGTGGAGGGGACCACCCCGCAAGCTACAGGGGATGCCAAGCAGTACCCAAACACAGAAATAACAAAATAGTACCGACAAACGCATTAGAGAAAGAAGTAGTTACAATAGCAGACATCCGGGAACCAAGAACAAACTCAAAGCCAATGGAAAGATCATATAGCGAAGTTGCCTCTTATGTAAGAAGGGAAAACGAATCCGAAAGGTACGGAGTACAAATACAACAGTCAAGAATCACTAACGAAAGAAACAAAATTCAAGAAAATACCAGGCAAACCGAATTTAAAGAGATAATCACGTTTATGAAGGACTCCGATTTCACACAACTTATTGGTATACTTACTAACGCACTTCCCAAGATAAGACAAGCGACGGACAAACTGGCCAAAAAATGTTTACTACTAGAAATAATGTCGACTTACCTATTTGATGACTGAACGACTACAGGTAACAGATCACAAAGAACTAAAAATATTACACTGGAACGCCAACGGTATAAAACAACAGGAAACTGAATTGGTACATCTTTTAAACAATCTGGAAATCGACCTAGCACTGTTCAGTGAAACTCATTTAAAACCAACAACAAGATTTACAATGACAAACTACTACGTGATCCGCTCAGACAGACTAGTAGGCAAAGCGAGTGGGGGCACAGCCATAGCAATACGGAAACACTTTCCGTACAGATAAGTCAAACTTCAGGGACTCCGGAACCTGGAAGCTACGACCATTATTGCGAAAATTGGAAATGACGAGTTACTAATTGGGGCAATGTATAGACCTCCAAATAGAGAACTCCTACCCGAAGACCTTGATCTGATCACAGAACTATTTCACCCCTTTTTCTTGGCTGGCGACCTAAATGCGAAGAACCAGGACTGGTATTCAAGCTTAAACAACATTGCGGGAAGGACCCTGGAAACTCATGCTAATAGAAAGGGATACATAGTGACTGCGCCAACAACCCCAACAATATATCCTTATAACTCAAACAAACCGGACGTAATAGACTTAATTCTTACAGACACTGACCTACCCATAGACGAGCTACAAACATTAAATCATTTGGACTCTGACCATGTGCCTGTGTACTGCACCTTGATAATGGACTATAAGACAAACTGCAACATCAGGAGGAAAATAAAGAGGGAAACCGACTGGGAGGAGTTCGGTAACCACATAGAGCAATCAATACCGGGAAAGCCAAACATAATGACCATACAAGATATTGACACAGCAGTAGAACTTTTTACAAACACGATCAAAGAAGGAATAAAACTAGCCACAAGAACAACTAAAAGAAAGAACCCTCCAAATCCAACATCTAACGCAATAAATCCGGAGATAGAACGAGCAATCAAAGAAAAAAATCAATTAAGGAAACAATGGCAAAGGCACAGAGACCCTACAGACAAACATAGGCTTAACATAATAACAAGGGAGGTTAGGCACAAAATTGAGAATTGGAAAAGAGAAAACTGGAACAAAGCTGTAACTGAGGCCGGAGAGGACCCTAAAGTCCTTTGGAGACTAACCAAAAACTTAACAGGGAAAAGGAAACAACAACGTACAGGGGTAATTCATGGAGAAAACGGCCTGTGTTACGAGGCACAAGACAAGACTGATGCCATAGCAGAAACCCTAGAAACTCAATTCACTCCGAACCTGGAACCGGAAGATGAAGAATTCACCAGATCAAACAAACAATATTTAAGAGACTACTTTTCAAGACCAGTGACAGACGGTATCCAATATATTACTCCGAGAGAGACACAAGAAGTAATAACCACACTACCCAAGAACAAATCACCAGGTCCTGACGGCATCAGTAATGAAACCATAGCGAAACTTCCATTCAAAGCAATAGTTCACCTAACAGAATTATACAACCAAATAATACGCAAACACCACTACCCACAGGAGTGGAAAACCGGCAACGTAATAACCTTATCAAAACCTGGAAAAGATCCAATTTTTCCGCAAAACCGGAGGCCAATTACCTTACTAAATACCATGAATAAACTTTTTGAGAGACTTATTTTATCCAGACTGCTTGCAAGATTAAATGAAAAACAAGTGATTCCTAAAATACAATTCGGGTTCCAGAATAAACGTAGTACTACACACGCTCTAGTAAGACTGGCAGAGTACATAACAGAGGGATTTAACGACCGGAGACATACAGTGGCCATATTCCTAGACATGGAAAAAGCCTTTGATAAGGCATGGCATGCCGGAATATTAAGAAAACTGATCGATGCAGAAATCACAGCCGCACTAGTACATCTAATAAAAAGCTATCTGAATAAGAGACGGTTCCAAGTGAAGATGGAAGGATGTACATCACAAAACAAAGACATATTCTCAGGGGTCCCTCAGGGAGCAGTCCTCTCACCCTTATTATACAACCTTTACACCAGCGACGCACCGGTAGATCCGGGATGCGAACTGTTAATGTACGCAGACGACATGGTTATATACGCATCCGACAGGAATATCACGAGAGCAGAAAACAAAATTCAAAGGTACCTCCTCAACCTAGAGAAATGGTTCACCAAATGGAGGATTAAAGTGAACACCCATAAAAGCGCGAAAATCATTTTCACTAGGAGACGACCCAGTACTGACACCGAAACCCAACTATTTGGCTCAATCATACCAAACGAAAAAACTGTCAAGTACCTTGGGGTAACTTTGGACAGGCAGCTCACCTTCAGTGTTCACATCATAAAAGCTAAGAATGCAGCCATTGGAAAACTAGTTTCAATATATCCATTACTCAAATCGAATCAACTATCAAGAAAAATAAAAGTACAGCTGTACAAATCCTGATCCGCTCAGCCATCCTCTATGGTTGCCAGGTTTGGGGGTCTGCAGCGAAAGGGCACATCAAATTACTTCAAACTACACAAAATAAAATTTTGAAAACCATCCTCGGCATTGGGAGGAGGTCGTCAACCGATATGGTGCACACTATGTGCAAGATCAACACCATAAGTGAAGAAATCCAAGTCATCAATGAAAGATTTTACAAAAAATGTCAGGAAAGTGAAAATCCCGTCATCAGAGTACTTGGGTCATACAACCTCCAAGAGAAAACCATGTATAAAAGACCAAGAACAAAATAAGGAAACCTATCCCAAATTCAACCCTTTATTTCCCTCACACCCGCACTAATGTCATTTCTTTTACAGGTTCGACATTCATTATCATCCAAACATCTCATTCCACAAGATAATACAAGTTTCCTACTTACAGGTTCATACTCCATTAATTCACCATCCACCTCATAAGGACCCAACAAAACACGAAGAAAGACTCGTCAATACCTGCAAGCCCTTGCGGCCTCTCAATGACCGCAAGAAAGCAGCAGGTAAGGACGAGGACTAAAACAAACTCAATGGAGTTTTACAAATGTAAATTTTAACTGACACGAAAACAAACAGACATGTAACAGAGGTAACACAATACAAAGATGAGAAAAGAGATAAGCAATTATCTCGGCACTCAAAATCAAATCAAGCCTCTCTCGAACTGGTGACACTTATTAATAGTGTTAGCATAAGAGAGGGTCGACAGGTAAAAAAAAAAAAAAAAGAATTTTTTACTTCCTAATGCTATAGAGTAAGTAAGTATTAAGTGTTATTTTATAGGTATTGATAATATCTATCAAACGGGACAGCTGTAGATATGACTTAACAGATGAAGAGAAAAAAAAAGATCATGTAACTTTTCCATTTATAAGATAAGATTCTGCCTATGAAAGTTGAAATGTGTCCAAGCAATATGTGTCATATCAATATATTATAGGCCTACATTAAATTAGGTGCTATGCCTTTCGGCAGAAATATTGCTTCGTCCAAATTGAGATATCCATCAGGTCCTATAAGGAAGCATTTTCCTCTCTTGTATCCTGAAACTTCATCTTCTTTCCTTGTTAAGGTCATCGACCATTTGAATTGATAGGCCCGTTTGCTCTTGTTCATAGAAATTCTTGTGTAATAATTTAATTAGTCGGTTGAGAAAGTGAACGTTAAATGCCTCAAGTAAATGAAAAAATGTACTTTGAATACTCTTGGCCCTAAGATCTAAAGTGAAGAGTAAAAGGAGATCTAAAATATAAACGGTTTGTGTCATATTGGTTGACTTTAGTACTTCCCAAAATAGTATAGGCCTATACATTAATGGCGTTTCTTACCTGTGACGTACAAGATAGGATTTTCCATGTGTGTTTTTTTAGCACCGCATCTTACTGCGCTATTTCCCATGTTAAAGTATTTACGTTTTATTCGGTGAGCTACATATTTTTTGATCATAAAGTTGTTTTTTGTGAACATTTTTTAATTTATCTTGACCGTTCTATGAATGTAGTATTGTGCAAGAAAATCAAACTCGAGACTATGATAAATGTTCATGACCCTTGAAACTGAAAATGTTATTCTTGATGTCGTATGTTTGTCTGTATCTTTGACTAGAGCCGGAGTAGTTTTTGGAATTTGATATCTAGCCCTAAAACTAAGGTCACCTAGTTTACTGAAGGACAAAAAGAGGAAAAATAGATTTTTCCCAAAAACCGCTCTAACGATTTTTATTAAATTTTGTATTTCGACAATGATTAACATTACAAACAAAATCCCAACTCTTGTTTCCCCATGAAAATAATTTTAAGCGTAACGTAAAACGAGGCTTCTTTGCACCAAATTCTTAAAACATGTAGTATGAATTTTAATCTCTATTTTATATTAAAAAGCATGTGTGATGCATATCTAAAAAATTATAAATCCATTACCATAGCCCCCCTACAAGAAACTAAAGATTATAATCCCTTTTCTTGGTTTCTTGGTTTCTTTCTTTGAGAAAAGATACCCTATAGTCGCAAAGTAATCTCGTTTTATGGTATTTTATAGAAGAGGAGATTTCCAATATTGATCATATATCCACAACTATTTTGGATACGAAATAACTTATCATTGTAAAGTTTTAGTACAATAAAAACTACAATATTTTAATTTGTAACATATTTTTTTTAAACAAATAGTTTCTGAACTATAAGCAAACATATATATTTTTGTATGAAGGATTTTGAAATATGTAAATGAGTGTTATGTTCCTTGGTGGACATGAAGGTTCCTATTTTATTAATGTTTCTGTAACAATGCATACTATATCATCTATGCTATTTTGTGTAGTATTTATGCAACAATATATTTAATTTGGTTTCACAAAGCATCTGAGTTTCTTAAGTGAATCGATATACACTTTAGCTCAGTCAGTAGCATGTCTGTCTGCTGAGCTAAGGGTTCCGATTTTATTCCTGGCAGGGGCAAAAAGTTTATCATGGTTGAAATGTTTATATCCCCTTTTACAGTAGTGAATTAACGCCCAGGGTCTGGATATTGTGTTTGTTCTAGTTAGTTTATAAGTTATGTGCTGATTATAATCAGTCGGTTCAGCAAGTCTACGTTAAATACATCAAATAAATGAGGGGGGAAATAATTGAGTAAATATTTTTATTTTAAGATAAAAGAAAAAGTCTTGCGGACTACCGTTCCATTTATATTATATAAAAATGTGAACTTTGCTCATTTTCAGTTAACTTTTACGAACAATATCGTAATTCTTATTTTAATGTATTCAAAGTAAATTATTAAAAACGCAAGACTTAGCTAGAGTTATCCTTTTTCAAACAAATAAAGTTTTTTTATTGAGGAGTGAGGGGTGGATACAACAGAACATTCTAAGAAAGTTGAGGATTGTTTAAGTAGTTTTAACCTCTAAAATATCTATAAAGTATCATCAATAATGAGCGTAAAAAAAGTTTGTATTCTATAAAATGTCATTTTATTGAAAATCGAACTAAACCATAGTGTTAGGATATTTCCCTTTAGGTAAGCAGTGCCTTTAATATCCCTTCTCCCAGAGTTTGTGTTTTGAATGTAGAGCCCCCACCTTACACAAAATGTTTTCAATCAAGGATATGTTAGGTAAATACGTGTTCCTCTATAATTCACTGGAGGAGGAGGGGGGGGGGAAGGTTGGGAATGACCAGGAAGGGGTAATGAGGAATGGCAGGGGGGAGAGGTGGGCTATAAATAGGACCGGGAGATGGGGAAAGAATCTGGAAATAGCCACGCACAAGAGCTATTGTGATGCCGTGGTATCACGTGGTCTCACACAACTTGGGACACCCGAGAAAACATTCCTTTCTGCTCTCTTGTCTAGGAGACATAGAACACTCCCGCTCAAGCGTGTGACGTCACACAAACAAGCCGCGACACCCTACCGGCGCCAAAAAGTTGCGACGAAGATTTCGAATCAACGTAGATTGTGGTGTGTGTATGTATATGTATGTGAATGTGTGTACGTGTGTGTGTGTGTGTGTGTGCACTTGCATCTTACTAACCGTCCAAGACAGTAGTGGTGGAACTGGGTGATCAGGAGGGGCGTGGCTCCTAGATAAATGCAATTTTCAAAAATTCACCCTAGAGGACCTTTTCAAATATCTCCTATAGGTATCTGTCAGAACAAATTAAGTGAGGAGAACTCTAAATAGCTTCTAATACCATCACAATTTCAAAAATTGATAAAAGATTATCGCTCTGAATATCTTCCAGGAGCATTCATATTTCTCCCTGATCGAATCAAGTGCCATATTTTGTACTGCACCAAGCTGCCGGGATGTATATTTCCTATTCCCACCCAAATTTTAGACACTACTTCGCTCGATTAGTATAAATAATTTACCCTGTTCCCGAAAAAATAAGTATTACAACAGAAGAATTCCCATCTTGACCCAATGAGTACTTGTTGAGTTTACCAGCAACAAATAAACAGGCAGACTTTCAGAGTTGTATTATATATAAATAAAATCATTATCAAATAAAAATCAAGTTCTATCCAATAGAACAAGGACTACTTTAATTGGTTTATTTGTTGTTTCTAATGAAACAATGTATGTAATGTTTTTTCTTGTGAACCCTTATGTTAAGTTTTCTCAAAGACTTTATATAGTATAGTAAAAAGGGCTTAAGCCAATCTCTATAATTAAAAGACAGTCAATTTAATTAAGACCTGAATTTCTACAGACCCTCTTGGTGGTTTAGTGATCGGAGTTCCTGGCTACAGCTCCAGTGGTATTAGGTTCAATTCCCAGTGCTTCCAACATTTATTTGTGAAGCAGTGTGTCTGGAACGGAGTCAAACTAAGCCTCGTGAGGACAGATGAGAAGCTAATTTAATAAAGAAGTAGCAGATCTGGTTTAGAAAATTGAGATTAACGGCCGAGAACTCGTTGTGCTGACGACATGACACCATCTATCCGCAACTGTTGGCACTATCATTACTCGCTTGTGGGCTCACATCATGGAGTTTTTTAATCATTACATTTAATTATAAACCGTTGTGTTTTAACTATGAATTGTACATCTTGGACTATTCATTATTTATTATTAGAATTCTAATAACTACACTTCAATATAAATTGATGTATTTTAACAATGACCTGTGCACTGTAAGATATGCATTGTTTACTATTGGCTACTTTATATGCATTAAAATATAGCTAGCACTATCTATCTAAATCTAAAATCAAATTAAATAAATATGTGATACGTTAACTGTGTGGTTAATATTTTGCAAATAAAAACCCTTTCTAGCTACTAATGGGAAGAACATGAAACAAGCAAGTAAGTATAAAAATTGGTGATATGTTATTACTGTAAATGTTAAGTTTTTATTTGTCAAAGAAACACTATTTATCTACTAATGTGAATACAAAACAATCAACCTAACTAATATATAATTTCTCTTTGTATTTAAGATTGAATGTATTATGTGACTATTGCTCTTTGGAGTTTCAGTGGATTTGGCGATCAGGTTAAACATAAACGTAATCGATTCTACATTTAATAGGAGAAAACACCACTAATTACGTAGTTAAAGACAGAATCTTTGAAACATAATATTTTTTTAAAGAGAAAATTAATAGTTTATGTCCGTTCTGAATATAAGGAACACATAGGTAAAAATCTTGTCTAAATATATTCGAGCTTATCGTGAACAAACATGGAAACAAACCTATTTATATAAAGTTCTAGAGATAGAAGAAACAAAATTAAACACATTTAATTCACACAACATCCTAAAAAATAGATTAAAAAAGTACCTATCCAACCAACGATGTTTTTGACACTTCTTCGTCCACTAATGAGATAGTGTGATGCTATATAGAGCTTAACATGTTCCATGAAGGTGTAAACAGAAGTCTCGTCTCGATATGATTACTTTGGGAATTTACTTTCAACAAAAAGATATACAGACAAAAATTCCAATAATGTATTATTTGGTATTTCTATTATTTATGCTAATCAGAAAAAAATAGAAACTCTCAAAAAATTCGAATATACAGACAGACCTTAGTTTTTTTTAATGTATTTAGATGTAAATTATTTCAAACAATACATACTTTCTTGTATAGACTTCCATTAATATGGTGCAAAGCACATCTTTTATCGATCCCTTAACTATTAAAAATTGAGACATTTACTTAAAGCTCGTAAAATATGTTAAACAAAATAATCTATAATGTTGCCGAAACATAATAGAAAAATGAGCATAACATTCCATCAAAGAGCATAAATGAAATAATAATGTTACAGAATCATATTGTAGATAAATGGTATGGTGCATCGCACAGATTTACTAGCTCCTTTATCTGAATCATATTTGGAGCTCGTAAGTTAAGGAAACGATTGATATACATGGTTACAGAAACATGCTATTTGTTTATTATTTATTTTTATAATTATTTAGTTATTATTTATTTAATATTTATTATTTAAGAATTTAATATAGCCTGTAAATAAATAAATTATTACAAGTTTTGAGTAATTAAATAAGTATGTAAGCGCTAAAGAGACTGAGGAAATTGGCATTCGTGTTTTAGTAAAATACTTTTCTCTGGCTAAAGACGGTAAGAAGAGATTGGTTAATACCTTTCACAATGTGTAAAGAATATAAAATGTGTATTCAATTTTCTTTCTGTATACCTATATTTTGTTATACTGTCCAAGTGATGGTGACATTACATTAAATGATCCAACATTTAAAAACCTTTACTTGATTATTACATACATACTTTTTATCTTTCATCGTGTATAATTTTCTTTAGGAATGGTAAAGGAGAATCCTTTGAGAATGTATTGCTAAGGGGGCTTTTTAAATGTAACTCCACCACTGAGCCTTTGCTTACAAACATAACCGTAACTACGGCATGATAACCTGGGTTCAAATTATCTAGATATAATTTTCACAAAAATTAGGCCTACGCTAATATAAAATGGTTCATTTGTGAGTTTGTGGGCTTGTATGCTTGAAAGAAACTCAATAACCACTGAGACAATTTAGTTAGGACTATCACTTATGTGTTCCATATACTATGTGGACGGACATAGGCTATACATATATTTTTTATATACTTGAGCTTCATTTTTTTTAAAATATAGATTGCAACAACGTATGCCAGCTGCGTCATGCGTCACGTTGTGTATATATATTAAGCTGCGTCCCCACTAAGTCGATATTGTCAACCGACAAGTGTCGAGTAACAAGTGGGTTGGCTTCCCTCGTCTCCATTAACAGAGAAAAAATCAAGTCTGGAGCAAAATTTTGACGAAGATTACGTACTTATTGGTTGTGCTGCACTCACTATCATTGTGTCAAAAAAATCAAAACTACTGCATAAAATAAGAATTTGGGTACGACCCAGTCTTCAAAATAGAAGTATGGCAGATGACAGTGGTAGGGATTTGATAGAAGATCTAAAACAAGATGAGGTCAATGTATTGAAGCTTTAATACAGTTCTAATGGTGGCTTCAGAAATTTCTTTCAGGTGTCCAACAGTGAGTTAGAAAATTAATTTCAAATAATTGGACAAAAAATACGTAAACAGGACACTAACTTTAGACAAGCCATTCCCACTAAGGAGAGTCTTGCTTTGACCCTACAATTCTTAATGCGTATGGGATGGAAAAAGTTCAATAACAGCACCTTTTGGCTAGCTCACTCAATTTTCTAAAATAACGAGAAAAACTTTATCCTACGATGTTTGAATGTCGACTGAGATCTGAAAAACTTCCCCACTACAAGAATCGACTCAACTTCCTTTGATATTTACCGACACTATATGTTAAACAAATCGACACGTCGAGCGACATAGTTGTCGGTCAACAAAGTTGATTGTATTATTTATTATTATTATTATTTAGCATCGCGTCTTACTACCCATTCGGGTTTCACACCTAAGTACTAATTACACTAATGGATTAGGAATTGGGAAGGTTAAATTAAAGGAAGTGAACCCACATTTGCGTGGAGGGAGAGTGGTAAACCATTTAGGAAAAACCACCCTCTGTTCACCCGACCGAGATTTGAACCTCGATCTCCCCGTCCTCAGCAGTCGGACTCAACACGATAAGCGCGTTAGCCAACTACGCCACAGAGGCGGGTAAAGTTGATTGTAGTATCCCCATTGATTCAACATTGTCGCGCGACAAAGTTGAATCAGTGGGGACGTGGCTTTATTTAAGAGAATTTGTGTGACAGTATATGTTCGCTTATTACCAGATAATAACGGAATCTATTTGGATGATTATTTTGTAGATTGTATAAACATTTTATGAAAGGCTTTTAAAGTTTTAATGTGATTATGTTATTATAATTATTTTCGAACTACGATAATATTTTCCCTGTGTTTAATCCTGGGATAGGTCACTCAAGGTTTCACAAATAGCTCTCTTCAAGACTTTAATGTAATTCAGGACAAAATTATTAGTATTAGCTAATCTTCCTTAGTAAACTTATGTGAATAAAATTTCTCATACTACATACAAGTAAATAAAATTTTATTTCAAATTCATATTGATGAGAGCTATGTCTTCAGGGGATTAAGCAGTGGTGTTAACGTCCACCTCATTATGTGCTGGTCAGGTTTATTTGTGTTTTATTCAAAAGCTCTAACGTATTGTGTTTATTTTTTAATCTATTATGAACCTGACGCCTTAGACCTAAATAACACAGGTTTACTTATAAATGTTGACCCAGAACACGAAGGGAACTTGCAGCTGGTAGGCTTATACCTGTTTAAAAATAATATTATTTAGCATTATATTTAAGTATTTAATATGGACTTTAAAACTTTCAACTCTAGCGTTACGAATATTAATGTTTGAGTAAAATGATGAAATCCCAAATTCGAATTTAAATTGTACCTCATAGACCTGTAAGACTTCCATCTTAAAATCATCTAGGCGTACGGTCTTGTAATGATTTTTGAGTGATGGATGATACATGACTTGTAATGCTGAAAGGTGCTTTGATCGACCTTCTCTAAATTTTAATCATGGCTCATTTTTACCAAAACAGTTTCCCGCCTACTCCAGAAATACGGCCGTGAAAATATACACCGATGAAGTAATACTGAGCAGCCTTCTCGTTCTGAGTGATGGGTACACACTTGCCACGTCAAAACTCCCTCATGAGCACCCAAGTATACTCTGACCAACCATGTGGATGATTCATCTTAGACATGTTAATAATGTTCATCTAATTATTGATTATAGCTAAGAAATCGTCCAAAGATACTGTAGTCTTTCTTTGGTAAATGGTGACCTGGTGGTCTAGGGGTAAGGTGTCAGACTTCTGTGCTGGGGGTCCAGGCTTCAATCCTCGGTCCCGGCACAAATTTATCTGATTGCCAAACCCTTCCTTCACCTCTGACAAGACGTGTATTAATCACAACTTGTGGATGTGTAGACTGCCAGGTTTTCACCGTGGTTCGGATACCACGTTAAACTGTAGGTCCTACATTTCATCTCACAATCACCCTACCATTACAAATTAGCTTAAGTGCGTATAACCCGGACGGGTAGTAAGATGTGGTGCTAATAATAATAATAATAATAATAATAATAATAATAATAATAATAATAATAATAATAATAATCTCTTTGGTGGCCCTTTTTACTTTCATACCATAAAAATGGAAAAATGTTCAATCTTGATATTATGATAAATCTCGACATTTTATGTGGCCCCAACTTTTCCAAAGTAGGAATCTGACGATAGAACATTCCCTTGTTAGTTTGTTCATATGTCTGGTTTTATATCTGTCTCTATCTGGGATTGCAGTGCAGCCGAAACAGTTTTATGAATCTTGTCCAAACTTGATATTTAGATGTTACTGTGTATCTTTGACGTATTTGAATTAATATGTTTGAAAATGTATCTAATTATTTTGTTCGAAATGTATATTTGGGTGTGATTTACATGATAAATAACACTGTATTATTTATTTTTCAAAGATAAATTTATCAATTTTTAAAACTCTAGAATCTAAAAAAAACCTCTGCCAGTCTTATTTTAATATGAACTATGTTTCATATAATTATTAAAATAAAGTTTACCTTCATAGGAAAACTTATTTAAATATAGTTTATTGATATTAATAAAATTTTCCCAAATTGGGAAATAGACTGTACTAAATAATATACTATGTTTCAAGGCTTTCGTAGTACAGGTTTGAATTGAAATTAATGTTTTTGGGCTGGAGACCTGTTGAATAACTAGTAGCTCCCGACTTTTCGGCTATATTTATACAACCCGAAACATCATAAGCTAATATTTCTTCAACACTGCTTGAACCTGAAAACGGTTTTTCATCAAATTTATTTTTAAATTAATCTTATATTGTGATACTTATCATTAGTTTTTATTTATCAAGTCATCAAAACACACTCGTAATTTCAAAATTTAACCAAGAACACGGATATATGTATTTGATTTGTGCACCACGTCCCATTCCCATATTTTATACTAATGGCGTAAGGGTGAGGAATGTATACAATTTAAATGGGTTTAATCATATATGCGTGGATGGAGGGTTGGAAACCATTTTATAAACCACCTCAGTGCACCCGGGCGGGATTCCAGCCGTGTTCATCCTATTATCAACAAATTAAACAGTACGAGAAAGATACATTTTGGCCGCGTTCTCCCTAATGCGTGCTCTGCCAAATTTTATTATGAAGAATAATATACATCTACAATGAGGCTAATTACTTTATGTCTTGAACATTTTCTAAAAAAGGGGTCAACATTCACTCGATTACGACTGACCGGTTGATCGAATGGCATTTTTCAGTCAACCGTTAGAAAACTACATGGTTGTTAAAATTTGATCTTAGCTTAAAAATATATAAAATTATTTAACAAAATTTTTTTAGAATTATCAAAATAACCTTGATCGCTCATAATTGGTAATGATAGTTTAGACGACACCTACCTAAACTTGAATGGCATGGGCCAGTTTTGCATATGAAACCATCCCATTTTGTTCTGTTCTAGGTATTTGTTGATCAGTATTTAGTTTAAAACTACACTCGAGCAGTGCTAAGTCTGACTACGAAACTGGGGCCCTTAGTGGCGATGTGTCTAATAAGGCAATGAAGAGGGAGAGAGAAGCAAGTACAGGTTTAGACTCTGACATCTACAAGAGACCTAAACTGTTTGGTACAAATCTTGGCCTTAAAAAAAATTAACGTGATGAACCCGCTTCTTTTCCTAGGTATTACTAGCCTTTTAGTGGAGGGGTTTGCTACTACTGTAGCTTCGTTCAAAGTTTAACATAAGCTTGCTAGGAATAAAAAACCTTTCAACGTTGGCGAGTTTCTGGGGGAGGCCTTTATTAAAGCGGCTACATAACTATTTGTTGAATTTAAAATAAGGAAATAATTTTAACTGCTATTGATTCTCTTCAACTATCACTGTGCAATGTGACACGTCTATTCGAGTTCATGGCCACATATTTAACTAAACAACTTAAGGCAGATGTAGAATCATTTTCTTTCATGAGAGTATACAGATTTATTACTCAAGTTCTATTGTTGGCACAGTTCACTAATATATATTTTTTAAACAACCTTAAACGACTTTTCAAATAAAGGATATTTTTTAAAAGTCCCTCTAAAAACCATAACAACTACAAGAGCAGATATTTTGCCCAAATTCAAGAACTGCATGCTCGAAGAGATTTGGACTAATAAAAAAATTGACCCGCATAAATATAGATGGTGCTCGTGAATTGACAGGCATTCATAAGGACTTTCCTTAGTATAAAACAGATTAACAGTCATCTCTGGACTGTTGATACACAATTCACGCTCAAGGATTTTTGCCAAAAACTCTCATTTATATAGAATATCATGAAGGTGGTTTTATGAATTATTAACAGTACACGATCATTAAATGTGGAGATAGGTCAGAGAGTTTACAAAATAAATGGACTGTCAGTTTAGACAACAGCTTCACATGGATGTTATATAGAGGAAAATTCCTTCGGCGATTCAAAGAGCTACTTCCTGAAATAAAAGATTATATTTAGTAGATATGGATATGTTCTACTACCCTGAATTGGGGAATCCAAGATTTCTAATATATTTCAAATTCCAAATTGATACCATAGCTGAATGTACTAAATTTGGAACTGTAAGGTAAAGACAAACTTTCATACACACAATTTTTGCGGCTAATCCATTTTAAAGAAAATTGACATTTTGGGGAACTAATGTTTATAAGATAGATTTAAAAAAAATTATTTCCTTCAAAAGGCTGATTAATCATTGTGATTACAAAAACTTCGAGCCTGAAAAACACTCAAAATCATCGATAATCTTATACTAGAGTTTGCTTGAAGATTCACGAAGCTTGGAAAACTTGAACCAGTTGCAATATTTATTTTAAACAAATCTACTCTTGATGATGTTGAAAATAAATCCAGGTAAGTTCATTCTGTCTGTATTCATCTCAATTCTGCTACATTTGAAATAAAAATCATCACAATCCAATATGACGTTGAACTGGGAAAACATTGCCATTGGTAATTAGCCAGTATTCAGAAGTACCCGCGATTTTATTTTTCATAATAGTTCTATATTTGTTATGCAACTGTATAATATTTATAAGAAAAGTAGGTAGCTTAATTTTTTAAATAAACATTTTATCTATAGACTAATATATTGTCTCTTTAGATAGAAGGAAACTAATTACTGAGGAAAGAATAATTTGAAGTAATAAATATAAAAGGCGTATACGTAAAATATAATCAAAATTAATATAAAGGAACAATTAATTGGTGATCACGTAACCTTAGGTAGCTTATAAGTCGATCGGGACTAAAAAAGGTTATCGACCCTCTGGTCTAGAGTATCAAATATTTGTTTGTTTGTTTATAATTTGTGATAATTTTAATGAAAGATTTTTTTTAAATATCTCTATGGAAAGTATTTAACGGGTCTTTGCTGTTTCCTTATTGGTTTTAATTAGAGAGGAGGTTAAGGACATACTATATTTTTATTTTAACACTAATTGTAAAGTCTAACTAGATGTAAGCTACATAAGAATATTCTTAACTGCCCTGGATATACATTTTTATTTTGTATTTTGCACATAGGCTAGCCGCTAGTGCATAATTATCTTAAAGAAGTGTGAAAAATATTTGTATTACTAGTAAAATAAATAAATTATATTTGTAATAATAAAAATAATAATAAAAATAATAGTAATGAGAATAGTGAAAATAATAATAACAATAGCTAATGCATCCAAGTTGAGGATTGAAGACTTGAGGTTAGAACATGTAAATTTGTTGAAAATATTTAATTTGTACTTAAATAAATAATTTTCAATACGCTATTTAAAATGATAAATATTATGTTCAAACCATTTAACAAAGATGTTCATATAATTTTAGTTAATGCAAGATAGATTTTAAAAAGCAATAGCTATACATTTTCTAGAGCAGTGGCATTCCACCTCTTTTTTTGTTTGCGTAAACCCAGATCTAATACCTCTCCAAATGTGTACCCCTAAATTTGTTGGTGTATAATGCACGTTACCTATGTTCTATCATCTGCATTCAAAATAAATCGAATCCAAAACAATGTATTAAATGGGAAATATTTATATGTACATCTTTTTTTGTTTTAGTTCTTACGTGCCTCATAAGATATTTTCGCATATCATCGTGAGTACACGTAGCCCAGGTTTAATACCATGGTTATAGAGAATATTTTATCTTCTTAGGGGTTAATTTGCATGCACATAAATCTAGGGTTTTTTTTAGCAGCATAGTCAGCCAACGCTTAATGACCCACTGACCCATACTACCAATCTTGAGGTCACTAAAAATCCGACATAATAAGTCTTTCTTTAACTATTACTAGTCAGAAAACCATTAGCTTTTAGCAGCCTTAACTATGCTTTTTTAACTATTAATGTGCATATACATAAATTTTGAAGGCTTTTCATGCAATTACTGACCAGTTATCATGCAACGGAGCTTGGTGTCACGTGAGAACGTAGTAATTATATTTTGATTATTCTAGCGTTTTACTCCTGAGAAGTGTGTGGTATTAAGGTCCAAACTTCAATCTTCATTTACTTAAATAGAAGTAAAAGATGTGTCATTTATTTACCTTAAAGTAAATAATTTCACTTTGTAGAGACAAAACAATATATAATCAGGATTCAATGTATGGACCATCTATTGTGGTTATGACACATAACTATAATAGGATGTACTGTACAAACCATTTTATAAATAGATTTTAAATATCAAAAAAAGGTTGTTTTTTTAAATGAATGTGGTATAACATGATTATCATTCACAGAAGGTTCACTAGTAATGGTAACGGTGATTTTCTAGTTTAAGGACCCTCAATTGCAATATACTGATTTCTGCTGATAAGGTCAGGTTCAGAATCCTGAAGGTGGTTTAAGAAAAAATAGTTTCCCACACAAATATGGGTATGTTTTCAAAATTCTACCTACCTTGTCATCTATTAGTGTTAGTATGAGTATAGCCTAAAAGGGTAGTAAGACATGGAACATAAAAAAATACTCACTATTATAAAAGAATGGGGGGGAGGATGAAGCTAAAGTGTCCCATATTTAATACATATTAGAGATTTACCATGAATTAACATCTCTCATATTTAGAAGGGGTAGGTGACCTGGTGGTCTAGGGGTAAGGTGTTGGACTTCTGTGCTGGGGTCCGGGGTTTAATCCCCGGTACCGGCACAGATTTATCTGATTTCCAAACCCTTCCTTCACCTCTGACAAGACGTGTATTAATCACAACTTGTGAATGTGTGGAATGCCAGGCCTCCACCGTGGTTCGGATCCCACGTTAAACTCTAAGTCCTCCATTTCATCTCACACTCACCCTACACATTAGCGTAAGTGCGTATAACCCGAACGGATAGTAAAACGCAATAATATAATAATAATAATAAATAATAATACTAGATAGCGTAGCTATATGTACCGAAAGGTTTCATGTTAGCTTCTTCATGATGAGATTAGCTTACAGCAGAGCATTCGGGTTAGTTGCTTCATGATGAGATTAAGATTACAGCAGAACATTCGGGTTAGTTGCTTCATGATGAGATTAACTTACAGCAGAGCATTCGGGTTAGTTGCTTCATGATGAGATTAAGATTACAACAGAGCATTCGGGTTAGTTGCTTCATGATGAGATTAAGATTACAGCAGAGCATTCGGGTTAGTTGATTCATGATGAGATTAGCTTACAGCAGAGCATTCGGGTTAGTTGCTTCATGATGAGATTAAGATTACAGCAGAGCATTCGGGTTAGTTGCTTCATGATGAGATTAACTTACAGCAGAGCATTCGGGTTAGTTGCTTCATGATGAGATTAAGATTACAACAGAGAATTCGGGCTAGTTGCTCCATGATGAGATTAACTTACAGCAGAGCATTCGGGCTAGTTGCTTCATGATGAGATTAAGATTACAGCAGATCATTCGGGCTAGTTGCTTCATGATGAGATTAGCTTACAACAGAGCATTCGGGTTAGTTGCTTCATGATGAGATTAGCTTACAGCAGAGCATTCGGGCTAGTGGCTTCATGATGAGATTAAGATTACAGCAGAGCATTCGGGCTAGCTGCTTCATGATGAGATTAAGATTACAACAGAGCATTCGGGCTAGTTGCTCCATGATGAGATTAGCTTACAGCAGAGCATTCGGGCTAGTTGCTTCATGATGAGATTAAGATTACAGCAGATCATTCGGGCTAGTTGCTTCATGATGAGATTAGCTTACAACAGAGCATTCGGGTTAGTGGCTTCATGATGAGATTAGCTTACAGCAGAGCATTCGGGCTAGTGGCTTCATGATGAGATTAAGATTACAGCAGAGCATTCGGGTTAGTGGCTTCATGATGAGATTAAGATTACAGCAGAGCATTCGGGTTAGTGGTTTTGGAATGAGCAATACAAATGTTTCTTAATTTTATGTGGCTTGTCCAGAACTACAATATAAACCACAAGTTTCAGATAGAGATGACGTTTGATTAATCATCCAGAGTGTAGCATGCCTCTCCTATGTCAAGGCACAGCGTCCCCTCCCCTTGTATGGATGCCAAAAGCAATAAAAATGAATTAATGGTAATAATAAAACGCGTACGTTTTACTGCTTTCTTAAACACGTCGTAAGTTTGCCGCGCTAAGAGTAATGTAATAAGCTGTAGAAAACCCATCTTATATAATAGCCAAGTCAAGTCAAAAAATTGAAATATCTTTTAAGAATTAGATCTCATATTTAAAAACTTGACCATAGGAAAGTGAACGACACGCTAGGTCTTGGTATGTATACCCTATCGACGTTAGGAGGTGTGTTAAGTGACAGCTTGCAGAAGGTTCTTTATTGAAAACATTGCCTTAAAGTCAATAATATCTAACTTTTCGGAAATAATTATTATTAATATTATAGTACTACCTGGAAAATATTAGTTATTTCCTAATAGTTGACATTAGCTAATTTCAGCCAATGTTTACATTTTTTTAAAACGTTTCCTAGTGGTCACTTATATATAGCCTCTCCAACCGTATATAGGGTATAACAAATCCGTAAGGTTCTAGATTATCACTCAGTTTACTAGTCATGTGGTTGTAAAATATTCTGTGTGTTTAGAAAGTGGACGTGAATTACTTCAAAAAATAATATACGGTTTTGTTCGAGTTAAATTTTAGTAACAATATTAATATTATTAATTGCCTGTTAATATTGATGCCTTAATTCATAAATGACTAAAAATGTAATGTTATTCATAGTTCTCTTAAAAATACCTCTGTACAAAATTGTCTATTTTTTTTTTCCTCTGTCGTGTATTACTACCCGTCCAGAATATATGAATTAATTAGACAAAAGGAGTTAAAGCATTTTCGGGGAAACTTTCCCTAATTTGCTTGAAGGGAGAGTGAGAGACGGAATTATAACCCCCAACCTCTCTCTGGCATCAGCAACTGGACAAAACGAGACGGACGCCTTTTTTGTACATCAGTTCAGGTGTACGCTGCTCAGGCAAGAGATTTAACACCATCACCGATGATCACGTGGTTTAAGGTGTCAATCTAGAAATGGAAAATTGCTATTGACTAGGAGGACGAGGTTCAAATCTTATCTGGATGAAATGGAGGCTGTTTCCCCCAATTTGATTTTTTTCATCCCACCTTTTCAATAATGTGGGTGCACTCGTGATCTAACCTGCTCATCTCAACCCCTAGATTAAGTTGTTGAATAACCAATTTGTAAGTACACGTGATTTTATTTATAAAAAAAAAAGGGGGGCGGGACGGTAGATAGTAGTTAAAGTGTCACAAATAAAGTTTTCTGTCTCAAATGGGGACCTTAATTTCCAATCTGTTGCCTCCATCTCCTTAAAATACATTTTTAACCTGGAGCTACGTGGGCTTTGTTTACGTTCAGAATGCCAACATATCGAGAGGAGTGAGACTGAGAAACCTGCGCGGCTCTAAGTAAGGAATGTGAGTTTCTCTGCTGGTGCAAGATTCATCCGCTCCTCTTTGCAAGCAGCACAAGTCATGGTTTTAAATCGGTCCAGTTTCATCCGCCTTGGTAGATGGCACAGGCGTCTTTTGCCGAGTGGACGGATGGGTTTAAGTGAAATTTTGGTCGGTAGAGCTCTCTTAGTGCAAGCTTCACATTTAGAGTTAGAAAGTTAGATTGTGAACAGTTTCAATGTCCCTGTACAGATGGTGTGGAATTCTTAGTAGTACCAGTTTATTGTTTTGAGATACCCCTAAATAGAAATTCACTGATACACTTGGTTGAATAAAAATATAGTTTCACTATTTCCAAACTTTAACAATTATATAACCTTCATTAAAAAGTAAATAGATTTAGTCTGTTCGACGTTATGACGTAGTGATATAAGCGTTTGTTAGTTCGAAGAATGGATGAGTTACTTCTTTATTCATTGACAGTAGATTCAGGCACGTGGAATCGAAAGAAATATTTTATTAAGATCATTCAACCATCAATATTTCATTTAATAATATAAACAAGTGAATAAGCTATAAATAGTGTTTCAATGATTTGAAATAGTTATAGTTAACGAGTTATAAGGTAACTAGCTAATTTATGATTTTTTCTTACCATTTTTAACATAAAGTAATAATTTTATGGGGCTGAAATTAAGTATAAATACTAGACAGGTATATGAGGTTTACACAAAACATTATTAATAGTAATAATATTAATAATATATATAGATGAGAAAGGTAATAATTAAATAGTCATATGACGTTTAATATTAATTTCATAGTACAGAAACAAAAAAACAAATAAAAAAATTGAAGGTTGTTTTATAAGCTTTAAATAAATATACGGGAAAAATTTTGAGAATACTGTCTTTTGTCATTTTTCGAAATAGCCTTGCCTCCCATTTTCCTCCCTTTAGCAAAAAAAAAATATTCTTTTAACTTTTACGGAGGATTCATTTTCTTCTAAAGTAATATTTTAAAATATGTGTGTATATTTTCATCCACATTAGAATTATTACCTTGTCATATAATTTTCCTGTACTAATTTATGTAAAAGGAAATAATACCCGCTCACTCCTTGACTTACTCATTATCGTATTTCCCCCAACCCTGGACCTAGAAACTTGAAATTTTAGTTAGCAGGAAGGTGGCGAGATTACTCCATATAACAAAAACATCTAAAATTTTAGAAAAAAGTAAAGGAAAATTATGTGGCCTATAAATAGAAAAAATAATTAGATGAAGTAGAAAATTAAAATTTGGTAGAAAGGTAGAGAGACAACTCCAGATAGCCAAACAAATATTAAAATTTTCTTTTTTTTTAGGGAGTTAGAGAAAAGGGGGTGTGGAGTTCAACATTTCATGAAACTACACTTTTAGGTGTGGTAGATAATATTTAGCAGGAAAATAGAAGAAAAACTCCTGATAGCCATATTCGTTTCATAATTATAAATTTATAAGTAGGAGTGGTTTAAATAGGAGGTGGGGGAAGGTTACAATTTCCAAAAATAATAATAATTTTCTATGTGGTAGAAAACTGAAATTCTGCAAGAAGGTGAAAAGACAACTCCAAAAAAATCATATAAAAGACTGAAGATTTTAAATGGAGAAAGGTATATAAAAATAAATTAAATCCTTTTAGGTGAGACAGAAAAAATATATTTACCAGGACTGTAGAGGAACTACTCCAATACCAAAAGAAAAGTATTAAATATTTACTATTTGGAAATGGGGCTAATGATTATTTTTTCTTTTAAAATTCCCAAAACAAAAATAATACATGATAACTTTTCAGTGTAGTAGAATATTGAGATTTGTCAGGAGAGTATAAAAACCACCCAAAAAAAATCATTAAGGTCCGGCCCTTATATTTAAAAATGAAGTCGTAAATAGCAATAGGTAGGCTATTCCTTAAAGTTTAATAGGCAATAGGTAGGCTATTCCTTAAAGTTTCCTAAAACTAATATTAAAACCAATTGTTGGTGTGATATAGGGTGTAAGTTCGACATGTAAGTCAATAGACCTTCCAGGGGAGCCTAAATACGTCTGAACATCTCGAATTTCACAACCATAGCCCAGTAAATGGATGAGTTCGAAAATTAGATAGCCAATATAGAAAATTAAATTTTGGTATGGATTAAAATTGATTTTGGTAATCACGTAAATTAGCCATATAGAATAAACCAATAAACCTTTAAATTTAAAAAATGGATTGTGGGAGCTGAAAAAGGGTAGGGAATTGGGTAATAGTCTAATAGATCAAATCTTACTAAAAGCATTATAAAATCTTCTTTACGCAAGGAAGAAAATCTAAATTTGCCAAGTTTGTAAAGGGACCATTCTACGAAAACCATAAAAGCAAAAAAGTTTTGAGTTTACACAAAGGGGAACGGTAAATAGCTAATAGCAAAAAAATATCCTTATGGTGTAAAATTTGATTTTTTTTATAGGCAGATGAAACAAAAATAAAAATAAACGAATAAAAAAATTAATATTAATTTAAGGGGATCCATTAGAGTTGCGATGACAAAGGTGAAAATTGTAGATAAATTAGTGTCTATCTATAATAGCAATTAAAATAAACAAATTGTGATGACATATATTGTAGAGCTATGATGCCCTTTGTAAAACCACGATGCTTATTATTCAATAATTTCTGTAACATAATGTATTATTTGTTTATTCTTTTTGATGAACTGTGATGTTCTTTTTTTCCCCAACATATTTCTGTAACAATGTCATCTTAATTTACTATAGTTCTTAGGTAAATAATTATGTTGTTAGTGTATTGCATTTGTTTGTGCATTCAGTTTGTGGACAATGTAATATTTTTTCTCTAATGTTAATTTATTTTAGTTTATTGGTTACCATTATTGCTTTGTGTCTACCACAGTTAGCCCAAAATTGTACGAAAAGAAACTATCAATTAGTGGACAGCCAGATGTTGAACGTTCTAATTTGATGTAGTTTTGGTGTTGCTTAGCCGTCCGATGAACGGGTCAAACCACTATGAACTAATAAAGAAG
This sequence comes from Timema cristinae, assembly GCA_039000515.1. Taxonomy (NCBI): domain Eukaryota; kingdom Metazoa; phylum Arthropoda; class Insecta; order Phasmatodea; family Timematidae; genus Timema; species Timema cristinae. The sequence goes on from JBCFYV010000012.1 coordinate 48,066,808, forward strand.
GAAATAGACTATACTTTGACAATTTATAGAACCTTCCTTTCTTTATGACCTTAAGTGTCAGACATAACCTCAATTTATTAACACAGGCGGCTGAGACTTATTGTGTTATAGTCATTAAGAGTGTGATTTGATTATTTGAAGAGAAATATACTCCCACTGCGCTATTTCTTATAGTAATGGAAACTTTGAAATATCAACTCCACTAAAAATTATTCTCAATTATCTTAAAATTTTCTGTTGTGATCCTGTTTATTATTTAGCACTACGTTTTATTGCCTGTTCAGGTTATACGCACATGTACTAATTACCCTAATGAGTTAAGGATGAGGAAGGTTGAATTAAGAGGAAGTGTACACCCATCTGTGTGGAGGGAATGGGAAAATAATTTTGAAGAAAAAAACAATCAGTACATCCGACCGGGATTCGGAACCCTATCATCCTGTCGTCGGCAATCTAGTCCACCACGATAGTCACGCCTTAGAGAATGCGGCCACCATAAAGTTAAAAGTTGACTTTGTTTATTTGAGATAGGGTATATATATATATATATATATATATATATATATATATATATATATATATATATATATATATATATAAAACCATTTGATTTAAGAACTGTGTAATTTCATTGAAATGTTGAAAATGAATTAATTTTACCTTTCTATGATATATTTTTTTAATTATAATACTTACAAGTAAATTCTTTAATTTAAAAGGGACATGTTGAGCCAATTTTACGAAAACCATATTTTGAATTAACAATCCCATTCTTAATAAATGCGTGCTTGCTTTACGTATGTAATGAGTCTCAAGGCTCTGCGTTGGGCAGGTTGCATCCCAGTCCCTCTCTCACACTAGTAGTCACGTAGTCTAGAAACGTGATATTCAACCTTGGGTGCGTGAATACATCTTAAAGGACACGCAAAATTTTAAATAAAATGCACACACTGTAAATATTTATCATCAAAAACTTACCATTTGATGCATTATTTTGGGTGTAATTTATTTTAGATGTAGATGATATATTATGTATAACTAACATTATGCTCCAACATCTACGAGGGCACAAAGTTAAAGAGATTTAATACCTGAGTTTAGGCCTACGTGAACAAAATAAGGCTAAATACCTCTGGTCTAGGGAATTTGTCCACCAAGAGGAAATCATGAAGTACAATAATTGCAATTTAGAGCGTTGAAGATAAGTAGAATGCAAAAGCTAAAATAGAACCAACCACCTAGACTTAACATTCAAGAGGTTTACTATTATATTATTTACTAAGGGTATTTAGCCTACAATTTCTCAATCAAAGGATTCCATCAAAATACGATTTACAAACTAACATAATCATAGAACAGACATTCTACTCAGTCTCCCAGCCACCGATTAATCATTGCATTGGGGAAGATATAATTCCACCATTAATACATATATAAGGCATTCTGGGAATCTAAATTGAGACCATTAATTTGTAGGAAGAAGCGCTACCACCCCAAGTTAGTACCACCCCAAGCCAATATATTAAATGTGCTTCTATTATTCTCAATTTGAAGTACAGCAATAATAACTTCAAGTTAATTATTGATGTCACCTTTTAACAAAGTTAATGTATGGGGTACTTCCGATCAAAGGTGCCGGGTTCGCAATGGATTGAATGGGTGGTGACGTGTATACTAAGGTTTGATATTCACCAAGTGAAATAGGTTTAGTCCCCTTCATGTAATCTATCCACCATCTCCATAGGCTAATTTAGGTAGACTTCCTAATAACAACCAACCCATAGTGTTATGTCAATTATATTACGATTCTGTAAAAAGAAAAGAAAAGTTAAAAAGAAATGGTACAATACAAGCATCTATACGTTCTAATATAACCTATTGTAGTTTTAAAACTTCCTCATACCTGAACCATTAACGTAATTAATAAACAAGCGTATAACCCGAATGGTTAGTGATATGCATTTCATGAAAAAATATATTAAACTATGGCACTCTTAATTTGATGGTTAACGTCACTATTTTTAAAATTTCTCAAGTTAACGTGATACAGTATAACATCTTTAAGATAACGTTTTAACCAAATCCATCATTACGTTTCAGCTCTTGATCTAAGGACAGAGAAACAGACAGAAAAAATTGTAAAATCCACTTTTTACCTTCTCGCTATCTTACAGGTAAAGAGAGTATTGTGATCGTAAAAAAAATGAACTCGAGATTTTGATGAATTTCAACGTTTTATGACCTCCGAATCAAAAAAATTGGTGTTTGCATATCCGTCTGTCTGTCTGTCTGTCTGTCTGTCTGTCTGTACCTCGAAGAAGAACCTAAGGTATATTTTTGGGTTCAGGTGCACTTAAAACGTAAAGATTCATCATAATCTTGGAGTTAAAAGTTTTCACAATTACAATATTTTCTCTTTATATTAAAGATTAAAAATTCCATATTTAATTATTATCAGTACTATTTTAGTGATTTTTACCAGCCGTATTGTTACTGCCCTTTAGCAAACTATTCTAAGGGTAAAATATAAACGATTTGAGTTTTAATTAAAAGCCTGCAGCCTATGGTGAAAATAATAACTTTGGGATAATCTTTCTCCAGTCCACAGATTTGTAGATTAAGTACCGGTCGAGCCACCTCAACATAAAGTGCTCTATCGCTGGTGATCACGGGTTTAATGTGTCAGGCTCGCAATAGATTGGGTTTATGATGAGGTAGGGGACAAGGTTTGACTCTCAGCCAGTAGAACTTAGGGTGGTTTTCTACATTTGTGTTATTTTTGTGATTGTACCATCCCCAACAATGCGTTTACGCTTTTACTGAAAAACCCCTCCCTTATCCAATAACCGATGTGGCACTAAAGGAAATAATTAAAAAACAAAGAGCAAGCCCAACTCTGCCAGTGACTAGTAGGAGAATATTTGAATGTGTTCAAATAACCGTTTATGTTTTTGTTTTACCTTTTGGGATATCCGCATTTAATTACACTAATTGGATATTAATAAATTATTCAAGGAATACAATACATATGTATTTTATTCCTTGAATAATTTATCAATATTAATATTCTCCTTATTAAACCACTATGAACATAACCTATATTACCAATTGGATAGGTATGAGTAAGGTAAAATTGACATTAATAAATATGCCCACATGTGCGTGAAAAGGAGTGGGGGTGGGTAGGTGATACTTTAAGAAAACCCTGCCCTAGCATACTAAATCCAGACCACTTCGGTGACTTCATAGTCTAAGGCATTACTCTCGCAGAAGAATTGACTGTCGGTAACAGGGAGATTGAGTGAGGCTCGAATCTCGGCAGAGTGTACTGAGTACATTTTTTCCAAAATTATTTTCCACTCTTCATTCACGCAAATGCGGGTACAATACCTCTAAATATAACCTTCCTAGTCTCTAAAACCATTAGTGTAATTATTACATAAGTGTATAACCCGAACGGAAAGTAGGACGCGTTGCTAAAATTAAAATACATCTACCCGGGGTTCGATCCTTGACCTCCCTGTAAACATGAAGCCAAACTAGGCGAACTTGATGTTTGATATGCGCGCCTACTATTACGGGAGCGTTGTAGTAGTTAAACACTTATCCTTTTTTTTTTATTCGCCAGGCTGGTTGTAATAGCGATGTATTGGTCGAGTCATGTGTTGGGGCCCCGAATAGAGACGGATTTTGGCAACCGGTGGTGCGTGAGATAGGGAAGGAGGAGGAAGGGGAGGACAGGAGGAGGGGCTAAATTTACCTCGGCGTGTGGGCCACGTGGTGATCGTAATAAGTAAGGACGTCGTTCCAACCATCAAGAGATGACCTCATGTTTCTGAAGTTCTGAGAACAGGACGAAAGAAATAGTGGTGTAGATGGAGGAACTGTGTGGGTGGGAGGTTAGAATAGAGGGGGTGGAAGGGGAGGGGTTGGGAGTTAATCAGCGCATCTGGTTGCGAACCTAGAGGTCCCTGGTTCGATTCCCAGCTGGTATCTTGGGTGGGTTTTTTCTTTAAGAGGAGTTATCCCAATGGTCACCAAGGGTTGGTAAATTAAGTTTAAGACTCTCACTGGCTTACACCGCCATATTCACTATTCTCACATCACCTCAATGCGCTGTGCCAATAAAGCGACAAACAGTCTGTATACAGGCGACCGAATCTGGATCTCATGTCCTTCCCAGTCAGTAATATCATAATCTTAAATAATAATTAAAAAAGTTACACGACTTGTAAGCTATTATAAATCTAGGACAGACACAGCAAATATACATTTCACCCATGATAAATTGTTCTTCCATGCCGGGATTCAAACCCGTGACCTTTAGCTTACTAGATATACACCCTACCGACTGAGCTAAGATGTCAGTCAAATTGATATAAATCTTGGAGGAGGTAAAGGGGACAAATGGGAGGAGAGTGTGTGTGGAGAAGTTGGGGCTTGAACACTAACCCACATAATATAGGAATGATGACAAAATTATTATGCTATGGTCATCAAATGAACAAGCTCGTATACTACGATTCTTGATGAAGAGGAACAAATAGCTGGCTTCAGCCGACACACATTAAATTATTTCAAATGACCACTTGCGTTGCATTTTGTACAAATTGCAACCATTAATAGGTATGATGATAATTATTTATGACAATAATTAATTATTTGTTAACTAACAATTAATTTAACGAATTGAAAAGGTGCATAAATTTTATTAATTCAAAATATCTTATTACTTTGTAAAGGTACAGACAGACTCCTCTAACCACAGAAGTTTACCTTTCTTTGACTACACGCCTGGTTAAGACACTCGCTCGTTTTAACACAAATGTGTTTCCTGATGCGATGGTAGAGTCTATCCATCGTGGGCGTGCAGGTATTTATAACTAACAACTAGCAAAAGTTACCAGATCTACTCTCACGTATCTTTTCAAACCATAGGCTCTGCAAGACCATATTTAATGGCTGTTACTTTCGGCAGTCATTTTTTTTTTCACAACAAACACTTTTTTTAATTACGTTTTCTTTTAATTGTCTTTACATCATTGACACACGAACTTATGATAATAACCCTGTGTATGTTTATTTATTGTAGAAGCGTCATCTGTGATTCAATTAAAATTGCTTTACAAACGATATTTTCTAAAAGACTGCGTTTTCTTCATAGATTAAGATGGTGAACAAGATGGTGTTAGGGCGGTTGATGATGCCATAGAAATAGTATTCAGCTGTGTTCATGCATATGTGTTTACAGAATAAAAACATTTTATTTTTAAACTAATATTTTGTATGGCTCTTTCTCAAAGTTTTCTCAGCCTATTTTAAAACGATTGATGGTGCATTTCCATTACATTAACCTTAATCCCAAAGAGTCGTGAGGTAGGGGGGGGGAGACTTAGGCTAACAGTGAAAATAGCGTGAAACAAAAATCTTCTTTTGGGTCACAGGTTTGGCAGCCTCGCCTTAGAGTATGCATAATACCACAGGTGTGGATAGTATTTACGGCTCATACTGTATTGATAGTAAAACGCGACCCTTTCACTGACTCAATTATTCTGACACGCTTCTCTGAAAATTTATAGATGGTCCATAAAACTTAACATGACGTGCGAAGTTTTGAAATTTTGAATAGCGATTTAGTTTGCCTTTTATTCGAGTTGGATAGGACTGTAAATTGTTTTAAAGCCTGGTATTTATTTTGAACCAAGCAATAATCGATTTGAAGAGCAAAGTCTTGTATTCAATTATTAGAATAGATAATTTAAATAATTTGGTATGAGAGCATTTTCAAATGTTATGTTTAAAAATTAACTATATATTTTGAGTTTATTTATGTGAGTAATATTCTTAAGATCGTTCTCTTGATATAGTAATCAGTGCCCTTAGCTAATAATATAAAGGTCCCAGGCTCGATTACCGGTGGTACCATCTGTATTTTCCCGAAAGAGGAACTGTTCCTATGGGTACCATGGTTAAATAGGCTTAAGCTAGGCTTTAGATTTACACCAGTTTCACACCCTCGTACTCATTATCACCACATCATTTCAACTTGGGTACGACGTGTAAACTACCTCCAAATTATACCTTGGTCAAGGTTCTGTTCCCACAAATAAAAAAATATATATTATTGACAAAAAAATAAATACACTATTCTATTAATCCTTCGAATTCTACCTCCCAATCCTTACTAATAAGAGTAAGTAGTTTGGATCCTTGAGGGTGAGTATACTAACAATAATAAATACATTTTTCCGTGCTCTACGTCTTACTACCCATCTAGTCTATCCCCATATTTATATTAATGGGATAAGGAGGAGAATGGGAGAATCTTAGAGAATGTGGGAATAGAAGATAAACCCATTTACGTAAAAACAACCTCAGTACTTTTGGTTGAGATTAAGTTTCCTGACTTGCTCAAAAATAGCATAAAATTCTTGATTATTTCATCATATATAAAAAAACATGGTTTCTACACAAGTGGGACCCACTTCAGTGGCAGAATGGTCTAAGGCCTCACTCTCGCGTTAGACTGGCCTGCCAAGGACAGGGAGATTAGGGTTCAAATCCCTGTTGGGTCTATAAGGGATGCTTTTCATAATGGTTTCCCACTCTCCTTCCACAAAAATGCAGATAGATAGCCTAAAGAAATATGCTTCCTGCTTCATCTCTACTCAATTATTTGTGAGTGTTCTTATAAGGTAAATGAACAATTTCAAAGGCTGGGACCTTGGAAATAATTAATTTAATTTTCTTTTTGTCGCCCTACCTAAATAGTAGGATTCTGGTAAGAAAACAGATGGTTATTCGTAAGAAAATTAAGCTATGGGTACTATCCATGGAGGTATATAGGCTCTTTAGACAGATTTTCTACATTTTCAAATCATGGCACACCGAAAAAAGCACTAAAATGGTTCAAGGCACACCATACATTTTTAAGGGGAGATTCGATCATTAAAAAACATAATAAGATTGTGTTAAATAACTAAAATTCTAATAATTGTGTTGTTTTTAAAAATAATGTTGATCATGGATTTAACAAGGATTTATTTTTACTCCTAAAACATTTTTATTTCCTCCCCAAACTCCCGCGGCACATAGGTTGCAAAACTATGCTTTACACTTACCTTACCTAACCAAATAAATATTTCTGTCCTTGGAAGTGTTACACTTACAAAATTTAAAAAAATTCCTTTCCCGAATTTGTGGACGAGTGGTGTAAGACATTCGACTCAAATCAATCACACTTTGTCGCCGCTGAAGGAAAGGTTTGTGTTTAAACCCCAGCTGGGTTCTCTAGCTATCCCCTTGTATTTGATCACTATGAATTTTTATTCATCCTTTTTTATCGTTATTGTAACTAACGTCTTACATATAAATGGAAAGGAGAGGAAAGTATTGCGGTTTAAAATGCACCCGCATTGATAAAGAAATATGACAAAGGATTTTTTTTTATTATCTCCATTAAATTCAGCCGAGATTCAAGATACAAAACTTATATTGTGTTTTGTGACATACTGCCCACCCAAGAAAATAGTACAGTATATTTACATTAATGAGGGAGGGACGAGGAAGATAGAATAAAGAGTAAATATCTTCACATTTGTTTGGGGAGAGTGTTGGGAAAAATTTAGAATAAAACACCTTGGCATAACCATGCAAGATTCAAGCTTTGACATACCCGAAACAAAATATTACTGGATTCCTTTTGCCACGTTTCAACAACCTGCGTGCGTGACTTTTTCTATCATCGTCACCAGGAAACTATCCCCTAATGCACGCTCGGCCACCGTGACGTGTGGCAACACTGTAAAGTTGCTATGAAAAGACTAAACCAATGTTTCACTTTACAGTCAGGCGATAGTCCACTTTTTATGAACCATCACGCCATTATATCACAATTGAGATAAATTTTTGTAATAATATATCGCGATCTTTGTGACACGACACATGTTTTATCCCATTAATTTCTGTTTTTTACTCTTAGATTCGGGAAATAAATATACTACGCCCATGGACTAGAAGCTTTATTATCCTGCGAACTATTTCGAGCAGCGGAGGTGTTAAGTTGGGTGCTCGATTGAAAGATTGAGGGTTAGCGTATGCACCCCACGTGCGATTAATCTGGAAAATCAGACACAATATTTGCTAGAGCCAGATATCGCAACTAAGTGTTTTTTTATACAACAGTGAAATTGGTATCAATTTATTAGTTAACAAAATTGTTTTTCAATTTGATTTGATATTATTGATTGCGATAAAACTGTTTCAAAGGTCTAAATTGAATTGTTTTCTAAAGTAGAATTTACAATTAAAAAAAGTGGCAAAATGTGATGTCTGGCTCGAGCGAGCTGCATTACCTACCTAAGCTAGGAGCTATCCGTGGGGTGAAAAGAGCTCTTTAGAATAATTTTTTAGCACTGCGTCTTACTACCCAGTCGTACTATAGACCCATGTACTAATTACACTAATATGTTAAAGATCATGAATGTTGAATTTAGTGGAAGTATACCCGCATTTGCATGGAAGAAGAGTAGAAAACCATTAAGGAAAACCACTGTCTTCATCAGTCCAATCTATTCTGAAAGTAGTGCCTTAGAACATGCGGCCACCGAAGCGAGTCTAGAATAGAATCAACGATAGCGTACTGTATTTGTCAGCTTATAATAACTTGTGTGAGGTGTAGCAGTTATTCAAGATTTTGCTAGACTTTATATTATTTTATATTTTTAGGTATTCCCTATGTAAATCGATTATTTCAACGAATAAAGGGTATTTTCTATGAAAAAAACTTCAAGTGGCATATTTCCAGTGCTCTAAGTTTATTTAATTTAATTTAAGGTATAGGTATAAACGTGATTAATGTAAATTGTAATGTTACCTGCATTGATGGTCGACTGGTCTAAGGCGTCACACTCGTGCTATATAATACTATGTTTTGCAATTATGGTGCGGCAGAAGGGAGCACGAGTAATTTTACAGTTTTTATAGCATTACATTTTTTTGTCAAAAATAAATCAAATATTTATCCAGTAGCAACATAAAGTTTAGTTTTTTGAACATTCTAATATCAACAGATCTTGAATATTTGTCAAGGGTGTCCTGGAATTTTGTCAAAACATTCTCTTTTTATTTAAAAGGTTTTGACAAAATTCCATGACACCCTTGACAAACATTCAAGATCTGTTGATATTAGAATGTGCAGAAAACTAAAATCTATGTTGCTACGGAAAAATATTTGATTTATTTTTGCCAAAAAGATTATATTCTATAAAAACGGTATAAAATACTTGCGCTCCCTTCTGCTGCACCTTAATATTAAATTTGCTATTACGATGGATTTTTTTTTTTTTTTTTTTTAGTATTGCAATGGTTTCTGACTCCAGGCAGAGGCGTGAGGGTCAACTTGCAGTAAGATAAAACTTTGTGACAGGTCCTTTAAAATCAAGATATAGTTCAGTCATTCATTGTTTCGTGACCATAGAGACGTGCCAGTAAGTAGTGGTTTTATTATAGGCACTGAGGCAATGTAGCTTAACACATGGGAGAATCATGGCTTTAATTATTATTTGTTACTTAGTTTCTGTGCCCGAGATCGACCGAAGAATTGTGGTATATTGCTTATTTTCACGGCACCACGCATTTCAACTTTAAATCTGATCACTTCAATAAATTATTATTATTAGCATCGCGTCGTACTACCCGTTCGGGTTGTACGCACTTACGCTAATGTGTAATGGTAGGGTGATTGTGAGATGAAATGAAGGACCTACAGTTTAACGTGGAATCCGAAACACGGTGGCGGCCTGGGATTCCCCACATTCACAAGATGTCTTGTCAGAGGTGAAGGAAGGGTTTGGAAATCAGATAAATCTGTGCCGGGACTGAGGATTGAACCCGGCCGCCAGCACAGAAGTCTGACACCTTACCCCTAGACCGCCAGGTCACCCCACTTCAATAAAGAGAACTATCTTGTATAGTTCAGGTGAAAGAATGATTTAATTTGAAACATTCGTTCGCCAACTACACGTCTCAAGTTCATACAGTTGTATAAAGACTTGAGAGGATGATGATGTAGGGCCCGGGATCATTATAACAGATCACACTTTTTTCAGAACTTTTCAGCGTGTGAGGATGTAGTTTGAACATAATTATAATATGTAGCTGTCTTGGGAAATAGATCAGCGTTATAGTATATAGTTTAATTTATAGAGTCAGAATATATTAGCTTAATATAACTTTAATCAATAATTCAAGCATTTGTAAAAAATAAATATAATAATTATTGAGACTCTGTTTATTTAATCGCAATAAATAATCGCTAGCTGGATTCATTCAAGGTATTTCAGTGGGAAGTTCCACAATTTAATTCGTTACAGCTTTGGGACGTGATGGTTAAATGTCAAGTTCAATCAAACGGCGCGCAAAAGTAGGAGTGTTTTTTTTTTTTTTTTGCAAAAGTACTCCATTGTACAAAGATGTTCGTGAGCGATTACTCCGCTCCACCGGAAATCACTACACCAATTGTCACAGGAGAACGGTTTATCTGTGGCAAAATGCCAGGGAGAAGTTAAGTAGGCAAATATCAGGCCGTAAAGAGTAAGAGCTGTTCACCAGTTCATAGAGTCCAACCCCATCAAGCTTATAGGTACGTTAGTGCAATTGGTTCCTCAACATTATGAAAAGAAACCCCGGAATATTAATGATGACGTGGCTTACCAATGAAGTTTTATTTCATCTCTCACGATATGTGAATTCTCAAAACACAAGAATTTGGGCGTCAGTAAACCCTCCTGGGATCCATGAGACACCACTGTATTCACAAAAGGTGAGCATGTGATGTGCACTTTTCGCCGAGAGAGTCATTTAACTAATTTTCTTCGAATATACTGTTGAACACTGATGCGTACAGGGACATTTTCATGGCCTTACTGGAGCAACCAGATGCATAGAGCTTAAGCTAATATCACACGACGCTTGCTTGTACTAGAAATAAAGTGTGCTAGCTAGCGCCTAGATAGCTGTATACTAGCTAGTACAATAGAAACGGGACTAAAGTATTCACACGCTGCTAGTTTGGTACTAGGTTCTAATGCAAATATTTATCGAACGTCAAGATTAATTTTGGGTGCAGCAGCTGCATTAATTACTAATAAAGATATTGAAAATTATGAGAGGGAGCGTAGGAAAAAGAATATGGACACGGGACTGGTTGGGAAAGACGAAATAATGGTCGCAGGATGCTAAATATGATACATTTGGAGGTTAGGTAATATACATTCGGGGTGACAAAATGTTTAGTATCTCCCTATAATTTGTATTCATTTATTTACAATGTGGTCAGAGGCCCCTAAGCCAATGGGTGTCCAAATACAGTATCCTTGATACACAAATGTTCTTTTTTAGGCCTACGCACACTTTATATTCTAAAAAAAACCAAGGTTGGCATGCTATCAAGTTTATTTAGAATTAAAATTTGGTCTGGAACACAGTTTGTCGTTTTTAGATGACATGTTTTAAATTAAATTTATATATATTAAATATATTGTTATACTGTGGCAATTTAGTATTATATAAACAAGGATGTTTAGAATAATTTTCTGCCAACAACAAAATCACATCCTATGACAATGTTGGCATCATTTATACCATTTATCAAAAGCAACAGTCTCAGTGCACATTGATTGGTGAATTACACAGACTAGGGTCGATACTAGTACGAAAATAGCGCCTGTTCATTTTCACAACTAGTATGGTAGCCAGTACCAATCGGCAGAACCAGTATACTTTTAGTGATTCACATGTTGCTAGATGATGACGTGCTAGCTAACACACTGGATTTCAAGTACGAGCTAGTGTCGTGTGATACGGGCTTTACGCAGGGGTACATCCAGTAGAACAGTGTCATGCAACATCTCCAATGAGTCCATGGCGATTATCAACAACTTCTTCATGGACCGTGTTATCTCCAGAAACCTGTGTTCCCCTAGGTCAACAGTCTTGACGTCAGATGATTACATATTGTGGGGGCATCTTAAGGGGAGAGTCTGCAAAAACAGACCGCAAACCATTCAGGATCTCCGGTAAAACATCACAACCGAAATAAACAATATCGACGTAGGCACGTTGAGGAATGTATCAGAAATATGTGCATACATGGCTCGAAGAGGACGGGAGACATTTTAGAACGTGATGTGAAGTTAAGTTATTATTCTATTAATAACCCCTCATTACATGTACTTACGTTACTATTAAGTTAATATGTCGAGCTATTGACCTAATTAAAAATTGGGACCTGCCACTGTAATATTCTGTATATAGAAAACGTATAATGTTTAAGTTTGAATGCAACAAACACTTTTCAGGATTTATTTCGGTTTTTTAGAAATAAATTAAGAAAGGAGATGTACGTGCAATGTCTTCTCCAGACGATATATGAAGTATTTAATAAATGTATGAACTATCGGTTAACTAAAAATAATATTTATATATTCTATAAACATTTGGTTAAATTTCTGCAAAGCATATTTTGGGATTTCAACTAAGGGGTGGCGGTGCAATATATTTATGTTACCAGCCACATTTTCACACTCAATTCACATGTGCACTACTTGACCAAGTTTTTCAGATTCCATTTTGTATTTGAATTTAGCTTACACCTTTAAAAAAAGTATATAACCCCAGACGACTTACAGAACTAGTTTAACCTAGTACGTAAAATTCAATACCAACTCTACCAATCTTATTGACAACTACCTGTAAGTGTTCGTGCTATGCGGGTGAAGTTAGAGGTATTTTATTTAATTTATTTGGATTGAAGTGTGTAAATTGCTTCTCGTAGAAGAATTTCAATAGAAAACGAATCGCTAATATATGCAATACCACATCGTGATGTTGAACCATGGGGGGTACCTTTTTAACATCACAAACTGGTGATCATATATATAAAATATTCAGTCTGGTAATGTATAAGGACGTAAAAATGTATATTTGTGCACAATAGATTGTCCCTTAGTACGTATGCAAAGTTTCAGTTTTCTAGGTAAATCGGTTTAGGCTAAGGCGTAAAACTCGCAATATATCAAAAGTAAGAATAAACTCCTCAGATGCACATCCACTAGTTTCCCTAAGTAGTTTGAGATTTAAATAATCCTTAATTTGGAAGTTATCCGCATCGGTGATAACGTAGTTTAAGACTTAGTCTCACAATATGTATAGTCAAATAGCAAAAAATAAGTTACCCTGATTATTTAGATCTATGACAAGTTTCCGGTTTCTATATTTTTTGTTTTTAGATAACAGAATCGGTGGGCACTAGATATAGTGCATCAGGATCATTGTGGATGTTTAAAAAAATGTAATGTTCACGCTCCAAATATTTTCCTAACTACTTAGGTAAAATTTAAAACTTATTGGTTAATTGAGTCTAAAGATACACTCACAATAGTCGCAGCTAAGTTAAAAATATTTGATTTTTTTTTAAATACACTTGTGCTGCACAACCATGTTTTTCACAAAGTGTTCAGGAAAAGTGTGGTGAAGCTTTCTATTATCCTTGGTTTTAGAATTACCAGACCAGTGATAAAGGGGTTTATGGCGTAAGAATTGCAATTTAGATCTAAAGTAATAAAGGTTGCTTCAAAAGGGAGCACACTCTAATGTCTCTTTGAGCACGCGAGCCTATTCCAAGCTTCAGCTTTCTATTTTTGTTTTGTTTTATAGATACCTGTGGTAGTGATCACGCAGTATAAGATGTAACAATAACAATAGGTCTGTATTTAAAAGTTAGGAAAATTACTTGTGTACATATCCTCAAGTTTCTCTAAGTAATAGGTGACCTGGTGGTCTAGGGGTAAGGTGTCAGACTTCTATGCTGGCGGCCGGGGTTCAATCCTCAGTGCCGGCACAAACTTATCTGATTTCCAAACCCTTCCTTCACCTCTGACAAGACATATTGTGAATGTGGGGAATGCCAGGCCTCCACCGTGGTTCGGATTCCACGTTAAACTGTAGGTCCTTCATTGCATCTCACAATCACCCTACCATTAATATTAGCGTAAGTGCGTATAACCCAAACGGGTAGTAAGACGCGGTGCTAATAATATAATAATAATAATAATAATAATAATAATAATAATAATAATAATAATAATAATTTCTCTAAGTATATATGCTAAGCTTATACTTTATCTGTTTTCTGGTTGGTCCTTTTAATGGGGGAAGGGTGGCCAAATGCCTTTGGTGTAAAGTAGGACAAGGACTCTCAAAATGTAGGACATTCAAGAAAAATGTAGGACGTTACAAAATAAAAGTTTAAAATATATTTTTTGAAATTCAATCCATGTGTTTAATTGATAATTATTTTACACATATTATTGTGTGTCCTATCTAATTTATCATGTGACGTTATGAATTAGACCCTTTTCAGTGGCCAAATGGTCTAAGGCAACGTTTTTCTTCCCAGGGGCTAAATATGGTTATCAGTTTACATCATGGGCCAAAGATTTATCTAGTAATTCCATCAACTTAATATAGGCTAACAAACAATACTTAATAAACCATAACGTTTAATAATTTTATATAAAATATCACTTATTTTTTTTGGTGAAATAGTCATACATATTTTTATTAATCAAATAAATTCATTGTAAAATGCAATCATGACATTTTTAAATATACATTTTTATTTAAATCATTAGCTATTTTACAGTTGCCACCGAGGGTTTATCTTTAATTTTCCTCCAAGATACTGTGAGGGCCACAATTTCAGTGAGCGAAGGCCACACTGGTCTGAGGCTTTGCTCTCGTGTTAGACTGGCCTGCTGATGATGGGAATATCAAGGTTCAAATCCCTGTCGGGTCTACAGAGGGAAGTTATTCTTAAATGGTTTCCCACTTTACTTTCAAGCAAATGTGGGTCGACTACCTCTAAAATACTTCCTTCCTCATCCCAATGCTATTAGTGTAATTATCAAATATGCGTAGAGCTTGAACATGTAGTAAGAAACGGTAATAAAAAAACTTGAATTAGGACAATCGCTGTGATTGGTTGCTGATGGCATACACGCAGTCAATAGAGATCACAAATTGTATCACGTGAACATAGCACAGCAAGTTTGCGAACGAAAACACACAAGACTGCTAATAATAACGGAAATGCCATCTTACGACCTAATTTCTAAATGCCAAATCATTTTGAGAGCAATAACATCAAATAATTACAAATTTATTTATTTTGTCAAAATGGAGGTCTTTTGTAATTTTTGAAAATTCCTCACAAACGCCGGAAAAAGGGTTGAAATGTAGGTTATGTCCAGTGAAAAGAGATATCTGGTCTCCCTAAATGGGGGAAGTCTTCTATTTGTCTGAATATTCGTAAATGTATGATAGAATCAAATAAAGATGTGGAATATGTGCAGTTCTTTATTTGTGATAAAAACACGATTTACCTACTAATGTAAATACGAAACAATTAACATCCTCTGCGGTGGCTGCATGGTCTAGTGCGCTAGTTTCGTGTTAGACTTGACTGCCGATGATGAAAGATTGAGGTTCGAATCTTGTTTGGGTGTCTAAGAGGGTTTTTTCCATAATTACTTTCCCCTCTCCCTCCACGCAGAATCGGATACACTTACTCTAAATATAATCTTCCTAATACCTAAAACATTTGAGTAATTAGTAGATAAGTGCATAACCCGAACGATTAGTAAGATACGGTGCTAGAAAATGAAAAAGCAAAACATAATATACTTTCTATATGGAGCTAAGATTGAAATGTAGGCCTATTCTCTAACTATTTACTCTTAAGTAGATTTGGTGATCAAATTAGAAAGTAAACAAATGAATAGGCTACTACACTCATTAGAACAATACATCATGTTCAAAGATAAAAACCATTTTACGCGTCGTTTGTGACAGAATATTTTAAAATACTTAAATCATATTAGCTTAACAAGGAAAAAGTATAACCTTGTCCATTCTGAGAATATAAGCTGCACATCGGGTTTATATTTTTCAGTGGATTTTAGTTCATCACAAACATACAAATAAATAAACTCAAAAACCAACCTCTTAATTATCTATGTGAAAGATAAGAGTATAAATTAGTGTATAGTTACTAAGATAGTACCATACTTACTAGCTCTATGGCAATAGGAATTCTAAAAAGTCCTTTGCAAATTCTAGATAAGTACGCCATCTATCCCTATCTTGAGCTAGTTATATCAAGTCCATCCCTCCATCCCATTACATCATCTCTCTTTCAGGTTCATTCTGCGTCTATTAGTCTTCCTACTGGTCTAGGTTTGCCAGTAAATACCTTGAAGTTGGTTCTAGAATAGTTTGTTCTTGTGTTCTAAGCGGTGACTCTAGGGTAGACTAGGGTCAATTTAACCTAAGCCAACCAAAAAATGATTCTAACCAATGTAAATTTAAAATATATTTGGCTATAAGAACTAAGAGGAAAATAATAAAGTAGCCATGTAACCCCACAGCTTGCATCATAGCGTTAGTAAGCGATGTACCCGCTTATGTGGCCGCGTGTCTAGCGTGCTAATCTCGTATTGGACTAAACTGCCGAAATGGAGAGATCGGGGCTCAATCCCAGTTGGGTGCATAGAGGGTGATTTTTACTAAATGGTTTACACTCTCCCTCCACGCAAATTCGGGTTAATTTCCTCTAAATTAAGCCTTCCTATACCCTAACCCATTTTAAAATTAGTAGGCCTATATAGGCGTATAGCCCGTCAGATAGTAAGATGTGGTGCTAAAAAAAACAATAAATCTCTTTGGGAAAAATAATATAAGATCTGAGTTAGGAACTTCACAATTAATTTGATGAAAAATAAAAACATAAAAAAACTTTAGATTTACAGAAAAAATTAATTATACTTCATACCACCCCTATAGCCTAGTGATCAAAGCTCTTGGCTACAGATACAAAGGTCCCGGGTTCGATCCCCGGCACTTCCAAAATGTATATGTCACGCAATGATTCTGGAACGGGGTCAAACTCAGCCTCTTAGGACAAAGGAATAGCTACTTGAATTAATAAAGAGCAGCTTCAAATTAGAAAACTGAGATTAACAATGGGAGGGCTAGTTGTACTCCTCATATTACACCACTTATTAGAAGATATTAACACTATCATCGTTAACGGTGGTGACCGCTTGGTTTGTATAGCACGCTTGCGAGCTCACACCACGGATTTTTTTATTTCTTAATAAAATACAATCACTTAATGCTGTGAAAGAGACTGCTTAAATATGTATATATTGTAATTACATAAATATAATAAATATATGGGATGTATGCATACGATAATAAATGTAGCGACTTAATTTTAGCGTATTTTAAAAAAAATTGGAGATGATTAATTATAAATAAACTATCGTTCACTCTTTGGAAGCCGTTATTCAACAGTAATTATTTACAGCGTATTAAGAAAATATTTTCTCCTAAATAACTACTATGATTATTGTGAATTAAAACATAGCTAATTCATTGTCACTTTGGTTCCTCAAAGAAACATTTAATATTTCAAGTAATTAGGATTTAAAATGTGAGCAATTATATGTTTTATATTAAACACACACACACACGTCCATGTGTAAAATAAAAATAAAACAATATTAAAACTCCTTGGACCATAACACTTGTAAATAAAAAAAATATTGAAAGACGTTATTTCCCCCGATCACAATAGTTCCTCTTTAAGGAAACAAAAAAAACTAAGAATCAATCAGGTAAACTATCGTAGCCTATTTGATTCCTAGGTTTTTTCAAATAATACTAGTAGTTATCTAGTTGAAAATAATTATTTCCGTCGATTTCATATTGCGCTGTAAACTTGATTACTCAACCACTGAATTATGGTGCAGGGCTCTAGGCGGTTGCCTAGTTCGCCTTATGGTAGAACCGTCACGCCATGTTCCTCACTATCCCACCTAAAATCCTGATATTTTTAGGGTTAATTACTACTAACCCGGGCTACCAGCATAGTTACACTAATAAGGCAAGAATGAGGGGAAGATAAACAGAGAATACGTGTAGGCTATGTACAATTTCGTGAAGGGAGAAGCCGTTTAGGTAAAAACCATCTTCAGCACATCCTATTGGGGTTTGAACCCTCAATCTCCCAGGTATTGGCAGATAAAACGTAACTGACACATTTGGCCCCCACACACATTGGTACACTATTCTATTAGAGATACGATATATTTAACGTCAACTTTTTAAAACCACAATATGTATCAACATACAATTACGAACTAACTTTTTCTTAGTTAATTCATCATCCATTCCCCTGGATACTTTGATAGAGAAGTTGCCAATAAAGAAAATGATAAATTTTTCAGCCAATCTGGGATTCGAGCATGTGACTACTCGCTCATATGGTAGACTCACTATAATCTTATTTTCTTTTGACATCCACAGTCCGATGTGTAGTTTTTCCTAAAGGGTTTACCAGTTTTCCCGGGTAAAAATGGGGTAAATGTTTTCTAAATTCTATATTTATCCTTACCACCCTAATAGTGTAAATCTTTGGATAGTCCGGACGGTAGTAAGACGCTGAACAAAAATATGTATTATATCGGGATGGCCAAAGGTTCTCAAAATAAGCCATTGCTCAGGTCTTTGACCGTTTGACATTCGCACTCAGTTGTAGAGCATCTCAAAGTAACTGTTTTTCTTTCTATTTTTAGCACCACGTCTTACTACCCACTCTCTTATACGCTTATGTACTAATTATGCTAGTGGTTTTAGGGATGAAGAAGGTTGTATTTAGAGGAAACGTTCCCAAATTTGCGTGGAGAGAGAATGGAAAACTACTTTGAAAAACCCATTCTTAAGTACACCCGACCGAGATTCGAATTTCAATCTCTACATCATCTATAGTATAACCTTCTTTTAGAGTGACGCCTTATACCATGCGTCCACCGAAGTGCGTAGTAACTATTCTAATGGATATGTGAAGTCAGAGGAGAATGCTAGCCTCTAACAATAATATAAAAACGCGAGCGATCAAAATACAAGTTCATTGCGTTGAAAGAACTTTGAGAAGTGATATTTAATTTAGTTTGAAAAAAAAATTATACTGATATTTTAATAATTTTTTTGTGACCTTGAGAATTCGACTATAGATAAAATTAGACAGTTTACTAGTCTGGAGCCAAAATAACTTGGTGTATAGGCTAGCACAAACCTACACGTTCACTAAAGATTGTTAGTTAATATTTATTTTTGAGAAATTCACTCTTGTTTTCATTATATCAAGATTATTTCGGATCGACTTACTTTTCTATGTGACTTGTGTTTAATAAGAAAATAAATACATCATGCTATGGATGTATGATATTTAATCTTTTTCATTTCAAATTTTAGTATTATTTGTTACTAACATTCTTAATTCGTTAGTATTATTACTTAACTTCCTTGGTTACTGCGAACCACTTGAAAGGACACCGTGGAACACACTTTGAGAAACATTGGACTAGAACTTACTACCCATCCGAGATATCCACATATTAAAACCAATGGTTTAGTGATTAGGGCATTAGGATTTTAGAGAAAATGTACCCACATTTACGTAGACCTATAAATAGATCATGAAATCATGTAGGTAAAAGAGTCATTACAACAGGCTGGGGATCGAACGCCAATCTTCCTTTCTCCATCAAACCAAATCAGACGAGATAGACTCCCAAGTAATTATTTTTTTTTGTCACCGGATTCCACTACCCGTTCGGGGTGTACACATATAACTACGTAATGACTCTAATGTGTTAAGGCTGTGGAAAGTTCAATTTGAATAATTCTACATGATCCATCAACGAAAATGCAGGTAGACACAATCACTCGTATTGTATTATTATTTTATTATTTAGCACCGTGTCTTACTACCCGTTTGGGTGATACGCTTAAGTACTAATTGCGCTAATGAGTTAGGAATTGGTAAGTTTTAATATAGAGGAATTAAACTCATATTTGCATGGAGGGAGAGTGTAAAACCATTCAGGACCCCCTACCCCGCCCCAGTTCACACAAGTGAGATTCAAACCTCGATCTCCCCGTCTTCTAGCTCAACACGATACTAGCACGTTAACTAACTACACCACCAAGGTGGAGCTACTCTATTGTACCTGCCTGGAATTTTTCTCTTTATTTAAAAAGTTTTGACAAAATTCCAAGACACCCTTGGCAGATATTCAAAATCTGTTGCTATTAGCATCTGCAGAAAACTAAACTCTATTTATCTTCTGGAGAAATATTTTATTTATTTTGGCCAAAAGATTGCAACTCTATAAAAACTGTAAAAATATTTGCGCTCCCTTTTGCTGCATCTTTATCTACAACATATTGTAATAGGTCAGAGTAGGACTATCTTTCAGGATAAACGTAGTGTACAATAATTTAATATTTTTGATGAAATGTACACTAGGTTCCCCTTGAAAGGTCTTACCTTGACGTACTATATTATAGCCCCATCTTATGAGCTGTGCCATAGTGGAAACATGCAAGTTAAGCTTTCTACCTTTCTGTGTAAATGAAGTGTACATGAGGAGTCCCCATAAATAACAGCTCAGTCCTTCCCCATTCTGACTAGCTCTTTTGAGAAAATACATTTTGTCGCTCTAGTCATAATAATTTATGGCTCCGATAAATTCAAATATTTAGAATAAAGGTGGTTTGGATCATCGTAATTAATTTGGAGCATAGTTACCTTCTTAATACAAAAGCTAATCACTTTTTTTTACAGTAAAAAAAGTATAATATTTCAAAATAAGTGTTAATATTAGGGACCAAAAAAAGTCCTGACCCTTTTATTTCTTAATTTTGACTCCCCTATAACATTTACCATCTGGAGCGACCTATCACTCTCCCCCTTTAGCGACACCTCGAAGGCAGCACAAATTGTACTATTCAGTATTACACCTCCTATTAGTGCACGTCTGCTCGTGAGGTGTCATGACTATACCTCTAGGACAGGGTTAACTTATGACGTCTTTCATCTCTACTGATGGAAATGGTAGATGTGTCGCGCCCCCCCCCCCCCTCCCCCCTGTTCTCCTGCTCTCGAGGGAACTTGTTTGGCGACAAACTCTGAGGAGCGATGACACGGTACGATGAAAGAGCGCGAGCGGGACAGTTACTCTGGAATGACCACGCGAGTCGAGTGACATATGTCCGTCGTCCCAGGAGATGGAGGTCATGTATGATTCAAGAGCCATTTCCTGGTTGATGAGGTCTCTCTTTCCCCTTAATGTCTATCGCGCTTCTTAGCCCCCCTCATCCAAAGTCTACAATGGCCTGCATGTAAAATAGGTCCACGTGGCTGTGACGCACTCCTCGAAGAAGTATCTTGAAGAGATGAGACAGAAACCTTGCATCCTACACACTACATTATTATTATTATTATTATTAGCACCGCGTCTTACTACCCGTTCGGGTTATACGCACTTACGCTAATGTGTAATTGTAGGGTGATTGTGAGATGAAATGAAGGACCTACAGTTTAACGTGGAATCCGAACCACGGTGGAGACCTGGCATTCCTCACATTCACAAGATGTCTTGTCAGAGGTGAAGGAAGGGTTTGGTAATCAGATAAATCTTTGCCGGGACCGAGGATTGAACCCCGGCCGTCAGCATAGAAGTCTGACACCTTACCCTAGACCACCAGGTCACCGACATACACCGACTACACACTACAGATCTGGCAGGACTTTACAGATCCATCAAGCTCTAGCCTTGTGTTTGTTAGAACTTTACTGACAGAGTCTTCATACACGTGGCACTATCTGACGTTACATGTGTAATTTTATATATCGTTGCATATGAAATACTTTACAGTCGTGGCACTAGATTATCTAATGTTACGTGTGCTAGCTTTAAATGTGTAGCGTGGAATTCCAGGCCTCCACCATGGTTCGGATCCCACGTTAAACTGTAGGTCATCCATTTCATCTCACAATCACCCTACCATTACATATTATTGTAAGAGCGTATAACCCGAATGGGTAGTAATTCGCGGTTCTAATAATAATAAATGTGTAGCTTTTCTTTCGTTGCATGTGAAATTACTTTACAGACGTGGCACTATCTAACGTTACAACTTACAAGTTATAACTTTACATGTGTAATCGTCTCTATCGTTGCACGTGGAATGAATTTACAAACGTGGCACTAGCTTATCTAATGTTACATGTGTTAGATTTACATGTGCATCGTTGTATGTGAAATGACTTTACAGACGCGGTACTATCTAACATTACAAGCAATAGCTTTACTGTTTAATTTATCTATTGTTGCATGTGAAATGACTTTACAGACGCGTACTATCTAACATTACAAGCATAGCTTTACAGTTTAATTTATCTATTGTTGCATGTGAAATGACTTTACGAACGCACACTAACATTAAGATACTTACATGAATAATTTTGCAGAATGACACAGAGGTACTATAACACAACTCTTTAATGTTTATCTTGAAATTGTCTAGATCAGACACACAATCATTTATTCTAGTCTAGGAATTTTCACCTACTTCTATTAACAGCTTAATATATCTATTATTAGCTTAAGAAACTTTAATGATAAGATATTTGAAATCGTATGATCTCAACTTAATATTTTGAATAAAAACCTAGATGCAGTAAGATCCAAATAGCATTTAAAATAATTTGATAAACACCTTAAGGTCAAAAAAAGCATTTAGAAATATTTATTGAAACAATACGATTAAATCTAAAACCTATTTATTATATGTTATGAACATGGTATGATCAACCTAATACATATAAAGGTACTATAGACGTGATGTGATTAAACCTAGAATTTATAAAGATTGAATGGACGTGTTAATATCTTACATCTTAGCATCTAGAAATATATTAGGCCTATAAACGTGGTATGCTCTAACCGAGTATATAGAAATATGTTATGCACGTGGCATTATCTTATATTCTATATGGCAAGAGTTTATGATAAATTTAATATGATCTATCTAAACAGCCATCTAAAAATAAATTGTATTTCTAGCGTTGGTAAATTATCCTTAATCTATATAGGTGTTTGTTTTGATCTAAATTGTACACCAATCATAAAAACGAGATAAAAATTTGAAGAATATCAGCAATGCCATTTATGTACCGTACTTGAGAGTTTTAAGAAATACAAATATTCTGAATGCCATTATAATATTTTAAGGTATTTGACATAAAAATAATTATGTTTAGCCAAGTCCACTATAGATTAGTAACAATAAATTAAAATCATTAAAGCCAATTTCATTCAACAGTATGGATTGTGTTTATGATTTTGGATAAATCGCCTTGAATTTTTGGTTTCTACAGTCATTCATATTCGTTGTGAGCTAAGATAGGGTCAAATAGTATTAGATTCAATATTGAAAATCAAGATACTTCCTATCTATCAAAATACCTCATCCTTCTAACCAGTTATTTACCAATTATTATAATGACCCAGCATCCATCCAATCCATCTAACGTACAATTTTTTTTTGTTAGGTAATGTTAATAAGCCTAATTTGATATTTTTTTGGTCAAGTGAAGCGAGGTTTCATTTTAACTTGAGCATTCAGCATTCCATCTGTCTGTCAATACAGCTATCTGTTACGCGATAACTGTAAAATGTATGAGCCAATTCTAACGAATCATGGCAGGGAAATTCTTTGAGTTAAAGCAAAAAAATGTATAAACAGGTTTTTTCAATTTTCTTCTATCTTGCAAGATGGCTTCCACTCGAAAATTTGTCTGTTTGTTTGTTTGTTCCACAATAAATGGCAAAATTCGTGGATAAATTTTCACAAATCTGGCAGGAATTTTCTTTTAAGCTAGGCCAACCGATGTATGTACTGTACATAGTTTTTCACTACAGCTATCCGTTTCAATATGGTGGTCACACAAAGGCTTTTTGTTTAGTTTTTTTACCTAATGTATTACTATCCGTTCGAATTATGCGCTTATGTTCTAATTAAGTCAATGCTTTTGGGAATTAGGAAGGTTATATTTATAGACTGTGTACCCACATTTGCGTGGAGGGAGAATGGAAAAATATTTTGAAAAAACACACGACCAAGACTCGAACCTCGATCTCCCTGTCATTACCAGTCTAGACTACTGCTAAAGTAGCGTGTTAGATCACACGGCTACCAAAGCGGGTGTTGTTTAATAGCTTATCTCAAGTGATTTAAATTTATAATCATTAGCAATGTTTGAGTATCTGGGTCATATATTTTTTAAATTTTGACATATATTATGAGATTGACACTTAAACAGAGTAAACAACAACTATCCTAAATAAAAATGGTGTTCTCTTAAATATAGTAACAACTCGTTTTTTGTTTTACTTGATCATAAAGAAAAAAAATTTCAATTTAAAATCCAAGGATAACTTATAAGTGAGAGATAGCTTAAATTTAAATGTAAAGAAATAGCTTAAGATTGTATTAATGATAAGAACATTGAGTGAGTGAGGTCAACAGATCGCAGAGCTACTGGAATACAGGCGGTGATTCATCCTATCTGTCTTCAAATATCATCCTGATGATCAATAATATACAAGGCCTCGTTAATAACTACTGGCTACATATATATTCATCATAATGACTATGTAAGTAAAGTATACAAGGCCCAATTTTGTAATTCACAGCAAGACAAAATAGTTTTCAGAACTCTTTGCAGACTAATTCGGACAAGGAAACCTCCATTATTTTAGCGAGAAGTTTTGCGTCTTCTTTAAAGCTTCCCTTCTTTTTTATTACATCTGAATTACCTTCCATTCCCTCTCCTAAAAAAAGTTTATTTCATACCCACCCACTGATTAGTAAAACTTCCCCCTTTCAAATACTTGTGAAAACCAAGGCAGACCAAACTTTGTAATGGGTGGGCCTAAATATAGTGTGACTGGCTGAACCGAAAGGTCAAGGTTTGACACCAACCTTCTGCACTTACAATGGTTGTTTCTATACAGTTGAATAATTAGCAACCCACTTTGGTGGCCGCATGGTCTAAGGCGCTACTCTCGCAATAAACTAGACTGCCGATGCAGGAAGAATCAAGGTTTGATCCCGATCAAGTGTATTTAGGGTGTTTTTCCGAAAGAGTCTCCAAGTATCTCTCCACACAAATATGTGTACATGTCTTATAAATACAACCTTTCTCATTCCTAGCACATTAACATAGCTAATACATAAGAGTATATACCAGATGGGTGGTAATACGTGGTGTTAAAAAAAGCACAGATAATTAATTTACTTTTACTACACTTCCTTGGATAAGCTCGTCGATGACAGATAGTGGCATTAGAATGTACGCACGATAAACATGGATAAATAATTAGAGTAATTTTTTCCACTGCGTCTTATTACCAGTCAAGGCTATACGCATTTTAATAGCTGTAAAGGGGTAAGGATGAGTAAGGTACAATTTTAAATAAATGTACCTAAATATGCGTAGAGGGAGAGTGGGAAAACATAAACTAAGAAATACCTTCAATACACCCGGCCGGTATTCGAATCCCAGCCTTCCCGTCACGAGTAAGCCAGACTAAACGGCTTTGACATTTGTAACGTATGCCCACCGATGCTGTGAGACAAGAGTCAATAAATTTAAAAAAAAGTGATGGTTTTAACATTGAGGTTTTAAATTCAATTTATTACAAAGTTATTAAAAAAAATCGGGCCTTTCCTCATATACTTCAAAAGCATTGGTATTAGATAAGAACGTTTTTGTCACACATCTAAGGCAGCAGTTTCTGAGTTAGCAGAACCAAGTTAAAACCCGACCAGGTGCATTAGGTATGCTTTTGTTTTAATTGTAGTTTTCCAACCTCTCACAAATCTACTTTACTAGATTAACCCTGGCATCTAAGAACATTGCAGTAAATATACTAGTAGATATTGACGTCATCGCAGGCCTTTAAACATGGAGCCAAAACAATCGACTGCAGCGTGTTCTACTAGAATGATTCACTATGACTCAGGAGTTCATTAATGTGTTTATTTAAAGCCATATGAAGTGGGGTGATTTTCGATGTGCTTTACCCAACTTTTCTACAGGTGGATTATTATTAATTTCCTCAATATTCACTTTTCTAATATTTTCTTTTAATTATTATTATTTGCAGTTATTATTATTAGCACCGCGTCTTACTACCCATTCGGGTTACACGCACTTACGCTAATGTGTAATGGCAGGGTGATTGTGAGATGAAATGAAGGACTACAGTTTAACATGGAATCCGAACCACGGTGGAGGCCTGGCATTCCCCACATTCACAAGATGTCTTGTCAGAGGTGAAGGAAGGGTTTGGTAATCAGATAAATCTTTGCCGGGATCGAGGATTGAACACCGGCCGCCAGCATAGAAGTCTGACACCTTACCCCTAGACCACTATTTGAAGTTAATACAAACAAGAAGTAGACGAATAAACTAAAATATTTAATATAGGTGTAAATGTAATATCCCTCTAGGGGCGGTTGCCTAGCTTTTTCTCCCCTTTTTTTTATTGTGGCTTCTTTGATTTTCTATTTCTTAAATGTCGCCATTATAAGGAGCTGCCTAGAATTCCTGACTTTAAAATATTGCCAATATAAGCAATTTCCTAGGTGCTCTAACTCCCAAATTTTGCCAATGTAAGCAGATGCCTAATTTTCTAACTACCAAATGTCGCCATTCTAGGAAGTTGCCCAGATCTTTTACGTCCCAAATGTTGCCCTACAAACAGTTTTTGCTATCACCTAAATGTTATAACTACAAGAAATTGTTGAGATTTGTAAATTCCTTGAATTCGGTCTTGCTGTTAGCCCATTTTCCAGGTTGCTTTTCCCTTAACTTTAAGATCTCCCCAATCGAATTCTCAGTGAAGTCCATCGATCAAAGCTAAAGTTTACACTGTGTGTCACCTGCGTCAACGAATCGGAGGGCAGGATCACCGTGGGTGACAGTGCTAGGGAATCAGTCTGGAGATATATCAGCAAAGACATGAAAATTTCATAGAACATGATATGTTGGCCAGAGCTTAGCTGCTAATAAGCTAGGCATAGATGCAGGCACACTCCGTCTATCCTATCTTGATAGATTGCATTGTTGCCTTATCTTATAAGCTGCGACATAGTGGAACAATGCAAGGTAAGCCATATTATACCTTTCAAGAAAAATGGAGTGTACATGAACAATAGAACAAAACTCCTTTAACCCATCGCACCTTTTTCCATTTGACAATGACCACCTAGTGAGTCAGCATAATTTGTCTTCTAGGAACTATGGTTAAGAAATTAAATCCTTTTATTTATACACAAATGGTAGAGACCGAAGTTAGT
This sequence comes from Timema cristinae, assembly GCA_039000515.1. NCBI lineage: Eukaryota > Metazoa > Arthropoda > Insecta > Phasmatodea > Timematidae > Timema > Timema cristinae. The sequence goes on from JBCFYV010000012.1 coordinate 48,094,147, forward strand.
ACAGATGTTCCCGTAGAGAGGTGAACATAATTAAAATAATTTAAATTGGTTTAAAAATGATATCTGTACATGAGAATATAGCCTGGTAAACTTGACTTAACGAGCCGATGCTCTATCACTGAGCTATCCAGGATCCGTTAGATGTTCAGTGTCATTCTTCACCCATAGCTCATGATTTCAAAGGTCCATCCTAGACTCGTGCCTCAAACTATTAGTGAAGAATTACCCTGAGCATGGGATGATATTTGATGGTTCAGTGGTAAGGCATTAGTGCGCTAAGTCAAGAATCCCTGATATTATTTCCTGTATTTAAATGCCATTTTCCAACTAATTTAAGCTTTGTTAAATGAAGCGACCTAACTCAATTTTACACCCTTACTCCACGCCTTACAATCCGCATTAATTTACACAACATTGGGTAGGAATGAACAATGTTTATTGAAAGAAAATGTACCCTCGTTCCAGTATTGGGATAGGGGAAATTTAATTAGTAAAACCAAATTCATTACATCCAGTAGGAACTTGAGCCCCTACTTCTTCGTCATCTGAAAATAATACATTACAAATTGGATGCCTTTTTATACAGATTATTGGGGTAAGATATAAACTTTGTTTACCCAGAGAGGTAGCAAGCCTGAGTGAGTGTTTGTCAAGATAATACTGTAAGCTTTCACAGTAGAATGGAGTGTACAATAGACTATTTAAAACGCAAAGCAGATAAAATTATCAAGGTTTATTATATGAAAAAAGAGCATATTTTTCTAAATCATGAGGTCACACTTGACTCAATGGCGTCAAGTATTAAATTAGTCAAACTTGATGGTGATCATTAATTTGAATGTAAGCCTGTCAAGAGCCTTCAGGAAAGCACATAAACTGTGTGACTTTTTTTTATCAACCTGGCCTCTATCCAAACAAGCCCAAGCATTGAAATGAGGGTTTGTCATATTCATCCGACTTGCACAAAAGCTGGCAAAACATAAAATTGCCCCTTCTTCTCCACAATTTCTTATTCTCCCTAACTATTATTACTATTTTGGATTATTGCGTTACACGCTAACTTCATTCTATAGTTTTGTTAAAATCAATTTGTTGAATCGAAGTATTAATAAACAATCTACCATCACAAAAAGATTCAAAGTGTGTAAACGTCCACCTCTCATTATTTTCCTTCCTCAACCCTCTCCTTCATCTTTACGACCTCCTCTAATATTTCCCCTCCTTTTGTTTCCCTTCTATCCTCTTTCATATTTCCCCCTCCTCTTCGTATTACCGCATACTCCTCTTATTCCCCTACCATTTTCATCCCTACCCCCACTAATCATTTCCCAAAAACTCGTATTTTTCTTTCCCCACTCTTCTCTTTATAAAATCCTGCCTTTCCTCTCCTCCCTAGCCCATTTTCTTTCTTAATCTCCTCTTCATATCACTCTTTCTTCATTTCTATCTTTTTCCAACAAATTAATTTTCCTTCTTAAACCCAATTTCTACCCACCACCTTTTCTTTCCAATCTTCTTTACTTTTCCTCTTCTTTCCGTGATCTTATTCCGTTCCTTTTCTTTCATAGTTGTATTTTTATTTTACTCCTATTCCTCGCTTTACTCACTTCTTCCTCTTCCCCCATTTTCTTTCCCTGACTTTTCTTTCACATCGTCTTCCCAGTTCTATTCGTATTTCACCAAGACTTATTTTGCCCCCTCTTTTTTTCAAATTATTATTGTTATTTTTTATTAATAATAATTTAATTCGTACTCTTTAATAGCAGTCTAAGCTGTTAACAGCTCAAGTTCTAGCTTGTGGATGAAAGAGATAATCTTAATTAACTGTCTCAAAATTCTCCTTTAGAAAAAATGACATTTTAAAGTGGTTTATTTACATGTGTTATTCCTTAATGCTCCAGTCAGAGGATTAAACTTCAATATACTGAGACACTATCAGTTTGTCCATAACGGTTCCTACTCTTGTATAGGCTTACTTTATGAAATGTCTCGATCATTTTCTTCCCTACTAATTAGCCCATTCCTACGTCAATGTTTGCCTACGCATTAGTCAAGGCTGAACTGTGGAAATGACGTCATAGACATCTAGACTCGATAGTGTCCGGAAAGTCTCACTAGAGCATACTGTATTATTTTAGACTCAAAGTAAACAAATAAAAATGGGAGCGAAAGGCGTATGTGACTGGTATACACTAGCGCATTAGTTTTATAACGTTTAAATAAATATAGTAGGCATTTCTAAATGTTTTTTTTAATTAAATAAACGCATTTCAGGTATAGACTAACACAAATGTGTCTTAATGTGTACAACAGTACTTTCAATACAAGTGTATACTGGTATTGGACCTTCTAGCCAACCTCTCTTCAACAGTGTTTGTACAGAGGCACGGTAGTATAAAAAAAAATTGGTGAAAGTTATCGGTCTAACAAGGCCGTCATCTCTAAGCCTGGATGAAGACAAACGAACGGCCGGTCCTTGTGTTTACTACAGCACCGAAAAAATAGCTAATGGAAGATGTGGATCCATGTAGGCCATTGATCATTGACCGGGGTGTGAAGACAAATGCGTGGTCGATACCAATGTTTACATTAAAACAATCACAACGGCTGATGGGAGGTGATACTTCTACAAGGCCACCATCACCTCTTGGTGGGACATAGAAGGACAATGGGTTTGTACTAATGTCTATTATGGCATCAGTGCAACATCTGCAACAAGGAGTTCCATTTCTTGACCAGGATACACAAAAAAGGAATGGCAATGCAATAGCTGATAGGGGGTATCGGTTCCTCAAGGCCGCCATCTCTTGACCAGGGCTTAGAAAGAAGAACGGTTGGTACCAATGTTTACTACGGCACCGATGCAACATCTGACTGGAGATTTCAGTCCCACTCACCCGACAATGGGCAGCGCTAGATGGAAGAGATACTGGCACTTCACCAGAATACTTTGGTTGAAGTTGTGCACAGACCAATCCTAAGATTTCTGTCACCTCAAGAAGTGGGTGCACTGGGAAAAATAGTGAAAGGGACCTATGCCCTAGTACCATACATTTCGAACAATATAAACTGTAGATATTATTTTTATGGCTACCCGTAAGTATTGTAGATTCATCATTTTTTTACCTTTTATTTTAGTAGTGGTGTCACTAATTTGTTTCGATCAATATATATTACACCTACTTTTTTATAACCAAAGGAATTGGGCTGAGCAAGACAAGGTCATAACTTGGCCATCCAAATTAGAGACATAATTATTCTAGCCCACATCGGGGGCACACATACTAGATGTTAGGTTCATTTATCATGTTTTTCCTAGGTGAGGAGGTCATCAATTGAATCCTAACTGGGTGCATTGAGGGTGTGTTTTAAAGATGGTTTTCCACTCTCCCTCCATGCAAATGTTGGTATATTTTCTCCAAAGTATTTATCTGGCCATCTTATTTCCAGCCCCATTAGTATAATTAAATGCGTACACTATAGCTGGATGGATTTTTTTAAATATCCCTGAAACTTGATGTAATGAGCATAAAAGTATCAGGTAGTTTTCACTATAAAAATATATCTACATATTTTGGAAGAATATTTTTGTTTTCCAATAGATTATGGAAAGATAAGGTATTAAGTGCAATATTCGAAAGTAGCTATTTAAATATTAATAATTTAACCTACTTATTTATTAGAAAAAGATCTAAGTACCATTTTACAGGTTGTTAATCACTTAAATGATCTAATTTAAAACAAGAAGATGGATTTGAATGAAGTTCAACATCTTTTTCTTGGAAACAATATGAGAAAATACTATTAAAACACTGCCAGCGCACCCTATCGGGGATATAAACTTGGACTTTAGGGTCAGATCCTAACATGTTTTCGCTCGCACGCCAGGCTATTTAGGTGAAATAAACGTGCATGGAGCTACTTCAGATATGAATAACTATTAGTTATGTGAACCGTAGACCTTGTTCACACCATTAAAAATGATAAGTATATCAACTTGAGAATTATATTGTGTTCATAGCTTTACTTCAGTACAAATACTTATCTTTGAATTTTAGGTTGAAATATCTCCCATAAATTATCCTTGAATTGTAAGTATTTGTTTTTACTTGTATATAAAACAAATAGCCAATAGAACATTGTATTAATATATAGGGTGTTTTAGTGAAAGCGTGCAAAAAATTAAACAGGATATAGGGGATGGATACTTTACCTAACATTTTTAGATAAAGAATGTGAGGTCTGTAAAGCCAACTAAGGGGATATGGGTCTAAACATGTGAGGGAGAGTTGAAAGATATTTCGTATGGGGATATCTCGAATCAATTGTGTATAAGACTCTCTTGGACACAGACTTGGAATTGGTTACCAGGATTGTCATCGCCTGTGATGTGATTCGCAACACGCATGGGATATTTGAACGGGTGCCTCAGAATCTCGTATGCTGATGCATGCTTGCATTAGGGTTGGTGGCCGTCATTTTTATCAAATGTTGTGGTTGTTGGGGTAGGTTTCCTCCGGTTTGTCACTGATTTGGTATACTGTACAGTACTACCTGTACGTATTGTTACAACTAAATATAAATAAATTACATGTAATGATTAACTGTACAGTGTTATACATGTTTAGGCCCATATCCCACTTAGCTGGCTTTGAAGCCCATATGCTCCCTATCTCAAAATGTTCGTTAGAGCGTACCGTATGTCCTGTTTAATTTTTTCACTCTTTCACTGAAACACCCTTTATAGTAACCTTTGTTCACGTGGTTTAATACATTAGTTTCACAGTAGGTGGCACAATTTAAATACACATTCACTAATAACTTAATCGAATGCTTAGAATTCAAAATTTAAATCACTTGAGATGAACTGTGAAACGAAAAACCCTTTGATCTGACGCCATATTGAAACGTATAACGAGATTGGTAAATATAGAAAATTGTAAATAAATCATTCGGCTTGTGTTCAAAAAATGTCACTGTAAAATGTCTTTAAAATTGGTCCAAGCTTTTGGCAGTATTCTTGGAACAGATAGATATATTTTTTAGCGGTTGCCATTTTGAAACTAAACCATATCCAGACCTCCCTAGGGGAAGAAAGGTAAGCTTGGTTGATATCTTTCAGAGTTAATGAAGGGTACAAACTTTTCTCGGCCTAGACCTGCTAAATTACGTTAAAATTTAAAATCAAATTTGAAAAACTACTCTACGTGCACCCCACTAAGATTTGAACCCCATCCTCAACAAAGGGGCTGAAGTGAGATTCTAATGTCTTGCCTACCACAAACATTTCAAACATTTGTAATTTTGTTGTCACCGTGTACTATCGTCCATTCAGGCCACATGCATATGAAGTCAACGGGTAATAATTTTCTTAGCACCACGTATTACTATCTGTTCGGGTTGTACGCGTATGTAATACTAATAATTGCACATCTTAGTTATGGATGTGTAAGTTTGAGTTTGGAGGAAGTGTATCTGAATTTGCGTGGAAGAAGAGTGGATAACCATTTAGAGAAAACCATCCTCAGTACACCCAACCGAGATTTGAACCTTGAGCTCCCTGTCATCGGCAGTATAGTCTAACACGAGAAATGATGCCTTAGACTATGTGTCCACTGAAGAAGGTAGCAAGGTAATGACGAGGAAGGTATAGTTGTAGAAGAAATGTACCCACATTGACGTATAGGTAACGTGTAAAACAATTTAAGAAAAAGCTCATAGCACCCAGCTGGGATTTTAACTTGAATCTTCCCATCACCGGGAAACCATTCTAAATGTGTTTTGACATTGAGACCGAGTTTCGTCAAGTTTAATTTAACATGAACTGTAAAGCGTGAGGCGTTCGAAAGAACAATATAATCTACTAGGCATTTACAGTAGGAAACATTTATAAATGTATTCATTTGATAGAATGTTAGAATAAGATATAACAAATAAATAGTGCGATACGATACAATAGCACAAACTTTCTTATGTTGTGTATTATAGCTTCGAAGAAAATTTTCAAAAATAAGTTTTTAGTAAACTATCCTTAAATAAGTTTTACTCATATAAACAAATACATCATATTGTTAATCACAATAAAAATTCTTTATCCATATATTTTAAACCAAATTTCTCAAATATATTAAAAAATATACAAATTTTCGAATATAGATTATTTTTGGCAACCCAAAATCATTTATTTGTAAGAATAGAAACTTATTATTATTTATCATAAGAGAGAATTCACATTTTCTCATTTTGAATTCAATCTTCAAGGTCAATTTCTAAATATATATATATATATATATATATATATAAATTGTATATACTTTATTGTAACTAAACCCTTAGATTAATTTATTGTAGTATTGTTATGTAAAATAGTATTCCGATACCAATTTTGACCCAAATCGCTAAGGCCATTTTTTTAAGTACTCAAATTTTAAAAAAAAGTCATCACTAAGCTATCTATACATAACAAAATTTTCCCTAAAAACAAGTATACAGCTTTATATGTCTTAATCATGTCAAGCACTTTCATATACACATTCTAAGCAAAATAGTTATAACCATTTTAAAAATAATTCTAATTTTAAAATATAGCTCTTGAGTAAACGACCCTTTATCGAATTTTTATCCAAAACCAAGTACTCAGAGTTAGTTGACATGTCAAACACTCCCAATATACTCATTTGGAGCATAATTCTTAGAGACCTTTGTAAGATAGATGAAGTTTTTGAAAAATCTGTTATCAGTAAACTACCCATAAATGAACTTTGTTATTTAATATGTCAAAAATCCTAAGGTACCTATTTGGAACCAAATCGTGAAACCCATTTGTAAAATATTTTAAGTTTTTAAAATATCAGTCACCAGTAAGCTGTCCTTCAACAAATTTCGCCCAAAAACCAATTATATGATTATATCTGTCATGCCAAATAAATCCTATAAATTAATTTCAAACAAAACCGTTAAAGCTATTTTCGAGAAATTTGGAATAGAAAAACTACTCATCAGTAAACTACCCTTAATTAAAGGATTATGGTGAAAAAATTTTTGTGGTATATTCATATTAAATCTAAATATAAAGTTTTAACAAAATCCATTAAACCGTTTTGTTTCCGTGACCAGTTAGAGAAACAAACATAAACTTCACTTGTTTGTGTTTCTGTTCACATAAAATGTAAAGATTGTTAATAATGGAGATCAATTATTTTCACGATTAGAATGATTTATACAATAATGATACGAGAGAGTATTATTATTATTATTATTATTAGCACCGCGTCTTACTAACCGTTCGGGTTATACGCACTTACGCTAATGTGTAATGGTAGGGTGATTGTGAGATGAAATGGAGGACCTACAGTTTAACGTGGAATCCGAACCACGGTGGCGGCCTGGCATTCCCCACATTCACAAGTTGTGATTAATACACGACTTGTACGAGTAAGTAAAAAACTTTTCTTGTAGCTGGTGCTTGTGCTGGATATTGATAAATAAATAATATCTACCAGTAAAGACGATTCTAAGTTTATAAACAGAAAAGATCTGACACCTTAGCTCAGTAGGTAGAGAGAGTGTCTGCCTATTGAGAGGTCCTGGGTTCAATTCCTGGTATGGCTGAAAAATGTATCATTGGTGTAATGTAGTTTTCCTCTAACACATTGATAAATTAACGACCGGAGTCTGGTTGTTGTGTTCGTTCTAGATTAGTATTAGTTTATAATTCATATACTGATATGATCAGTCAGGTCAGCAAGTGCACGTAAAATCCCCCTAAAAAAATAATTAAAGGTAGATAAAGAAAGACGCTGATATAAAATCATAAAAAAGAGATAAAAGGTTATTGTTTTTGAGGAGAAGGGTGTCACTCTTAATACCTGCCTTAGCTATCCACACATTTATACCAACGGCTATATATAATATAATAATTTAGACAAAACATAAAAAAAACCTACAAATATTTGCGTGAAGAAAGAGAGATAAATTATTTAGGAAAATAAACCACCCTAAATGTATCTTGCTGGTATTAGGAACCCTATTTACCTGTCACCAGCGATCTAGTATAGGGACTGACGCCATAGAGCATATGATCCGCAATGTGGGGATATAGAGTTAACACAGGCTTTAGATTCTTATAAAGTAGAAGATACGATGAGGATTAAATTTGAAATGATGGTGTGAACAGCAGGGAGGTAGAGCAACATTGAAACAGAGCAGGAGAGAGTATAAAGGAGAATGGATGTGAAACAAAGAGAGAGGAGATCTAAAAATGTAATCGGCCGTCAGTGTGTTGACGGGGCGCCTCTCTTAGAAGCTGAGCTTCCCGTAGTGGACCTGTCACTATGGCTAGCTCATCACAGAATCGGGTTGCGTTGCGATGAGTACACATCAATTTAGCCACGTTGACTATTATTATCTGATTAAATGGTATTAGTTGTAAGAATTAAATTTTATTATTTGTAGAAATTAAATTGTCCTACACAATCGCACATACTTTATCTTATAGTCTATTATAGCTTCTGATAAAAAATTCAAAACTTAGTTACCATGACTTAAAAATTCTTCTACAGAAAAAGTTCAATAAATCATTTTGACACTTTTAAAATACAAGTTTGGAACAAAATACTTTGGCCTTTTTTTTTAAATAAAACTTTTAAAAATTTTTCTATCATTAATTTACCCTCAATTAATGATTTTTTCGAAAAAAATAATGTACATTATTACTTATTATGTAAAATATTCCCTCATGTATCCATTTTTTGCAAAAAAAATATTTGTATGATTTTCAAAATATTCTAATTTTTCAAATATAATGTCATGATTAAACCACCCTTAAATGAATTTTGGTCAAAAAATGTAGCTTATATAATAAATACTATTCTTAATTTCAAATATTTCACAAATATCAATTTTAAACCGAATTGTTAGAGAAATAGTCGAAAATTTTAAATTTGCAATAATATACTCTTAATTTGAGGGCTAGATTAAAAATAAAAATAAACCCCTTGAGGTTATACCATTTAACATTTAAGTACAAAGTTCGATTACAAAATTTTGGTTCTAGCGCCGGGGACAGAGAGAATTGTTATAACCCCTTTTTTGGGATTAGGGGCACATAAAACGTAAAAATACATCATAATCTCGAGGCTGACAATTTTTCACGATTACAATACTTTGTCACTTTATCAATATTATAAAGTAAAAATAGGGCTCATAATGGTTATTATTGTGTTGATTATTGATGTATTCCCCGTTTTCCAGAAACTTTAAAGATTTTTTCTATATGACCAGAAATTAAATTTCATTTTTCATCAAGTTCACTTTTGTTGAAGTGTCCTTAGAACCAGAGGATTTGAGACTTATGGGGAAATAACTTACAAGGAGGCGTTACGTTACCTTTTTTTTTTTGTAGAAGGGGGAGGCGCGGGCATAAAATCTGTGTTTGAATCAGCAAGCTGAGTTCTTCAGTTCAAGCTTTCTTCAATGCAAAGAACTACTAAAGTTTGTAGTTAAATGTTTTAAATTAATAAAAATTCGTATTTAATAGATGGGATTCCTGATATTTGTCTTGTTTTTCTAGACACCCAAACTTCTCTTTCCTCCCCCCCCCCCCCCCCCCAGTTATGAGGCAACCTTGTATCAGGGGTGTAAAGCTATTTAAAAAATGTATGTAATATGATGGAAAATCATTGGGTGGAGTGAAGGAGGGATGTAGAGGAGACCCAGCTAATTTAAGTCGGTCAAGATTGAATTCATATTTTCCTAATATAGTACATCGTGTGAACTAATGTGGAGCTAACATCCTCGAGATAAAGGAGCTGCTATTTACACAAATACATCTATATCTGTTAATATATTCCAAAAAATAATAACAATAATAATAATGTGATGCATGAAATGTAAAAATGGTTTATATAATCATTACAGCAGTTCAATCTTAATAATAAACAGTAGAATCGAGTTGTTCAACCATATTCAGAATAGTGCTCCCAATTAATGCCATATCTACTTCTTTTTTTTAGTTTAGTACTATAAGACCGGAAGTGTAACAAGCTACTGAAGTGTGAATTAAATATCATATTGCCGCAACCCAACATGATTCGGCGGAGAACTGGGGAAAACGCCGAACACTCTATTCCACTGATGGTTTAAAAGTATATTAACCCATCTAGATGAGGGGTCAAGCACCCTGATTGGTCCAGCTGACCAAGAGGATCACAGGAGAGGACCCGAGGCCAAGATGGTGCAAGGAAGCAGGGAGGGGAGTCCTCTGGCAGCTTCCGAGTAAGCTAGGTGTTTTAGGTGCCAGTTAGCGAGCCCGTGGTTCGAGACCAGTTGGTCCCACCTTGGATATCCTAACACCAGTACCACGTATACGCTAGGGCAAGTGGGTGACCGGGCTGACCTACTGGTGACCAGCAGACCAGTAGGTCTAGTAGAACCCTCGTAGCTCTCTACACCTTGTTCCTTCTTATCTGAAGCCTGTCCTATCATAGATGTATTCCACCTGGCTAAATTAAACACTGTTAAAATCTCAACGAACGTGTTATATTGTGAATGATTCACCCTTCTACCCCCACCCCTCCCATCCAAACCACTCGGGCGCACAGGAGGATGACGGCTACCATTATTTATTTATTTTTTACAATTTTAAATTTAATAATGTTTTTCAAAACTATTTCATAAATAAAGTAGTAAAGTAAATTGAAATCCCCATTAAAAAATTGTATTTATAAATTAAATTAAACCCTAATTATATTTTAAACTTTAGCTTCTGTTTATGAGTGGTTTGAAAACGTATCATCATGCGCAGCTGAAAGTATGAATAAGTTTAGAACTTGGCTTGATTATAACTAAAATTATAGTTTACAGAGAGTTTTAAAGTGGAATAAAAACCTTTGCCTAACACTGGGTGTGTGAAATATTTAATTATAAGATCTAGAACATGATTTTTTTTGTCCACATATCACTATCTGCAGCGATTAAATACAGGACGACACCTACCTAGACCAGAATTTAATGGACCGGTTTCACATGTAAAACTGGCCCATTCCATTCGAGGTAAGGTAAGTGTCATCTTGTATTTAGTATAGCGCTGCACTTGGGCGTACTAAGTCTGAATATGAAACTTGCCCATTCCATTCTTTTCTAGTTAGATGTCCTGTATTTAGTATAGATTTAATATAGGGCCAGAATTGAAGCATACTCAGTCTGACTATGAAACTTGCCCATTCCATTCTTTTCTAAGTAGATGTCCTGTATTTAGTATTGATTTAATATAGGGCCGGACTTTATGCATACTCAGTCTGAATATTAAACTTGCCCATTCATTTAGTTTCAGGTTGATGTCGTCCTGTATTTAGTATATATTTAATATAGCACCGGACTTGAAACGTACTCATTCTGACTAAGACTCCGGATTTAAGTGACGTGCCCATTGATTCGAGCTAAGGCCTTTATTCATAGTAAACTGAACTGTTTTTTTATTGGTAGCTGTGAGTAATTTTAATAATCACAAAATTGATTCTCAGTTATATTTTTATTCACGTGGAAACTTATACCAATGCACTCAATCATTAACTCTAGGAAATAAGGACGAGGATGGTGGCTTAGAGCAAATATATATTAGTAGGATAAGATGGAGGAACCAGAGTAATAAATTAAATTATTAAAAATATCCCTCTAATTTACACGAATGAGATACAAACTATGATCTCCTCTTCATTAATAAATGTAAAATTCGATCGGAGCCCAAAAAGTGGTGCCGACCCAGTCTTAGACTATTTTATACCACGTGATCCCCGTTGTAGATGTAGATATCAAAATGTTCATGGATGTATATTCGGTTTACCTTGAAAGCTAGCAGCAGTCTTACCTTGAGTGATTAAACTATGTTTATATCCTATAAGATACATCAGGAAACAATCAGGGTAAGCTATCTACATTTCAGGGTAAGCCACTTAGGTAACATAGTTCAAAGTCTGGTTTTAATCTAGTAATTTAACGAAACAGTTATTTTCGCCACTTATATACAACACCCATTAGATTTATACGTTTATGTATTAATCACGCTAGTGGTTCTAGGGATTAAGGAGATTTTTTATTTATAGGAAATGTAGCCACATTTTAATGGATGAAGAGTGGAAAACAATTTTGGAAAAACCACCCTCGTTACACCCGATCGAGATTCGAACCTCGATCTCCCCGTCATCGGCAGTCTAGTCTACTGCGAGAGTAATGCGTTAGACCACGTGGTCACTGAAGCATGTTTTGACATTTTTAATAAACAAAGTTTTGTATCGTGTGATCATAATAGCGAACAATGTCACTTCACATAATATATATACTGGTTCTAGACCTAGGCCTATTTAATGTCTAGTATAATATTAAATACATTGTCTATAGAAGATCATAATTATTTCAGTAAAAGGGCTAGTAAAAGTAACATTCCCGCTGGTTGCCACTTCCAGTCGGTCACACTATCCGCTACTGGGGGGTAGGGGGAGAGGGATGGCGGTTACGCTCATTTTAAGCAACGTCTCCCCGTCCTCAATTCGCTGCCATCAAACGGTCCCGCCCTATTAGTAGGGCACGGTCTCTTGACAGTAATATTCAGGAAAGATGGTTAAAAATAAATCAAGGGTACAAGTTGGAGGGAACACGTTCTAAATCTCGCGGGAAAGTGACCTCTTAGAGATAGACGTGTTTGTTGTGCAAAGGAATGATGGCCAATGGATTTTCAGTGTGTTTATTATCATATTACACACGCATCAGTGGGCACGGGAAACAAAGGGATCAATCTCGTCTTGTCTGGTTTGTCAGTGAAAGAGAGGTTGGGGCTAGAACATCGGCTAGTAGCTGTCACTATGAATTATTATTTTTATAAATGATTCCCCACTTTCTCTCCAAGCTATTGTAGGTACCTTTTTGCACCACATACTACTACCCATCCAGGTTGTACGCTTATATACTAATTACGCTTATGAATGTTGAATTTGAGAGGAAGTGTAACCTGGAATTGCGTGTTGGGAGAGTGAAAAACCATTTAGGAAAAAACTCAACACACCCAATCGGAACTCGATTCACAATCTTCCTATAATCAACAATCTAGTCTGTTTTAAGAGTGACACCATGGACTATGCGGCCACCGAAGTGAATAATGTGGGTAGTCTTCCTCTATATGAAACCTTCTTCATCCCTACCTTCATAGGCGTCGCTAGGTAATGACAAAGAGGGGACAGAACTAACATATTATTTTCACTTTAAATTAGAAAATTAAAATTATTTTTACCAAATGATTAACACTAATAATATTACAACAGAACATGATTTTATAAGTCACTTAAAAAGCTAATTTAATCGTTTATTATATAGCTCCAAATGTGGTTTTTCAATTTTATGAATAAAACAATTCAATTATTTATTTTTTTTTAAATAGCGACCCATTGGAGCATATTATTTGGGGGGAAATATTTACCCTTAACGACGCCTGAAATAAAATGTTTCTTGATCATTCTAGAGTGTTTTATGAAATAATCAAGTTTTTTTTATCACCGTTTCTTACAACCTTTTCAGGTTTTATATCCATATAAATGATAATTTCAATACAGGGTAGAAATGAGTAATGAACCATTTCAAAGGTAATTTATTCACATTTGATTGGAAGGAGAGTGGGAAGCCGTTAGGTAAAAACAGCCTCAGTAGAGTCAACCGGGATTCAAACCCCAATCTCCCTGTCATCAGCAAACCAGTCTAACACGAGAGTGAAGCCTTAGACCATTAGGTAAATGAAGTTGGTAGTAAAGTTAATAATAAATTTAACCCAGATGAGATCCTAATTTAAGACTTTCTTATGCTTTGATTAAGTATTTAAGGCTTTAGCTATGAGCCATGAATTTACTTTCTAGTAAACTTAAGCCTTTGCATTATTTGCCATGCAATCTTAGTGCGTCTGTTAGCGATAGATACCTGGCACTCTCCTTACAGGCAGCCCCACTGGTACCTGTACCAATGTTCACATTGTCCAAGGAATTAGGCTTGAAACAGACTATATTACCGACGACAGTAGATCAAGGATATAATATAGACAGGTGCACTGTCGTGGTTTTCCACTCTATTACTGTGTTTTTTCAATTTCTTCTCAGGGATAACCTGAATGCATATTATTTAATTTCTATTTTTATCACCAGTGATTAAAACAACATCTAAATAAACCTTACAAAAAATGTATAAACTTTAATGGGACTAAAAAAACCTATATTTGCGGGAAACTCTGCCCGTAGTCTAAGACTATCCAATTATTTCCTTCATTTTTATTTTCTTTGGGCAAGAAAGGGAATTCCAGGCAGACATGATCACCTAAAAATAACGGCGAACATGAATCAAAACTTCTAAATAAATAATTCAGTGTTTGAATAAAAAGTGTAATTTTGGCGGCGTTTGTTTGTTTATGGAGCGTCTTGGACGAAGTCGACGCGTGCGCCAACTTTAGACGAGATATTATAGTGACTGATTACGGTAGGTTTCCTACTGATCAGGACTACCTACTTTGAAAGTGGTTATATACATTATCATAAACATATATCCCAGAAAATAAAGTTCATTTTGATCGTTGGGTGATAATATTTCTAAAATGTTCGTCTTTGTGGTCAAAAGAACCGGATTTTGATGACATATTTTTTTTTGTGTACAGAATAGATATTTCTCATATGTGAATACATTCTGGTCATGGTTATTTAAAGATAATGCATAGATCATTTTTGTCATTTTGGAATTTTATGTAATATTTTCTTGGTTTGCGTCAGTTTTAGGAATTTTGGATCAATCTTTAGGCATTTATGTTGAATAAGTATTATTTATTATTCAATACTCTCGATTTTTATAATTGCATAAATATTTAAGCATACTTTTTTTTAACACATAGTTGTCAGTTAGAGAGATTAACGTAGGTAATGATCTTTGTATCCGATTTGCCTGTATGGCTGCAAAATACACATTTTTGATAAAAGCCTGCAAAAAAGATGTAAATGGTCGCGTCGGAAGGAAATAGATATTACTTATGAAGCAGATTGAATGTAAATCAATATTATATTTAGCAGGATGTGAGAGTTTGGTTGTTAAATACTTTTCATTGTATATATATATATACATACAAAATGTATATATATATACATATATATATACAAAAAATATATATACAAAATGTATATATATATACAAAATATATATCTACAAAATGTATATATATATATATATATACAAAATATATATACATTTTGTAAAGTTAGAGTTTTATTTAGTCATGTACATTCATTACAACTATTTGTTCATATTGTAAGATCAATTTTAGTAAATTTAAACTAAATATTTATAACTTTTAGATAATTTTATTGGTCATATTTTAATAATTTTCTCAAATTTATAGTCCTGATGATGAGTGTTATTGAAGAAATGGTATGAAAACTATATTATCAAACATAATAACATTAAAAATTTGTACATTTGATTTTTGCTCTACTTCTTCTTACCCGTTAGTACTTTACGCATTTCATTACGATAATCTTGGCTAAAAGGGTAGGGATGAAAAAACTAGAATATTATACAAAAATGACTCAAATGGGCGAGGAGGAAGATTGGAAAAAACATTTTGGAATGTGTACCCTCAGTACACCCGACCGAAATACAAACCCCGAGTTCCTCGTTACCGCCAAACCAGACTAGATGAGATAGACGTTTAATCCATGTGCCCACCAGTTCGAGTTGATTTGAGATATTATTATTATTATTATTATTATTATTATTATTATTATTATTATTATTGAGTAGGTGACCTGGTGGTCTAGGGGTAAGGTGTCAGACTTCTGTGCTGGCGGCCGGGGTTCAATCCTCGGTCCCGGCACAGATTTATCTGATTGCCAAACCCTTCCTTCACCTCTGACAAGACATCTTGTGAATGTGGGGAATACCAGGCCTCCACCGTGGTTCGGATTCCACGTTAAACTGTAGGTCCTTCATTTCATCTCACAATCACCCTACCATTACACATTAGCGTAAGTGCGTATAACCCGAACGGGTAGTAAGACGCGGTGCTAATAATAATAATAATAATAATAATAATAATAATAATAATAATAATAATTAATATTATTATTATTATTATTATTATTATTGGAGTGTTTAAAGTTCATTTTCTAAAAACACAGATTTTATTAACACACAACCAACACTAGCCTATCTCTAAAAGAAATATTTACTAATTAATGTATATCAGGAGGAACTCACACTCAAATAATAATAATTCTCATCAGCCTATTAAGGGATAGAACCGGTGCCTCTCAGATCTGTGACTTTAACCACTTAGCCTCGGGCACAAACAGTTGTACGTGTTAGTACTAATATTAGCCCTCAATCAATGACGTCACAACTTTTGGAACGAAAATAAACACTGGTTGATCCTTGAAGGTAGCTGTAACGTGTCTGCATTTATTTTCTTATGCCGCTGTAGACGCGGAAAGTTTTTTTGACTGGCACTATTCAAAATGTAAAGGAAAGTAGCAAGATTTCATTCTTATCAATTAACCGATGTAACAGTTTGATTAGTAAGAGGTGGGGGAGGCAAGAGAAATGATGGTGGGAGGAGATAAAACATCCGTACTCGGTACAGGGCCGTCACTAGATTCTGCAAGAACTTGTTCAACTTGTTTTGGTAGAGGCTACCCAATTCCCACCCAAGATCAGCTGCTGAAGATCAAAATACATAAGCCCTAAGCAAATTTAGTGAAATGAAAAAGATACCAAAATATGGTGGCATAATAAGAACATGTAGGCGAACTATGAGCACTAAGTGGGAATCATCAAACTGAATGTATTTTCATTATTTCCTAACTAATCATTTATCATATAAATAAAATCTTAGTTACTTTTTTGTTTGCAAAATTATTTTGAGACTATAAGTTATACGAGTTTTAATTAAAATAATTTCAACCAATCTCAATAAAATACTTTTTTTTTATGTAAGTCACCCTTAATTTTAGGGTTGGATCTATAATTACAAATATAATCTGGAGAACTTTTTGAAAATCTTGGATATCAAGTTTTAGCCAGATCGGTAAAATGGTTTCGGCTCTATCCGTAGGCAGATTAACAAACACACAGACAGATGAACAGCATCAGCGATAGCCACATTTTTGGGTTTAGGGGGTCAAGAAACGTCGACATCCTTTCAAATTTCAAAGCCTTTTTTTTATTTACGATCATTGTACTTATTATTTCCTATGAGTCAAAAAGAAAAAGTAAGCCTGAGGTGTACATGGGGTTTACCTAAGTACCAATGCAAAGTTTCAACTTTATTATCTCCTTGGTTTTGTAGTTTTAGGGGCTACAGACACACACTCAATAAATCTCAATGGTGGGAAACCGCAAGCGGGATAAACTGACCGAGTGGCCGTAGGCACTAGCGATGATAGTACCAACATTTTTGGATAGAGGGTGTCATGTGGTCAGCACAACAAGCTCGCCAGCTGTTAATCTTAATTTTTTAAACCATAACTGCTACCTGTTAATTTAAGTAGCCCCTCAATTGACTTCATGAGGCTAAGTTTAACCCCATTATTGACCCACCACCTAACAAATAAATTTAGGAAAGGCCGGGGATCGAATCCGAGACCTCTGTATCTGGAGCCAAGAATTCTGACCACTTAACACTGAGAATATGTGTTAAAAAAAATCAAATCCATCCTGCATTTATAATAATAAGAGAAGGGAGATAGTTTATACCATAATTTTTTGGAATACAAATATTTAACAAATATTACACAAGAGTACCAAACTATGCAAGTATTTTATATATTTTTTAAATATCATTTTATACTTGACAAATAGGTAGAAGAGATATATGACTGAATCTCCACAACGTATAGGAATATGTTCACAGGTCCCTTTAAACAAATAATATTGTAAATCATTGATTTAATCGATATACCAATGTTTCTATGAAGTAAATAAGTATTATATGATCTGTGAAGATTATCAGGTAATTATTGATGTATATTAATAATAATTCCTAATAATTTTATAATAATTATTTTTTTATTTTGTTAGCACAGAATCGAGTTATGCGCCTATCTACTAACTATACTAATGTGTTAGGTATTTGGAAGGTTGAATTGAGAAGAACTGTAACCGCATTTGCGTGGAGAGAGTGAAAACAATTTAGGAAAAATCACACCCTCAGTACACCCAACCAGGATCGAACCCCAATCTCTCCATCTTCGGCAGTCTAGTCTATTGTGAGAGTGGTGCGTTAGATCATACGGCCACCAAAGCTAGTAATAATTAATTTAACAATTTGTAAAACATGTTTAATCATGTATATAAGAACACTAAAATATAATTATGTTAGATTATTACCCCATTTATTACATAATTTCTTAATTTTATGTTTAGATAGAAAGGAATTTGAGTAAAAAGTAGTACAAATGTTTTGTTATACTGTGACTTTGTAATATGAAAAGACACATCACTAGTTAAATATATATTTTTTATATCCTTACTTTTTCAAATTTTCTATATAGTGCCTTGAATTTTACTTAATCTTATGGAATTTAAAAGGCACATTGTACTAAAATAATTTTTCTGCCTCTAGTAAAATAATAACTAGTAGTTCAAATTTGTAGTAGAAGTAGAAAACTTAAAAAATTAAGTTATTTTTTATATTTGTAATTAACTTTTTTTTAATAGGCTATATTTTTTCACATGAAGTTTGTGATTCTTAATATATAATTTTCCTAATGTAATTGCTGATAATTTTTAATTTTTAATATGTAACTTTTCTTATGTAATTAGAAATTATTTTAAATTGTTAATATACTATAGTTTTATAGATTGTAAGTTTTAATGTGTGATTCGTAATAATTTGTATTAAGTTATATGGCTCTATCTCTTTCTCTCTCATACACACTTTCCAGGTTACAACTTCCCATCACATCCATCCGTTGACGTCGCGGAGTAATATGGTCGAACATCAACAAGCAAGGAGTCCCATAAAACACAATTTCCAGGACGTATAGCTCTCCACCAACAATAGTTGATGTGTGTGAGCAGTGCCAATACAAGCAGTCCATGCGGGAATAAGATCAAAGCTCCAAAGGTACTTTACTTATCAAAACCAACGGCACATGTAGTTCAATGGCCATCGCAAGTGCGCCATATAATGTATATTTATACAACTTTACACCTTACTTAAGAAAAAAAATATATACTGGGAATCGGACTTACTGCCACAATATAATATCGTCTGATTTGCACTTATAAATTATCTTCAAATATTAAAAGAAACTAATACATTTTAAATATACTAATTTATTTATTTTTCTTCACGTCTGACTAACCATCAAGGTTAAACTCATTCAACTACACTGATTGTGCAGGAATAAAGAAGGTAGAATTTAGAGGAAAAGTATAAGTATTTACATAGAACGAGATTGGTAAACCAACTAGGAAAAAACACCTTCAGTACACCTAGCCGAGAATCAAATCTGACCCTCCCGTCATCGGAAAACCTGATAACATGATACTAACACCTTTGTTCTTGTGTGCATCGGTGCAGCTAAAGAATACTTAAAAGTTAAAACTACTTTTCTACGAGACAATCTCCCTTCATACTTTTCTGACTGAGATTTGAGCCCCTTAATATCCTTTTTTGCTGGAATTGTTTTATTCCTGACTAAATTTAATATTATTTGTTGCAAGGTTTTTACTGCAAGAAAGCAAAATAAGGAGGGTGGGTTTAACAGCCTTTGAGGTGCAAGTTACGCTCATCCTAATTTGTTAGCGAGTTATAAATAACCGTTACATGTTGTCACTAATTTTAATTAATTTTAAGTGGGAATTTTCTTTGTTTATTTGAATTAATAAATTTTAGTTTCTGAGCCAACTTATTATATAAACACCAGACTTAGAGATTAATATGATAATTCTAGAACAGACATAGCAGCCAACCGTCAATTCACCGATGTTAAAGAGAAAACCCCATTTTTCTCAATGATAAATCATGTTAATTGTTCCACCAATAAGTTATTTGATTTTAATATAATTATATGTACCGGCTTGGGTTGAACTTTCAGTATTATACCATCCTTTAATTAATTAATAAATAATTAACTTATTTATTGCGAGAAATAGTTTTGATTTGTTGGTCCATCGAATTCCGATAATTCTTACTAATTTATTTTGAAACCATTTAATTAAGCTATTGAAAGTACATCAAAAACCACCTAATAACCTAGACCTCATTATAGCTTCCTTTTTTACTTTCTCTTGCACCTGGGGGAGAAAGTAATGTGATCGTAAAAAATCTAACTCGAGGTTTTGATAAATGTTGACGTTTCATGACCCCATGAAACCAAAAAAGTTGTTTTCGTAATGTCGTCTGTTTGTACCTCGGGCTAGAGCTGAAACTATTATACCGATTGGGCAAAAACTTTATAACTGGGGATTTTCATAAGGTCCGTCAAAGGGGTTTTTGGAATTAGATATAGAACCCTAGATATAAGGGTAGTTTACTGAAGGAAAAAAAGAGAAAAATTTGATTTTCTCAAAATTAAATATAACCTATTTTGATTAAATGTTATATCTACACACAATTAACAACTGTAAATAAGAAATTCTCGTGTTACCATGAAAATTACTTTGAGAGTAATTTATATTAGGGAAATTTTCTAATTGTCATCATTTCTCCGCAACTATTTGAGATACGATATATTTATCATTGTAAAGTCGTAGTACTATTAAAGAAAAATCTTGTATTTGAAATTTATTTTTATAAAACCAATGGTTTCTGAGCTATAAGAAAAATAATATATATAGTTTTTAATTTAGGTATTTGAAAGCTAATTTTATTCTTAATCTCTTTGGAGGACAAACATAATATTAATCTTTTTTGCATTTTTCTATAACACTATTCCTAGTTCCTAATGCCACAGAGTAATTAAGTAACCATGTAGATTAATTCATTTATGCATTTGGTGTAATTATTCCGTTCCACAAATCTCAAGAGTTTTTATTAAATGTCTTTTTTAGGATAAAAAGTGGGGAAAGTCCATGTGGTACACCATACCATTTTTTTATAAGTAAGGTAAAATGTATTTTTAGATAGGTGACTGGATTCAATTTTTTTTAATTGATATAATAGTATGTTGCAACCAGGCATTGGAATGATTATTTTGTATCCTGGTAATATTATATACATTTTAAAAGGTCGTCAAAATAGCTTAATGGTTTTATATAGATTGGTATTAAGTTAATCTCAGAGTAGTTTTCTAAGTGATTTGAATCTTCATATATTTTTTAAAACACTCTTACAATATTGTTCAAACTTATAAATCATTACGGTAAACAAACCCAAACATTTTGTTGAAACTACTGAAATTATGAGATTGTTTTGAAATTATCTGTGTAAATATCAAGAAAATTTATTTGTGGATGTTTGGATGTCAGCCATATGGGAGATGAGTTAATGATAGTCTAATGTATACACTGCGTACTTTTTATCTGTAAATTGTAATACATCATCTTTATTCTTTCCATCATTACGTAGTCAATAAATCATCCTTTTTTATTACACATCATAAAATTATATCTTCTATAAAGATATTAACTCTTTTGATAACATTAAAATACATTATAATAGCTAACCTGCTTCGGTGGCCCCATGGTCTAACGTGCTACTCTCACAGTAGACTAGACTGCCGATCACGGGGAGATTGATGTTCGAATATAGGTCGGAAGTACTGAGGTTTGTTTTTCCAAAATGGTTTTACACTCTCCATCCACGCAAATGAAGGTACACGTTCTATAAATATAACCTTCCTAATCTCTAAAACCTTTACCAAAATTAATACATAAGCTTATAAACCGAACTGGTACTAAGACCAGATGTTAAAAAAAATAGCAAAGGACTAAGATTCAATTAGCAATTTTCATTTTGTCTTGGAGCAATTTTATTTTGCCAAAAAAGTGCTTTGCCATAATAATTACAAAAATACTGCTGTTCGTGTTCCGTACAATCCCACCTTAAGACATATGATTCCTCTATTATATGAGGGTTAGAATAACTTGCTGGCTATAAGATTTTTGCATATTTTTTATGTTATGAATTTAATGTTAGAAAAGTTGCTTTTTTTTCGCTAAGGAACTTATATTTTTCTAGGGATAACTGAGAAAACACTCTATAAACGTAATCTATTGTCTATTTAAATTGTGGTCAGTTAGAGTAGCATACCGTGTGAGTTATTTAATAAACTTCACTACCCTTCCCTTTGTCATAATGAATAGAATAAATCCATCAAATTTATTGAAGACTTTGGTTATAGGCCCAGAGGTATATAAATTAATAATAGCTGAGTGATGCCCAACATACAACCCGTGAAGACATTTGATTCAATGCAATGTTTTTCGCATGGCAAGCTCAATATTTCTTTAATAGCTATCAAGGGTGTATTGTAATTTAATTATAACTTTTACTCTTCAATTAAAAAGTTTGTTAGATAATGCCACCATGCTCATGACAAATATTCAGGAAATGATGATATCAACATGTGAAGAAAATTTAAATCTCTTTGTACTGGAGAAATATTTTATTTATTTGGGCCAAAAAATGTTTTGCCATAAAAACTGAAAAAACATTGGCCCTTTCTCGAATCCACTTCTACCACATCTTAAACTATTTGAACACCACATACATGAACATATTGTTTATATTAATTAGATGTAACCGACCCGACAATGTAAAGCGGGTCTGTAATTTAGCCCGATAATAAATTTAGTCAAGCCCCCCGGGTTGGTTGGTCCATCTAGTTGCTAGTTTTCCTACTACCCCCACCAGTGGGCACGTGGAACAAGATACCAACCTCGTCTAGTCCAGTGTGCCGGTGATGTGAAAGTCACGGCTAGAATCTAGAATCCCGGCCGTGAGTAATCAGAGGGATGTTTCCGAAACTGTTTTGCAATCTCTCGTCAATCGCCGGTGGACATGTGGACCAAATGGTAGGTTCATATAGTTTGATTTTTAGATTCTGTAAGGTAGAGATTAGAATTAGAGATATGTGTGCTGATGATAGTCTTTCTTAAATTATTTCCCGCACATCTTCCATCCAAATTATATATTCCTCATCCCTAACCCTTTAGCCAGCTCAAATGGGTATTTAGACAAATAAAAGTTATAAAATAATATTAATAATATAGTCCACCTATTTGAAGGGAAATATCTTCACACTGCGGTATTTCTTATGGTAATAGGAGCTCGTAAGTTTGATAACACCTAAAAATACTCAATTATAAAAAAATCAACTCTTTTTAAAGTTGACCTTATTTTCTTTTTAAGGAGAATAAGTTCAATCTTCATGTTATTAAGTTTATTTTATCTTAGGAAATGTTAGGAGAAATGTTGAAATCAAGATCAATTCACTCGAAATAAGATATAGTAAATACAAAGATTATAATTATTTAAGGATAAGCATAATTATTGCGAATTTATTGGACATACTTTGATCCTCAATGGTTTTACAAATTATCTCCCATATTTATTTAAAATCATAAATAATAGAAATAACTTAAGATAATATGTTAATTCTATAAGATGAAGAAAAGTCATGCACAATACATTGAAACAGTTTCCAATTGGTTATAAGGTATGAATGTAGAGAACGGGAGTAAAGCTATTGGGTTAGCAGTAGAGATGGGCGATATATCACTGACTGTGATTTTTTCACCGATATCATTTGATCACCGATACTCCCAGTTACTCGATCTCAAAAGTATCGGTGATTGAGATATCGGTGATCGGAGATACTCCATACTCGCATCAGATTGCAACAGTTACTCGAGCCACGGAGCTAGTATTGCTTCCTCAAGACACTCGAGTAAATACTCCCTTCACGGCCCTTGTTTTCTTTCATTTTTTATTTTCTACTAGATAATTGAGAATCGACCTTATTGACTGGCGTGTTTTACGTGATATTTCTATTTAAAACACTTGATTTCATAGAGTTCATTTTTCAAAAACAGTATGTTTTGCTTTCTTTTCTTATCAACTGTATGAAACATCTTAAAATGCATACTTTTGTATTGACTGCACATTAGTTAGGCAACATGAAACCCAAAGAGTAGGTATACCCTGATTTTGGTTGGAAGAACAGTAGATAAAATCAAAACATATTTATTTGAGGCCAACATTGATAATATTTTCTTATATTATTTGTGTTATTTGATAGGCATTGATAATATCTATCAAAAGTAATATTTGCAGATGACGTGACTTTATGTATGAATATATTAATATTGTTTTAGTAACTGTAGTAACTAACTTCTACTGTTCTTCCTACAAAAATCATACTATAGCTGTATGTCGATTGTCAATGTCAGTGCCGACAAGAAGAGTTTATGTTAGGCCTTTAAGTATCGAATTCCATTGCAAGCCGCCAAACACCCGAGTAATTAGTTTTCTTTCCAACCGATACTCATGGGACTATTCGAGTAAATACTAAATACCCAATACTCAATACTCATAAATACTCCATACTCCATACTAGATACTCGATACTCGATACTCGGACAGCAGCTAAATACTAGCCTTGACCGTGGTTGGAAAGTGAAAAAATATCGGTCCATCAAAACACTGTGAACACAGGTCACAGTGAAAAATCACTGGTATAAATCACCGATATTTTAAAATCACAGTCACTGTATTCACTGATATCGTAAAATCACGTTTTCGCCCATCTCTAGTTAGCAGTTTTTATACTTATTTACATAATGTATGTCATTAGGAACCTGAAAATTCATCGTCACACTTACTAAACTTTTCCTATCTTGAGCTAATTATATCCAGTCCACCTAATTACGACCAATCTCTTCCAGGTCTATTCAAACTTTATCCTCCCATCTGCGACTAGATCTTCCCAACGATCTCTTCCCGTTGGATTTGCCAGTCATTAAACTCCAGGACATCCTTGACAGATATTCAAGAAAAATTGAGGTTGCCCCGGGAAGAAGATTAATCTATATATTTGTACTGAAGCAATATTTGATTTATTTTGACCTAAAAAAATGTTTTCATATAAAAATTTCAAAAAACACAAATTTTCACGTGTCTCCTACATTCCCAAATTACGATGTTCTCTCCCTAAACATAATTAGTTTATTATGTTTTGATTGTTGTAAGGTCTATTCCAAACGCTATCACGCTCCATAATAGTTCTTAAAATAACCGTATATTGTGATATCGAAGGTCGTTAACCACACACTAGAAATACTATTGCAACTTTGGGACATTTACATGTATTCATAATAAGGAAATAAATACATTTTGGGAACGAATCATTATATGTAGTGAATGGGTTCGCCGTACCTACTAGCCATCCTGATACACAAGACTGTCATGCGAATAACATAGCTGCAAATATGCAGGGACTATCTCTACGGACAGTTTACAAAGCAGGTTACAGATAGAAAATGTATTTTTTTAAATTTATATACTGTATTTCCCAGTCACTCTCTAGGTTATTCGCAGCTTGCGTGAAATTATTTGCAAAACAAAATTATTTATATTTTATTTTATATTGTTTAACTATATGAAAGATAAGTTTGAATGTTGTTTGAGTGTTTGTGTAGCTTCTCAATATTTTTCCACTTATGTGGGTCAATAAGTCTTTCCTTATGCTCTGTCTTCATTTATTAGTAGTGGAATGACCCGATAATTCCTTCAAAAGCAAATCTCTCACTAAAACTAAACAAACACAAAGCACTCAGCCTAGATCTCACATACCACCCTATGTGTCGATTAGGTATGTACTGTATATGTCACGTCCAATTCACCAAGTCTAGCCATTTCGCGAAATGAATGGCCTCTTCTAGCTTGGATCATCAAAATGAGCCAAAGCATGAAATATATATTTACCAGCAGGTCAGGCTTTTCTCAGCCAGTTTTAGTTACGGTTGGAGGTAATTGACCAATGCAAAGCTATTTTACTATCAGTATTACTATAACAATATAATAACCTAATACATGTCAGGCTATTTAGTTTGTATTAGTCACAAAATGTGCTTAAAAGTATGTTTTAGTTAATTTATTCTATTAATTATTAACTAAAACTCAACTTTACATACGTCTATCAATTAAAGACTAGGTTAAGTTAAGATGGGTAATATTGGTATAATTAACATATTAAATTAGGTGAGACCAGTCCCTTCCCTTTCCAAAACCAACATGTTACCGATTGAGCTATTTAGGGCGGTTATTTATCCTCCATTTATCGCAGACAAGCCTAAAACCTAGTTTTTACTAACATATATGTCAAACTACGAAAACACTATAATTAGCTTTTTATAATGCTCACCGATTAATTGTAATTCTATTATTTTCCAAACTCTTATACTAACTATAGTAAATTAATAGTTTGACGCTGAAACTTATTTGTAAAGTTTTGTTTTATGACCCGCACCGGTGTACATGTGTCGGGGGTTCCCAAACATTTTAGACTGAAGGTGCCCTTGCACTAGAAAAAACACACGCTGGAGCCCTCATAAAAATGTAACACTAATATTATGAACATTCAATAAAGACAGTTAAATGTTACAAGCATAAAAGTCATCATCACATGTTCCGCCAGTGCCTTTGGCAAATTGCCATTATTCAATTTGAAAAACTTGGCATTCCTAATTATTGATGATATTTTATAGCATGGAAAAAAAAACAATATATTATAAAATTGCCTCATGGAGCTTGAAAAAAAAAATATATATATATATATGGTGGAGGCCAAGGGCTCCATGGAGCACGGTTTGAAAAACGCTTGTCAAAGGCACCAGGCTTGTAAAAACCTTTTTTTATATCGATGTGAAATGTGTGTGCCATTCCTCTCAATTCCCTCTTCCCCATTCCTATATAAGTAATTTAAATATGTGGATAGTCCGGCCGGGTTTCAGGGCATGGTGCAAAAAACGTATCAAAACAACAACAGGACGCTATGGTTTAGTCTTCCCTCTCCCAAACACTCTACTACTACTTCTTCACGCCCAAAATTGAGTCCCAGATACGTGTCCGATCGCAATACTTGCACTCCATGAAAATAAAAACACTGTACTGTATATAAGCTGCAACGAAACAAATAACAACTACTTCCCTCTCACAGAACATTTGAATGTTTATTTTGGAACGCGACCGTTACAGACTGCTAGAGAGATAGAGAGAGATACCCCAAGGTGTAAAAGCGGCGTTGCCAACTCTATATCCGACAAATGTCACTAAGTTTGGCAACAGTGCAAGCCCGTTGAGGGTGGTCTCTCTAGCACACACACACACACATACACACACAATGGTGCTGCCACACGAGATAGTGCCAAAGAGAGCACAATGCGCATTGACTCGCATTGATATTATTTGTTCCTAGAAGATGACGTCACTAAGAGGAATGGTATCTTGGTTCGTCATGAAGGCTGATAAACGGGAAGGGAAGTCGCGTCCAATCTGGCGTGGGTTAATTCACCCCAGACACATACAGCGCTGCAGTAGTAAGTTCAATACAGCTGAGAGACTTACTTTACATACGAGGTTTCATTGGTAATCTCAGTGAATGGTGGAACTGATAAGGATGACATTCATTGTGGTGAAAGTTAATGCTACGCTTCATACTCATGATTTTCAATGGAAGTTTCATGTGAGGTGGATCAAAAGGGTGCAAATTTAAGGGGGGCATCTACAATTGCTCTTAATCACGTTGCTGACGTCCATAAATTCTGGAGTATTCGAGAAATAGTTTTTTTTTAATATGTTCATGCTAAAATGAAGGATTAAAAACTTTTCATTTTAAGTTTTAACATTTTGGTTAAATCCATGAATAGTTGGAATTATATAAGTTTCAAGGATTTTTCACGCAACATATCGTTTTACTGACATCAAGGTAATTAGTTAGAAACATATAACTAGCATTCCTTAAACAAATAAAATAATGTTATGAGCATAACAGTATCAAATAAGAACGTTTTAAGATATTTGAAGATCGTTTTAGTGGCTTTTAAACTTTAGAACAGACATTTCCATAACAAAAATTTATCTTAGTGTGAGAATGTTCGCCTTCAAGTAGGCTGTTTAATCTTAGAAATATCTTCTTTCAACTTGATTATATTTATATATATATGTATATGAAATTCTCATGTGGGTTGTCAAATTTTGCAAGTTTGGAATTCTAATAACATTCAATTTGAAAATAAAGCTCATATGCTTAAACTCATCCTTATTGGTTAAGTTTTAAAACTCTACCACCAGTGCTGAAATATGTTATAAAAATGTTGTAGTTAGCAGGATTTTATATTGGCCAGCTAAAATATAGTTCCTTAAATACCTTATTTTTAGTGTTAAAGCGATACACTTAAGAACACTGACCTTAATTCGCGTTTTCTTACATTCTACCCAAGAGAACAACTGTAACTATATTTTCTAATGCATGTTTATAAAATGGCGCTCAAGAACTATATGTTGGGGGGTAATAAGTTCCACAGAGTGCATTTTGTCACCTTACACTTGTTATCCCATGTCTTGTGGTTTCGAGGGAGGTAGTTGGTTTTACTGGAACTGCAGCTTCCGACTGGCCTTTGTGATTAGGTACCGGTCTCGTGGGTCTTGTGGGTGGGGGTAAGGGAGAGAGATGGGGGAGAAAACGTAGGCGGGTTGGGGGGTGGCTAGGGGATGTAAATGATAGCCCTCAGGGGTTAAAGGGGAAATTGGAGTAGGGGGGAGTCGGGTGGTCGGTGAGAGGGGAAGACGAGGGGAGGCCTGAGATGACTCGGCGGCAGGGATGCTGGGAGATGTGGGCGCAATGTGTGGGTGTTCGGGGGTCTGGTGGTTGTAGACGGGAACGTAGAGAATGGGTCCACGAGTTGAGTACTGTTTGGTCGGTGCTGTTTTCTCCAGGGTCTTCCGTCGGTGGGCTTTGCCGGCGCGGCGAGTGTAGACCATCCCGTGATGACGAGGACAAGTGGATGGGGAAGGGTGGAGAGGTAGGATAGAGTCCCGGCAACGTAAAGTCGCGGTGGGAGGTAGGATAGCGTCCCGGCAACGTTAAGTCGCGGTGGGAGGTAGGGTAGCGTCCCGGCAACGTAAAGTCGCGGTGGGAGGTAGGGTAGAGTCCCGGCAACGTAAAGTCGCGGTGGGAGGTAGGGTAGATTCCCGGCAACGTAAAGTCGCGGTGGGAGGTAGGGTAGATTGCGGTGGAATGAGAATAGCGATGACACTTGCTGCAAACGACGATTTATTGGCTCTTCCGTATGAGTGTGGTTCCCAAGGTTGGCTCACCACTGAACTCGAATCAAGATTTCACCGGGTTATATACCCTCCGCTGCTGCCTGGCCTGGTCCAATCAGAGAAAAGGGAGCTTCCCATTGGTTCGGGAAAACGAAAGTGCTATTGGCCGCCAAGCGAGCCAATAGGAAGAAGGGAGTTGATTATAGAGGTAAGAGCGTCACGGACGGCTCAGACAACATGGACTGTGGGCCGGACCGGCAGTAGGGAGGGAAGGTGAAGCGGCCGGTGCAAGTGCGAAGGAAAGAAGGCTGCCTGAACAGAGAGGCACATCAATCCCCCACACTGGCTTGCGCACTTGCACACGGGTGACCTCTGGTCTACATAAATTTTACATCAACAAATTATTTACATCTTACATATATCTTAGGGCTAATTTAATACTAATTTTAACATTGATTAGATTCAATAGTTCTGATGGACACAGAGAGAGAGAAAAAAAAAAACGTAAATATATGACAACTAAATAATAATAACGAAAATACACTACGGCCCTTTTTAGGGCCAAAACTATACAGTAAATAAAACGGCCCTTCTTAGCGTTACCAGTAACAAAATCAACACACAATCTGCCCTTTTTAGGGCCAATAAAATATGGCAAAAAACGGCCCTTTATAGGGCCAACAAAAAAAATCAACACATAATCTGCCCTTTTCAGGGCCAAACAAATACAGTAAATAAGACGGCCCTTCTTAGCGTTACCAGTAACAAAATCAACAAACAATCTGCCCTTTTTAGGGCCAATAAAATATGGCAAAAAACGGCCCTTTATAGGGCCAACAAAAAAATCAACACATAATCTGCCCTTTTCAGGGCCAAACAAATACAGTAAATAAGACGGCCCTTTCTAGGGCCAACAAGTTATCGCACATAATCAGCCCTTTTTAGGGCCACACTTTGACAGTGTTTACTGAGTGGGGTAGCCACAGTGGGTGTGATTTTCACCACGCACCGTGATGTTGGCGTCACGCACTTGGTGGTGGAACTACGCACCATTATGTTCACGTCACGCACTTGGTTGTGTAACCACGCACCATTATGTTCACGTCACGCACTTGGTTGTGTAACCACGCACCATTATGTTCACGTCACGCACTGGGTTGAGGGACCACGCCCTGTGTTGGCGCACCCACGCATCGTTTTACGCATCCCGCATTGGTTGTTGTGACCACGCACTGTGTCACGCACGGCGCTTGAGTAGCCGTGTACCCGGGTCTTTGGCCTCACCCTGTCTTGGGAGGGATTGGAGGTCGTCGAGGTCGCAGTCTGGTACTCCATCCAGAACTATTTGGTAGGGGAGGGTCCAGTCCTTTTGTTCCCTCGGTGTTATTGGGTGCGGGGTCCATGGTTGTGAGTAGTTTGGGTAGCTGCGGTTTCCCGGTGTTTTCACCAGGGGGTGCAGGACGTAGTTGTCCCCTGTGTATTTTCTTGGATCGACCATTTGGGTAGGTAACCCAGTAGACCCCTCCTCTTCGTTTGCTCACCGGGTAGGGTCCTTCCCATTTGGGGGCAAAGCGGCGTAGTAGGCCTCTGTTGCGTTGAGAGGGGTTGGGTGCGGACCAGTACCAAATCACCGTTTTGAAAAGGTTGGGCGGCCCGTGCTGGAGGGTGGGTGTACCGTTGTTGGTAATTGGCTTGATTGACTCGTGCCTGTTCCTCTCTTTGGAGGGTTCCTTGGCTGGGGGGCTCGTTGTCTTCCTGCTCGCGTACTGGGGTTTCAAACCTCCACTCCCGGGTCTGTATAGAGTTCGGCCAAGTAGGAGTTCACTAGGGGACATTCCTGTGGCTTCGTTCTTGCGGCATCGTAGATTGAAGGTGATCATAGGCAGGTAGGTATCCCATTCCCGATGGTTCTCCGAGATTTGGAGTCGGATTCCCTTCTTTAGTTCCTGATTCCTTCTTTCTGTGGGATTGGCTCGAGGGTGATAGATTGGGGTTGTCCAGGCTTCGACATCCCACTTTTGACAGGCGTTCGCCCAGGCTCGGCTAATGAACTGTGGGCCATTGTCGGACAGGAGATGTTTTGGATATCCCCATCGTGGAAGAATTGTTGTTCCATCGTCTGAATTATCTGTCTGACCTCTGTTGACGCGAGTGGAAATACTTCTACCCATCTTGAGAAGAGATCCGTAATCACTAGGATGAACTTCTTTCCTCGGCGACTTCGGGGGTATGGCCCCATGAGGTCTAGGGCTACCACTTTCCAGGGGCGTTGTGGTTGACGGGGTCTTAGTGGTTCTGCCCTTGATACCCCCCGGTCTTACGACAGGCACAGAGCATGCAGTTTCGAACGTAGTTGCTGACTTCCGTTCGGAGGCCTTTCCAGGTGTAGCCTCGCTGAATGGCTCGTGTCGTTTCGTCTTCTCCCGGGTGCCCTGCCTGAGGGTGGTCGTGGTATGTCCAAATAACCTGTTGTCGGATTTGAGTTGGAACGATGAGTTTCCATGGTCCTTCCCTTTCTTCGCGTCTCCAGATATTGTCTCCCTTGACATAGTGCTCATCCCAGAACCGAGCGTCGGTTGTTTTGGTGGGTGGTCGAGTTTGGGTATCCAGAGCCTTCCAACGGTTAACTTGAGTTTGGATCTCTGTATCCTGTCTTTGTTCCGTCTTGACTAGCTCATGTAGAGGTGCATCTTGGTTCTGTAGGACTAGTAGTGCATCGGGTTCGGGTGGTGCTAGTCCTGTGACCGAGGGCGGGGTCATCCGGTCCCAGTCTTGAGTCTCTGAACTGGTGTTCTCGCTGTCGGGTTGGCGTGATAACGCGTCAGGTAGATCGTTCTGTTTTCCCGGGCAGTGTTCCAGGGAAAATTGAAACTCTTGGAGCAAGAGTGCCCATCTCGTCAGCTTGGTCCGTTGGTCTTTCATCGTGTTCAGCCAGGTGAGAGCTCGGTTATCCGTGCGTAGTATGAAAGGTTTATCTTCCAGGTAATGTCTATACCTCTTGATGGCCCAGACGATAGCGAGGCACTCCTGCTCGTTGCTATGGTACCGTTGCTCTGTAGGGGTTAGCTTCGCGCTGGCATGGCTGATGATTCGTTTGCCCGCATCGTCTTCTTGGTACAGTACTGCCCCTAGTCCAATCCCGCTAGCGTCAGTTTGTAGGGTAAAGGTTCGTGATGGATCGGGACGACTTAAGGGTGGTAGGTCTCTGAAGGCTTCTTTGAGTGTGTGTAGAGCGGTTTCTGTTTGGGAGTTCCACATCCACCGGGATTTGGTTCTTAGAAGTTCGGTGAGAGGTGCTGTTAGTTCCGCCATTTGGGGCACGAATTCTCGTAACCAGTTGCAGAGGCCCAGTAGTTGTCGGAGCTGTTTACGGTTTCTTGGTGTTGGGGCTTCCGTGATTGCTTTGATCGTCTGTGGTTGTGGGGCGTTTCCTTGGCTAGAAACGATATGGCCAAGGTATTCCAACTCAGTCTTGCCGAACTGGCATTTTTCCAGATTGCAGGTCAGTTGGTGGAGCTCAAATCTTTCTAAAACCTTGCTCAAGTGGTTGAGGTGCTCATCCCATGTCTTTGAGTAGATTATCACGTCGTCAAGGTAGGCGAAACAGAACTGGCCGGTGTACCCTGCTAACACTTCTTGACTCATCAGTCGCTGAAAAGTACTCGGGGCTCCCTTTAATCCGAAAGGCATAACTGTAAATTGCAAGGTTTCTCCGTTGGGCGTGGTGAAAGCAGTCAGGGGTTTGGAATCGGGGTGTAAGGGAATCTGCCAGTACCCTGATTTCATATCGAGGGTGGTAAATATTTCTGCGTCTCCCAAATCTCGAAGAGTGTCATGTACGTTGACAGCGGGGGGAGTGACATCGATAGTGGCGGTGTTCAGTTGTCGGAAATCAATGCAGAAACGGGGAGTTTTGTCCTTTTTTTCCACAATTACAATGGGTGAATTGTATTCAGAGTTTCCGGGTTCTATTATCCCCTGGGCTTTCATCTCCTGAACCTGGTCTTCAATTAGCGCGTTTTTCGCAGGGAATAGCGGTAAGGCCGTACCATAATCCGTTGGTTGTCCTTGAGTCGAATTTGATGGTTGATGCTGCGTGTTCTTCGCAGAGGTCCCTGAGTGTTGAAAACGGCTCGGTGTTGGTCTAGTAGTCTAAGGAGTTGTTCTTGACGTTCTATTGGGGCGTGTTGTCTGATCTTGTCTTGAGGAACCGGCGGGGGATCCTCATTGAGTCTTGGCATCCAGTATAGAGTATGACGCCCCTGGTTTCCAAAAAGCACTCGGCTGTTCTCGTAGTCCAGGATTACCTTCTGTTCTGTGAACCATGGTTGTCCCAGAATAAGTGGTTCTCGGAGTTCATCGGACACCAGGAACGTGACGTTGGCTTCTAGGGTTTGCATGGTTAGCGGTAAAGTTATCTGGCCTCGGATGGTAAGGTCACTCCCAACCTTGGCCAGGTGGATTGGTGTGGGGAAAGGAAGTAAGTTCTTCAGGTTTGTAGGGGTGAGTTGTTGGTATTGGATGAAATTAGCAGTAGCTCCGGTATCTAATAGGGCTAGTAGGGGACCGTGAGGAGTTTCGCACATAACTCTTGGGAGTGGTTGGGATGTTGAGGGATTGACGCTGTTTATTACTGGTGGCGGCCCTGATTCCTGTTTACCAGAGGCGGGGCCCTGTTGTCCTCTGGCTTGGCGTTTCCCGGTCTTTCTTTCTCTAGGTGCCGTTGGTTTAGCACTGGGCAGTCACGGTGAAAATGGTACCCTGGACAGTGGTAACATTTTGGAGGTCGCGGTTCAGATGAGGTTGCTGGGATCTTGCTGGGGCGTGTAGTCACTGGCGCAGTGTTTTTAGCCAGGTCTCGTTCCACAGATACGGCCCTAGTGATAAGTTCTTCTAACTCTTGAGGGTGTGGAGCTCGAAGAAAAGGTCTCAGTCCTGGTCGGACAAGTTCGATTAACAGGGGGATTATTTCTGCTGATGGGGCTGTGGGGGCCAAGCGTTGATACAGCCGTACTTTGTGCCGAAGGAATACCTCAACGGGCTCAGTCTGTGTTTGTTCCTTTCCGTATAGCTCTGCGTGGAGAGAGGCTATGGTGGTTGTACTGCGAAGTGGTGCGTTAGTCGTTGCTTGAACTCTTCCCAAGTCGTTATATATTCGCCATATAGCTTCCACCACTGAGCGGCGGTGTCTTTAAGCTGCCGTTGGGTGGTAGGTACCCATTCTAGCGGGTCTACTCGAGCGGTCCTGAGCTGAACCTCACAGCGTTGGGTAAAAGTAGTAGGGTCTTCATGCCCTCGACCGTGAAAGTCTGGTAGAGTTGGTAGGTGGTAAGAGCTTGAGCACTGGCGTTGGTAGGTGGTAGTCAGGTGCGGCTGGTATGGTGGTGCGCTGGCAGTTGATGAGGTGGACCGTTGGCACGGCGGACATCGGAAGAATAGGCCCCTGAGGTCTCTAGGCTCATTTTTCCAGCCCAGGCACTGGTAGTGGTAGTATTGCCTACAGTCCTCGCAGACAACCTCTCGGCCATCTTCTCCAGTACAGGTTAACCCTGGGCAATACCGTACTTCCACTGGTGCTTCGGTGCAGGTGGTGCACCGGTAGGCTGGTTCATTGATGTCACGTGGCTCGTCTGCCCAGCCAATGCAAAGGTTGTGGTAGGGCTTTTGGCAGTTTGTGCAGGTTACATAATGTCGGTCCCCTCCTGGGGTACACGATGGGTTGTTACACTTTTGACTTCTAGTCATAACCATCTTGTCTACTTTGGTGAGGTAGTCTTCTTTGGTGAGGTAGTCTTTTTTTTTTGTTTTTTGGTGAGGTAGTCTTCTTTGGTGAGGAAGTTTTCTTTGGTGAGGTAGTTTGGGCGCCACCGGGTTTTGTTCACTCCCGGAAGTGTTGTGTGGTGTTCTGGGGTCGTGTAGTCGGTCCGTTGGACATCCGTCCCGTGTCTTGAGTTGCCCCACGTTTAGGCGCCAGAACTGTTATCCCATGTCTTGTGGTTTCGAGGGAGGTAGTTGGTTTTACTGGAACTGCAGCTTCCGACTGGCCTTTGTGATTAGGTACCGGTCTCGTGGGTCTTGTGGGTGGGGGTAAGGGAGAGAGATGGGGGAGAAAACGTAGGCGGGTTGGGGGGTGGCTAGGGGATGTAAATGATAGCCCTCAGGGGTTAAAGGGGAAATTGGAGTAGGGGGGAGTCGGGTGGTCGGTGAGAGGGGAAGACGAGGGGAGGCCTGAGATGACTCGGCGGCAGGGGTGCTGGGAGATGTGGGCGCAATGTGTGGGTGTTCGGGGGTCTGGTGGTTGTAGACGGGAACGTAGAGAATGGGTCCACGAGTTGAGTACTGTTTGGTCGGTGCTGTTTTCTCCAGGGTCTTCCGTCGGTGGGCTTTGCCGGCGCGGCGAGTGTAGACCATCCCGTGATGACGAGGACAAGTGGATGGGAAGGGTGGAGAGGTAGGATAGAGTCCCGGCAACGTAAAGTCGCGGTGGGAGGTAGGATAGCGTCCCGGCAACGTTAAGTCGCGGTGGGAGGTAGGGTAGCGTCCCGGCAACGTAAAGTCGCGGTGGGAGGTAGGGTAGAGTCCCGGCAACGTAAAGTCGCGGTGGGAGGTAGGGTAGATTCCCGGCAACGTAAAGTCGCGGTGGGAGGTAGGGTAGATTGCGGTGGAATGAGAATAGCGATGACACTTGCTGCAAACGACGATTTATTGGCTCTTCCGTATGAGTGTGGTTCCCCAAGGTTGGCTCACCACTGAACTCGAATCAAGATTTCACCGGGTTATATACCCTCCGCTGCTGCCTGGCCTGGTCCAATCAGAGAAAAGGGAGCTTCCCATTGGTTCGGGAAAACGAAAGTGCTATTGGCCGCCAAGCGAGCCAATAGGAAGAAGGGAGTTGATTATAGAGGTAAGAGCGTCACGGACGGCTCAGACAACATGGACTGTGGGCCGGACCGGCAGTAGGGAGGGAAGGTGAAGCGGCCGGTGCAAGTGCGAAGGAAAGAAGGCTGCCTGAACAGAGAGGCACATCACACTTTGTACACTGAAGACTGAAAGTTTATCAGAAACATTCAAGACATACTGCTTATTATTATTATTATTATTATTATTATTATTATTGTTGTTATTATAATTATTGTTGTTATTGTTGTTGATGTTGTTGTTAGCACCGCGTATTACTACCCGTTCGGGTTATACGAACTTAAGCTAATGTATAATGGTAGGGTGATTGTGAGATGAAATGTAGGACCTACAGTTTAACGGGGGATTCGAACCATGGTGGAGGCCTGGCATTCCACACATTCACAAGTTGTGATTAATACACGTCTTGTCAGAGGTGAAGGAAGGGTTTGGTAATCAGATAAATCTGTGCCGGGACCGGGGATTGAACCCCGGTCCCAGCAAAAAATTCTGACACCTTACCCCTAGACCCCCAGGTCACCGTGCTGCTTATTGAAAGTTCAGTGAAACCAACAGCTTTTCCTTCTATTGCAAATGTGACATTACATGGGGCTCGCTGAAAGATCTGACGTCAGTTAGCAATTGCTAATTATCACAATACTGACCTCTGAGTCTGGGGCTTTGGAAGATATTTGAAAGTGAGGGTGGGGGGACTCAATTTAGAGGGAGTCTGTAGGTCCTGACTGGGTAGTTTTACACCCTCGATGATTTTTGAAGCTATTTGAAGGAGGTTTATTTTTCATGGATAGTACTTTTTTGTATGTCTTTCTTTTTCAAAATATATGATAACAATATAATAGGAAATTGAGTGGAGAAAAGTGTGGCAAATTTTTTTTTTCGGTCAACAATTTAAAATTATGAGTAGGCCCCGTCTATATTTTTATTTTATAAGTAATGATACTATCCAGTGGTATTTGGGTGTTTTTAACGTCCTGACTCCCAGGCCTAAAAGGAAATTGGAAGACCTCCTTCAAAAACTTGCCAAAACTTCGATGCCCTTAGAAGCAAATGGTCTACACTTGAAAAAAATTTACTAAAATTATACTCTTCTAGAAGTTATTTGGAGTGGTTCTCACTCAGAGGATTTTTTTTTTAATTTGGAATTTACTAAACGCTATTCGAAATATTCCTCACCAAGAAATTTTCTCAAAATTGATCTTTTGAATATTTATTTAAATCGATTTTCCTCTATTTTTTTAATATTAGGTGCCTCTATAAACGTTTTATACTGGTTATTTAGAGGCAATTTTTAAAAAATCTGATGCCCCTAGAAGATATTTCAAGTTTTTTAAAATTTGAGTTAGTGTTTAGTACATACAACCATAGAAATTGTCCTTACATTTATGTAGGTGTAACAAGTCTTACCGAATGCCAGTATTATCCACAACCTACATTAAGGATACTGTAAGTGGAGAGCGTAAATACTGAGAGATAAACCTTTGCATATCAAAATGTCCTACTATGATATTTAATCGATTAAAACTTTTTCAAATACAAAAAGAATGTTTGTTTGATAGTTTTAAGTAAAAACACAATTCTAGATAGTTTGCATTTCAATTAAGTTATTAGTGGTACGCAAAACAACCCACTATAAGGCTTTTGTTGTCAGCTTAATCACATTTTGAATTTATTCCGAGCCTCTCGACAGCTACCCTACACACTATAATGTAACTTAAGACTAATGATTAAACATTGTCCCTACAGTCTGGTGTCCTTTCATTTTTAAATATGTCACCCATGGTAGTGGCTGATTAAAATTTAAAACCCAGTCCATTTCTGCTGATAACATTTATTTATTTTACACGGTTTCAAACAGCACTGATAAGGCCTACACTTTAAAATGATTTGACTTACCTAGGTTTTCCAAACCAAAGACTATTTACAGTATTTTATAATAAAAGTTATTGGCCAACATACACCAAATCTCATAATTTTCATTTCATTCTATTAAATTCTTTACACAAAGATAATCAATAAATCACATTAACTAATAGTTTAGCCTTGGTAATGCTCTCTACTTCGTATTTCACAAATAATTGGGGGAAAAGAGAGTAAAAACTTCAATGACATTTTATAATTTATCTGACCATTCATTGACTTTTCATGTCACACTTAATTATCTCACTTTTATGGATTTTCTATTGTTTTCCATGTACAGTCTATTTACTCTGAAAGGTGGCAGTCTTAGTTTCATGGGCAGGGAGAGTTTAAATTTGAGAGAATTCCAAATTGTAATTCTCTAACATGATGTTAAGACTTGTGAGAAATAAGAATATTATTTTAAAAAGTATTGGCATATTTGAGTGATGGGTGGGAAGGGTAAATATCTAAATTTATTTATTCTATGGAGTTTTTCCCTCCCAGTTAATGTTGAAAATTGGATGCCCTCGAAATTTTTTTTTCATGAAAGTTTCTTCCTCCCAGTTAATGTTTGAAAATTGGGTGCCCTAGAACGTATTTGAAGTGGTCCTCAAAAGTGGAGAATTTTTGAAAAGTATACTCATTTAAGATAATATTAGTGTATACTTCCCCAGGTATTTAAAAATTTGTATACTTCTATATGCTATTTGGAGTAGTCCTCCTCCGGCAAATTTTTTAAAATTGGCTGCCTCTAAAAGCTATTTTAAGTAGCGGTAGACCATATTTTTTCATAAATTAGAATCCATAGAAATAATTATATAGTGATCCTACTCCAGAAATTTTGATTTCCATATAAAGCAATTTAGAAAGATCCTCAACTTTTTTTTTACTGTAAAAGTTAGATGCTTCTAGAAGCTATTGAAGCTGTTTCCCCTCCCTCCTCCCCCCCGACACATTTTTGAAAAATTGATGCTTTTAGATGATAAACTACGATCTTTGAAGATCGGTTGCAGAATCAATTTAAGATAAATAGCTTCAGAAAAATTCTTTCGCGATCAACCTTAAAAACTTCAGAAATTTTCGGGGAGATTGGGAGGGTTTGAACCCCATAATTACCCCCTCGCTATGCCCATGCTGTATTTATATCGTATAAGCTATGCCATAGTTGAACAATGCAAGGTAAGCCTTCTACCTTTCAGGGTAAAGTGTAAGTCCCAAACCCTGTCAGGGCTCATATTATGGATGGCAACTTAATGTATCTTTAAACTAGGGTTGATTAAATATTTAGTATTGTTCTTACAAACCATGCATACACACTCAAATATATTATCACATCAATATTTAATATACGTTTAAAAGTAAATTTTTTTTTATTCAAACCAAAACAAGAAAGCGTATGAATTTTATTGATATCTAGCTTTTTAATTTTTTAATATTGATAAAAATAGACAAGAATACAATTACAATTACAATTCAACTGTGATTTTCTTTTCAATTTTTTCTGATCTGTGGCAAAAAGTTAAATAAGTACTACGCTTTGGCTATACTATTCTGGTATTGTTTATATTTAAGGCAATCACAACTAGGAATAATGTTGGTTACTATATTGTTGTGAAAGAGTTTTTCCTCTTGTTAGAAAAATAAACTGCAACATTAGGGCATTTAATTTTTCTATTAATTAATTGCAAATGATGTCTTAATTACTTAAAATTACCAAAATGATGGTAACAGATGTATGAATTTACTTGGGAAATATTGAGGGGGCTTAAGATAGTTCTAGATCTCCAAGATAAAAACAAGGGTTCCCCACTGGCCCCCTATTTCGGAGCCCCTGGCCTGGGTACTTTAAAGAGATACCGTAGCTCATCATACCGGACAACATGAAAAACATGGGACAGCATAACATGCGCTGTCCAAGGTGTAAGTATAGCTCAGTGAATGTGAGAGTAAAGCATATAATTTGATTTTTTTTAACACCTATTACTGTTTCCAGGCTGTGGCCTGGGTCAGTTTTTTATCCAAACAATACGGTATATTTTTCCACTATTGGCCGTCTAGGTTTGTCTTAGCTTCATATTATGTCTTAAAATCTAACTTAAGACTAGGACAGGCACAACGTCCAATTTTTGGCCGTTATTTTACCACTGTGAAAGGGTAAACCCACATTTCACTAGTAATACATTTTTCAGCCATGCTAGGAGTCAAACCTGGACCCTTAGCTCAGTAGATAGGCACGCTACTGACTGAGCTAAGGTGTCGAATTGGGGAGTGGAGTAAGGAGTAAAAATCTCAACTATAAATAACATTATCTTTATTCATCAAATATAATGAAATAAAGCTTAACAAACACTATGTGTTTCCTATAAACAAAAATTAAAGCTTAATTAATACAATATGAACTTAAAATAAATTAGATCATATAATGAGCTAGTTTGAATTGGATCAAACATTAAGGTTTCCTCATCTTTCTATCCCAGAGAGTGATACAAAGTTCACCAAGTGTAACCAACTTACATTACTTAAATTACATCTTATTGGCCCTAATTACCGAAGAATCCAATTCTCGCTGCATGTACAAAATCATGAGTAGGTCGAGGCTTTGTTGGTTCATTGAATTTCTAGGCTTGTTTGTTACATGCTCCAAAAGAAGGCTGCCTTTGTATACATTTATTTCGTAAAACATTTCTAATATTATGTACGACTCAATTTAACGTTTGAATACTCAATAGCCTACATAAAATTTGTATTTTTAAAACTCAAAACACATACGATTAGAATAAAATGCCAAGATAGATTTTAGACAAATCATACGCACGCACGTCCATGCTACCTATACGTTACATTTATTACGATATCAATTTGCTGTGAATCCTTATAATATACACCTGAGTCTATTAAATAATATGTTAGTAATTCTATAGGCGATGTATTTATTTCCTATCGCATCTTACTATCCATCTGGGCTAGATACATGTAAATTACATTAATGGGGCATGATTAATATTGTAGAATTTATATTAAATGTACCAGTATTTGTATGAATAAATAGTGGGAAACTATTTATAAAAAACACCCATTGGGGTTAGAGTCCCGACCTCCACACCAATCACATTGAAATAGATGGACTCACCGTTGAACCAAGATAGCTCCGGGACCTCTCAAACGTTTTATAAAATAGCATAGGCCCCTTTCTTTTTTAGATATAGTTGTATATTTTTAGACTATTTCCTTTATCATGATGAATAGATTAAAAAATATGTATCCTAAATCCGTTTAGGAACAGTACCAGAACGTTGAGACGTGTTAAAAATGTCTAGAGTTCTCACGATATTTAAGAAAAGGTGTGATACTTTGAAATATGGTTCATGACCAAATGGAGATGAAAAGCATCACTAATAATATATTATATAGAGTTTGTCTCAAATCAAATGTTTTGTATTTTTTCAAAATGCCCTTTCATATATGCATGCGTACATACATACATGTATTCACACATACCTACATACATACATAAATAACATAATACACATACATACATACATACATACATACATACATACATACATACATACATACATACATACATACATACATACATACATAATAAATATATGTATACATAATCACGCCTTTTCTTTACAGGGTAGGCAAGAAACTCTATATATAGCTCAAAAAACAACTCCTACTTAATCCATCCATACTAAATTTCCCGACACGTCTCTATCCTTAAATCCTCCCTTCAATTTAACAACATCCATACACCAAGTCATATATCATGTTCTTTTATTCTTAAAACTCTTAATGTTTCTCTTTCTCAAAAATTCATCTACAACATTTAACCACGTCTTACATAGCTTATCCCTTCCTTTTCAGCCACATATTCTATCTCTATATATTAAATTCGTCACTCAATCCATATTCATCCTCTCAACATGTCCAAACCAACGTAAGAACTTCTTTCACATGATTCATTGGATTCCCTTTAAAACCTATTTATTATGTCAAAACTCATTACTGTATTATTATACTTATTTGGTTTAGCTTTATATACCTAGTTTTATTGAGATTATTATCAAATAAAACTTCTTATTTATATTTGCAGAAATTGTATACGTTTTAAAGCAGCTTAATTTATCATTTACATTTTATGTTCGAAGTAATAAATATTACATTTTCCATGCATGATATTTAACTATTTTTTAAATAATAGCTTAATTTTAATTGCTTTCACCACCACATCGGTGGCCACGTAGATCATACATCAGTCTCGTCTAGTATAGCTTGCCGGTGACAAGGAAGTCAAGGTTAATATCCAGGCCGGATGTATTGAGGTTTATATTTCTAAACTGTTTACCACTAACTCTGCAAT
The DNA here is from genome assembly GCA_039000515.1 of Timema cristinae. Taxonomy (NCBI): domain Eukaryota; kingdom Metazoa; phylum Arthropoda; class Insecta; order Phasmatodea; family Timematidae; genus Timema; species Timema cristinae. Next base: position 48,136,620 of record JBCFYV010000012.1, read on the forward strand.
CAAACGCGGGGTTTTTCCTATAAATTTTACCTTACTCATCTCTACCCTATTAGCGTGATCAAAAGGCGTACATCTCGGACGTCTAGAAGGACGCGGTGAAGGAAAAAATATATAAACTTTCACATAAAACTATTTACCAACTGTCCTGTTTTATGACTACAGGGCTGAGTAGTATTAACCATTGGTTCTATTTTGGAATAAACTCGGCGGACTCTTTGACGTTCAACTTAATTTACCACGGGGTTTCTAAAATGGCACAAGCCGCCGTCAAACTCAAGTTATTTATGTCTTCAAGTTATTTTGAAAAGTGATCATTCACGCGTAGCATTATGTTAAATACAGCTAGGAGTGTAAGAGGGTAGAGGGGAACTTAGTCTTTCGAAATCTTCAGAACAGGAAGCGTTTGTTAAATTACTTTTGAATAAAGTAATTTTATGCTGCATGGATTTAGATGAGAATTGCCAATAAAGTAATTATGTATTATACTTTAAGTGACTTATTTTGAAGTGATGAAGTATTTTAAAGGAAGTGCACTAACATTTACGTGAAACAAATATTAGCAAACCATTATGTCACATCTACTTATATTATGAAGAAAAAATCACGATTAAACACCCAGTACGTATTTGAATCCTAGTCTTTCCATCAACATGGCAAAAGGTTTACATCTCCTTAGACCACACGGCCACCTATGCATGTAGATTTATTATTTTTGTGCACAATGTTTCACTACATGACCGGGCTATCTGCGCAGTTACACTAATGGGAAAAGTATAATCTAGAAGAAATGTACCTACATGTTTTATGAGGAGGAAGAGGAAAGAGTGATAAATAATTTAAGAAGAAAACATCCTCAGTACATTCAGCCGGAGTTCGAACCCCAACCACAATGTCATCGGTTATCCAGTATAATTCTAGAGGGATGCCTTAGACGGTGAGTACATCGATGTGGGTTGAATTATTATTATGATTATTAATATTACTATTTCAAAAACCCACTTAAGTTTGAAAGCTTGAACTTACGTATATTTTTATAAATAGATTTTACTCAAATATTGTAAATTTGATAGAATCCTTCTTGCGATATCTAATATATGAACTTAAAAAAATACACAGTTATATATAACAATTGGTGGACATTTATGTATTTAACTAGTTTTAAGCCTTTCTCTGATAGGTTGATGTCAACAGGGACACCCGCAGGATGGTGCCAGATGGGCAATTGTCCCCCTGAGGTTATAAAGTTGCATAGATATTATAGGCTTGAAACATTTTTCTAATGTAGTTTCTTATTTTCAAGAGACAAGGATTGCCTTAAAAAGCGTCTTTTGAGGCTTAAATTTAATAAATTTTCCCACGGGAGGTCCCACGAACCCTCCACCGTACTGGGGAATATTCAACGCCCCCATGGCCCCCAGTTTACCCCCCTGGAGAAAAATTATTCAGGTGCCCTTGGTTGTCAATATTACCCAACCCGACTAAACCGAACCTTTAATTTGTATATGATGGAAGGTTAGCTTGTTTTAAAATATAATACTGTTAATTATATTAAGTTAAGTAAGAGTGGCTGAAGAGTGGATTAACTAATTTTATTTTATTTTATTTTTACTAAATAAATTAAAAATTTCTTTACATAGGCTACTATGTTTTTGTGTTACTATTGTTGGGTTTTTTGGTATCAGTGTCCCCTGAGTGGATCCTGCAACGACTTTACCCTAAAGTCTGTTGAGCTTCGCCCATGGAAATATGCTAAATATAATTTGACAATGGCTTAAAACTGGCTTGAGCAGATAAATATCAACCCTGTCCAAGGTTCGATCTTATGACTAATTGTATCTTCGCCCAAATCCTTTTTATGGTTTTACTCTGTAAATATATAAATAAATGTTGTCTTACTAAATGAAATCTTATTGTGAAAATAAATTGCTATATTGATTCTTATTGTGTTACATTTACATTAGTTTTCGAAATTTTGAACAACCCCTTCACATCCCACTGTCTCCAATTTACTTTTAAAAATGTCTTATTGCAATATTTTATGGGCTAGTTGTCCCTCTACTTGTAAGCCAAATTTTAATTCTCTATTTCATTTAAAAAGTATTTATTCTAATTATAAGCCTCCACCCATTTCTTGGATCCCCATTTTGAAATTTTCCAATTTTAGATTTTTCTGGTCATATAGGAAAATCCCATCAACCAGTTATCCAGCTCATCTCTCAATATATTTTTTGACAAACATAATGTTACAGACCCTGCTTCAACCAATCGGGAGTTGAATTTCGCAAAACCCCTTATTATCGGAAGCCTACAACGTGAAAGTAACCTTCCTGCCGAATTTCAAGATTCCATGTCCAGGGTTTCAGGAGATACTTTGATGAGTCAGTGAGTCAGGGCCTTAGTATTTATACATGTGTAATATATATGTATATATAATATTAAAAAAAAATATATATATATATATATACAATATCCTCGATTCCTCTTTTATTTACCTCCGACACAGAAAATTGTGGGTTTTTATCTCACGATGAATGCCAGAATTATTTCGATTATGGAATTGGGTGGGTTTTTTCTTTATAAGTATATAAAAAAAGAAGTTTCTTTATATTAAAATTGGAATGTAGATGGCCCTCCTAATCTAAATAATTTATCCCCATGAGCTAGAGAAAATAGATCTCACTATAGCAGCAAATACTTTTACTTTCCCTTGAACAAGAAAATTTTATCTTCAGTTTGTCAGAAAATTCCTTGATTTTTCTCTAACTTGGCTTTGTTTACAAATTCTCTAATAACTCACCCTTTATCCAGACAACCTCTCAATTTCACCCTGACATGGAGAATCTTTTTTTTTAAATTGAACCGCTTGTTATTTCACTGACATAACAATTCTACTTATTTATATCTAATATTTTCTAGCTTTGTGAATATCCTGAGTTTTCTTGATCACGATAATGTTATTGATTTATCACTTAAATTTTCTAAATAAATAAATATCCTTAGTTTTTGTAATATAGATACTTCTTTCATTATTCTCTGTTCAAGCAAATGCAGTTAATTTCTTATTATAGTTTTTGTAAGTTAACAAATTTAATTAGTTTTTTCTGAAAATTCAACGAAATAGAAAATTTCCTATGTGTATTATCTTCTCTTGGTACAGCTAGAGCCCTGACATTTCCACTGTTTCCCAGATTTGAGAGCATTAGAAACATCTGTGTGTACAGACGTCCCCCACATCTCCTCCTAGCCCCTTGTCAGAACGGTGGTCGTTGAAACGTCTGTCGTCAGAGAGCAGGATGTCTTGAAGCAGCAGAACCCCGCCACATCTTCTGGACAACGTCCCAGATCCGATACCCAGGCATACCACGTCATCGAGAGGATGGGCTAGGAGAACCCAGTGGCCGAAAATAGGGGGGAAATTCAACCAACCAGTGGCGAGGCGTGTTAGTACTGATTCAGTGCAATACAATGGGACTGTATTGTGAGCTCACACTTGTCAATATCCAAATGGAACGAATCCTGTCAAACGCTTACACAAACACGACTTAATACAAAATATCGTCGGAGCTCTGAGTTGCGCATGTGTGACACTTGGCAAAGCCCACTAAGACATGATATTAAGGTAATGTAAGGTAATGCTGGGGTTTTGCTACATTGTACCGGTGTATATGTATGACTGATCCACCGAGTACAATAAAGCCATTTTCACTTCTGCACATCACTTTGTGTCCATAAAAGAGAATAGTTTTAAAATTCAAACTTTAAATAAATTATAGATGTATCTAATTTTTAATATAATAATAATAATAATAATAATAATAATAATAATAAAAATAATAATAAATTTTTTTAATTCTAGGAAAGAAACTCTCCAAATTGATTATATAAGCATCAAACTTTTAAATATTTGCCAGGCGAGGGTCGGTGAAACCCTCCTTTGATCTGGGGATCCAAGCCCCTCAATAAATGTTCCACCACTTTCTCCAACACCCATGCTGCATCAAAGTGATGTTTTTCACTTTCCACTTAACAGCCGTGAGATTGGTATCAGTGAATTAGTTTTTTTAAATAAGCATAATATTTATCAGTTTTTACTTTTCACATAAATAAAAAGTATTATGATCCTTGACATTTTCGACCTCAAATTTATGATGAATCTTTACGTTTTATGTACCCTGAACAGAAAATAGTGGATTGTATAATTATGTCTGTCCACTTTTTCTGTCTGACCATGGCCACAGATCTGAAACGGTTTTATGTATTTTGTTCATACTTGCTATTTAGACATTGATATTTTTTTGAGTTTGACTCTAGCCCTTAAATTAAATGTAATTTACTGATGAGTGAATTATTTTAGATACAAATTTTTCAAATATCATTGGAGTGGTTTTTATTAAAATGGATATATAAGTATGGTTTAGCATAAACATTATATACCTGTTTTTTGGGTAAAAAATTTGTTTAAAAGTAGTTTTCTGACGAGAGAGTATTGAAAATTAGAATTATTTTTAAAATGACTATAAGGATTTTGCTTAAAATCTATATTTATGGAGTATTTGATATGAGAAATAATGGTGTAGGGACTATATTAGATATTTTTAAATCGTTTAAGGTTAGATTAATGATGTTCTTTTTATAAAATTTGAAATATTAAAAAAAAAATTCAAACGATTTGGTTGCAAATTGGTAAACCTATATGGTTAGTTCTTACAGTATACTTAATTATATATCTATTATATATGTTTTTTTTTTTTAAATATTATAGTATTTTACAGAAATATTTTTGAAAATTAAGAAACTTTTTGTAATTAAATACAATGATATAGCCTAAAGTTGATATATTGTGTATATTTTACTTGATAAATTATATTATTTTTTAAGAATTGATGAATTTAATGATAGTTTACTTAGGACATATTTTAGAAAATTTGAAGTATTTTGAAAATAGCCTTGAAGATTTTGTTCAAAATATACGTATGAGATTTTTTTAATCATAAATAAGAATGTTTTTTAAATTTTATAAATTAAAAATAATTTGAGGGTATTTCACAAACAGCCATTTTTTCAAAATTTAAAAGTAGTTAAATAAATCCAACAATTTGATTTAAAAAGTATTTATGAAGAATGTTTACTGTTATTAATAATATGATGTATTCAGAGGAAAACTTACTTAAGAGTAGTTTACTGAAGACCTAGTTTTGATAATTTGGTTTCAGGAACTCTATTATATAAGAACTATTGTGTGATCCTGTTATACCATTTTTTTAACATTGTAAAATATTTTCACTTGTCTCAGTTGCACTGTTTTCTAACGATGCATCAGATAACTGCACTATTCTGTAATGTCTGATTTGAGCTATATTACTTATCTAAGATACGCGTCATCCTTGAGGTAAGACAGGTCCTTTATAACTGAAGAGAAATTGCTCATTGGTACTAGTAAAACGGCTTTTAATGACTTAAATCTAAAGATGCAGCTATTCGACAAATTAATAAAAGAAAAATGGATCTACTTTTTCTTAAAAAAGAAATAAAAAGTTCCGATAAAGAAAAACTTGTAATGTGCTGAATCGGAATCTAGCCTCAGATTCCTGAGTGAACATGAAGATATTTTTTTTAATTTGTTTGTCTTTATAACTATATAGTAGATTTTTGAAGTCATCCTAAGCTATACTTAGTGAGATATACCTCCCTTTAGATGACGATAAAAACTATTGCTATTTTCGTTTGATTTTCCTTTAAAAATGAAACGTAATCGTTATGTCCAAATACTGTCAGTTATATAAGTTAGGTCTATTACCTTTTGGCTTGGTGGCTAATTCTATCTTATGATGAAACTGTTAATTAATAGTAAAGATAAGAACACATTGAAGTTCTTCCTAAAATGACTTGGTTTTTCTTTTAACACAATGTCTATGTTACTGTACCATACGGATATGAGACAACTTATGGTACTGGCTAGGTTTTACAATCTTGTGTACCTCTTTTCCAAATTTTTCCTTCATCCATGTCTTAACACACGTCAGCATATTTACACAACTGGGGTAACTTATGAGGAAGATTGTGTTTAAAGGAAGTGTCCCTAAATTTAAATGTAGGGAAAGAGGTAAATTATTTAGCAGACGATATTTAAGTACACATGTCCGGGATTCTATGCGTGCTTGACCTCCTCGTCAATGGTAAACTAGACAAGATGAGATTTGACATTTAGTCAACTTGTGACCAGGTGGTAATTACTTTTGAAATTAATGTTTTTTAGATGTCTGATAAACAAATTAGCATATTACAAGGGGATTGTTGCGGCCATGGCTTCAGATTATTGAACAAAATGTACGCTAAACTTTTGATTGGGAAAATATGTACATAATAAGGTTTCACTAGACTTTCTAATTAAAATTCTACTCGTCAAAGTATATCAATTTACTTAGATATTTATCTTTCGGTGTTTAATTTGAATCAAAGCGTATGTTTTCCCTCTTCTAGCCCCAGCGAGAACTTTAAAACTACTCTCTCCAAGCTCTTTGTCCTTTCCTTGCACAAAACCACTCAAATAGGAAGTGAGTTGTTATTATTTTTAACAAAAAATAAATAAAAAATGTTCTACTTATACACGATTATAAACAAATTATGGTTTCCATGGTGAAGTAAACAAAGAATGGTCAGAAATAGTGTTTAAGAGTGTATGTGAGATAGAGAGAGTGTTTGAGAAAGAACAATTGTGTGATAGAGTATGTGAGGGGAAGTGTGTAAGAGAACGTGGGCACGTGTGTGTGTGTGTGTGTGTGTGTGTGTGTGTGTGTGTGTGTGAGAGAGAGAGAGAGATAGAGAGAGACAAAACTTATTTTAGCACCACGTCTTATTATCCGTTTTGGTTATACACTTATGACTATGATAATAGTTTTACGGATGAGGAGGGCTATTTATAAGAAGTTTACCGACATTTTCATGGAGGCAGAGTAGATTTTTTTTAAACCCACCCTTATTAGACCCAACTAAGATTCGAGCTTCAATATTATCTTCATCGGAAGTATAGTCTACTGTGAGAGTAGCTCCTTAGACCATGTGGCCACCAAAGTGGGTCATGATATATATCACTATGAAATATTATCAACCCAAAATCAAGTGTTAACATAGAAACATTATTGAATCTATATTTACTGAAATATTATTTGAAGAAGTAAACAATAGAAGCTCTACTTAGATCATAAGATAGATGGAATACATGAAATACTACTTTAAAATATTATCAACATAGTACACTCAAAATTAAGTGATAACTAAGAAACCTAACTGAACTTATGGGGATTGCGATACCATAAATAACACCAAACCATAGTTTTAGACTATTTAAATGGCCATCTAAACACATTGCAGGTTCATTTTATCAATTTTTGAAAATATATATACTAAAACATATTTAAATATAATTGTATTAATTGTAACCTATAATTTATGCTCCAAACAAAAGACAAGAAAGAATTTTCGCGAAATTGACTACTTAATATTTAATTTGCCAAAAATAGTATATCGTTGATTTAAATGCGAATTAATGAGAACATTCCAATAACAATAATTGTTTCTAAAGTCTAGGAAATTAATTCCTTAATTCAGAGAATGTAAGTAAAAGATATGCTGCAACCAGCTATTATAACGGCCATTGTGTAATCAGAGGTAAATATTCAATAATAAAGAAGAATAAAAGTAACAATGCAATTTTCTAACCTACTATCATTGGCGCATTTAATGTACATACATTTTTGCTATAATTTTTTATATTTGTTGCACCATACAAGAGTTGCGCTATCATTTTTAACCAAAGAGATATATTTTATTTGCAGAATGGTTTATTATTTTTAACCAAGGAGAATTAGTCATTTTCAAACTAATACAATCTATTTGTGTGATAATTATACAAATAATTGCAGTAATATTTATATTTGTTGCACCATATCACTAAAGTAAGCATTGAGTTGGTATTATTTGTAACAAGAGAGAAATAGTTTATTTACATATACACATTACACACTCATGCACAAATCATAGTTTAAAATGAAAAAATGAAAGTTCTCTGGAAAAATCAGATTTTCTTTGGAAACTACTATTTTTTCCGAGATTATGGGTATCTATCCTTTGATATGAGAGGTTATAAAAATCTGTTTAGCCATTTCCTCATAATTTCTATTCCTGAAAACCGACTTATCTAATTATATAGGACCTAAAATATTATCAATTATTATATATTACCTCTGTTTTAACCCAACGGCAAAACTAGATTTCTATAATAAAAGTAAAGATTCTTGTTTTTGCGTTAGAGTGCATGCAAGCGCAGCCACGGATAGATAGATGAACACACCTGCCGTCCACACTAGATTACTTAAACATGTCACACGCTATAAATTTAAACGTGACCAACACATACTGTAGATATTTCGTCATAATTTTAGTGTGAGCTTTACTTTCGAGATGAACGGTTTAACTTTTAGATCGCTTTGACGAGCTGATAAGTTTAGTGAAGTTCCAATTCCTTTAATGTTATGAAGAAGACCTCTTACTATAAATAATATTTTGTGGGTTTGATAATGAGAGAGTGAGGGAGAACTTTAAATTGATTATAATCTACGATTGCTTCCATTTGCAGGAGGAAGTGAATTGTTTAATAATATAGCTTCAATATTGCATTACCACTGTTTTTAAAACTCGTATGCACATGTTATAAAGAGTCTCCCTACCAATAGACTGGACTATCGGTAAATGGGACAATCAAGGTTCAAATCTCTTCGAATGAAGTGGGGGTGATTTTCACTGTATATTTACCACACTTATGGAAGGAGGAGCCAAATCTTCCCGCCAATGGAAGTTGACTAAGGAGGAGGTTTTTTTAATCAGTTATTTGGTGATGACTAGATCGATGGCAGGCACGGGGCAGTCTGTCCTTAAATTGCTCACTGCGCATGTAATATGCATGGCTACGCTCGACGGACACAACTATAATGGATTGGAGGAGCCTCATGAGAGGTATATGTTCCCCAGACAAGTGGAGACCGAGCCTTGGCATGGAAGGCGAGTCTTCACTTTAAAACGTGTATGACCTCAGGTGTCAGACTAGTGACAAAGTTGGGTCCCTTGATGTTTTATTCCCACTCCCGTTCTATGATATTAGAGTGAATTTCCTCTACAAATACTACACTAATCTTACTCGTTAAATTAAGCTATTAATAAGCTTAGTGTGTAAATGTAGAAAATAGGTGAAAGTAAAAACATTTTTAAACACCCGCCACAATATTGGTCGACATTATTGGCAATGAATTGTGCTTTATTGAAGGTAAGAAGCTATGAGAGAAATACAAATTAACCTTATAATTTAGGTTATCAAGAAAAATCTATCATTGGTAGTTTTAACAAAACACTAATATGTATAAATATAACATAAACATAAAGTTTAAAAAGACAGTTAATGGGATGAACCATGCACATATACTAGGGAATACTCGAACTACTCGAATAATCAAGGATATTAGATACTCAAGGATGGAATATTAGAAAAAATGTTTGGCAAATAATTATTATAAATTTATAATCAAGCTTTGATACTAAACTTATTGGTGGTTTATTACAAACTAATAGTGGGAAAAATCTACCAACCAGACCCCAGACTTATAATAATAGTTTTTAAGAGAGCTCCCTCGTTAAGCGAGAATTAGCTGCCCAGACATTCAGCTATAATGCAATATTTATTTATATGATGTGTTATTTTAAAATATGGTTTACGCGAAAATGAAGTCAAAAAATTCGCACATGGTTCTTTTTCTTAACAATCCTATGTATGTTGAGATTTATTAGTATAATTAATTGTGTGAAAATGTGGCATAAGCTCATTTTCAATGATATTTTAAATATATTTACGGAGTTAAGAGATTAGGCTTGATGAAAAAGAGCTCATGATTTAGCCATCTCATCATAAATACAATACATTTTTTTATAGGCCCACAACTGAAAATATTTATAGGCTTGAAAAAAGTAGCAACTTTCCTCTTCACCTTGAGATAATAAGTTTCATAGTTTTGTTTCCCTTTTCCTTTTTGACATGATAAAGGATGGTTGTAGGTGAAAGGCTAGAGGGAGTATAAGCTTATACAGAATAAAGGAACGATTCCAGAAAATAAACAGACCATTGTATTTTAAGCCGTGTGGCCTGACAGCGATTGATACTTTCACGCTGACCGAGATGGACTTTTTAACTGAATGTATAAAAGCTATATTGGGTGCATAATTTAAAAAAATTGTATTCACATTTTAATTAACTTTTACATTAGATTGATTTATTGCTTTATTGAAGTAAACCTTTCGTATGTACTATACTTGAAAATTTGACAGCAAATTTGATTATAAATTATATAATATACTAGTGATTTATAGCAATAAAGATGAGATTTTAGGTCTAGTAAAATATAAAAGTGTGTTTGTTCACTAAAATATAGTTATAGTCAATGCTATGTGTTGCATGTTTTCTAGGAATCGTGCTTTTATTAGATATTCGTATACTGGATATCATCGCTGGAAGAAGTGCATGGTTACTATTGAGAAACATAATTGTAATTCTCTAGTTTTCATGTGGTCAATTTCCCCTCAAATATAAGACAAATTAAGCAACGCTGGTTTGTCAAGGTTGCCAGCAGTTCCTTCATACCCCCCTATCTTCCGACATAACTGAAAGCGAGGAGATTTGTCAACAGTTAACTGGGAAAGAACGAGAAAGAAGTTAAAGCTTTTCTCCATCAGACCTGCAGTTACCCTTAACAATAATACCGGGTGTAGTAAAAGGAAAATTCACATTACTAAAATAGTAGATTCAACCAAAATATAATTTAATATAAAACAAGGGGGATTGCCATTCGTAATACGTTTCAAGTATGTAAAAAAAATGTGTGTGGATTTGTATTTTACTAAATCCCTAAATTGTATAATTTAATATTTATTACAATTATTACAAAACTATCTAAAATATGTACTCTAACATGTTATACTAAGATAGTTTTCCATCAAAATATTTCCAAACTTATTTTCTATTTAGCAATTATACCTATACTAATTATAAATATTAGTTTCTGTATTTGAAAAGTTATGATAAAATTAATATTATATAATCCTACCATATAATTATATTAGTTGAATTAAAATGTATTCACAAGTGTTTTGATGTGTAATTACTTTTTGAAAAACATATTAACGGTTAATAAGAAACGAATTATATAATTAATAGAAGAATTCAATTTTAAGTAAAGTTAATAACTATGTCAATCTAGTCATTTAAACTAGGTTTTCTGAACATTTCAGTGATATCAAATATGATAGGAACAAATCTAAATTTTCTGAACATCTCAAACTTTCTGGACATCAACCGACCCCTATGGAAAATAGTATGGAATTAATATTGAATACATCCAAAGGTACAACTATGAACACTGCTGAAAATATCTTTATTCAAACTGCATTATTAAATAATAAAATAGTACTAAATGAACAAACAAATTTCGATAATCAAATACTCATCAACACCCTCAGAAAACTCCCTCAATAAACCAACAAAAAAACACCTTAATCCTGTATACACCCACCCATCCTTCCATAGTAGTAAATGACCTGTCTGGGCCAGTGTCGTGAAGATTTGTACCTTTATTCTTCTCCCTTTTTGTTATTTCATGTTTCTTTCTCTTATGCACATTTTAAAATATATTTCCTAATTGAGATCTATCCACCTACTATATTTCCCATTTTAGCTAGATATAATTTATACCCTATTATATAACATCTTTGACTTTGCAGTTAAATCATTCTAGATCGATTTTTTCCTCACTTTATATACACACACGTTATTTTAATTTCACCTTAATTTCCTCTCTCCATCACTTGGAATACTGAACCTTCATCCTTCAACACTGGTAACTATGCTAGTTTATTATCTGTAAATTTTGACATTAAACTTTTAAACCTCCGTTAAACTTTCAGGTTATATCATATTGGCTGGCAGGGCGTGGTTGAACCCTATTTAAATTTGGTCTTGGTCTCTTTTCCATTAGTCCTGAAGATGATGTCGTTGTGCATCGAAACATGTTGAAGCAAAACTAAACACGCTGCAAGGAATGCAGCTTTCAAGGAACAAGGAATTACAAGCTAAGGAATGAATTCAATTTTACAACAACTCTTTCATTTCTGTTAAAATTCTTTATTTATAGATTTTTTTTGTTTTATTCCCATTCAACGTGGAACAATTAGCATTTCATTATAAAACTATATTTTTACATCATTGGCTAAAAAGCAAATAACTAAAAGGTCACAATTTTTAGTAATTTTTAACATGTTTATAACTTTTAGATGTTGGTTAGAGCTTAAATCTTTGTTATTATATGTTTATCTAAATGATATTGACTTGTAATTGTATTACCAAACTTATTTATGAACTTATACTTTGATGCCTATACGGCTCTTACATTGCATCATACACCTTCATGTTTATTTATACTAGATTGACATAGTTATTAACTTTACTTAAAATTGAATTATTCAATTAATTATCTAATTACTTCCCCAAAACATTAGTCTATTAAATTGTAGTTCAAAATTAATGTTAAAAACTAGCATTATCTGAGTTATAGATTCCATATGTCAGCTAAGAAAAATATACATAATATTTATTATATAATCAATATTTTGTAAAATTGTATTCAATCTTTCCCTTACACAGCTCTATATGTAACCTTAAAGGTATTTGGGAAATTATTCTTTACCATCCCTATCCATGCTAAAAAAAATAATAGGCCAACTACTCATTTTTTAAAGCATTTGAATATTAAATTTTGTTTAAAGAACTTAATTATTCTCCTACAGTAAAATAGCAAAATTATTAAATTGTATGATTAGAGATAAAAGGCCAGTTAATTTTAGAAATGTTTGTGTAGTAAATAATCTTGATAATAATTATTAGGAAAGAAAATAATGAATTATTGTGCTAAAAATAATACTTAGGCCTATTCAGAATTTTATAGAGGACTTTAATAATGAGTTGAGTTTAGAGGAATAGGTAATTGAATGTGTATTTTAAAACGTGACATTTATTATTTTAAAAATTAGAGAGACAGTTTAGAAAATCCAGCCATGTTTTTTGAGGATGAAGTTGATAATATCTTACTAAATTGTTAGTGTAATTTTACCAAAATTAATGTGATCTATTAAAAATTACAGCTGTGCATTATATTATTTGACATTGCGAAATTTAAACCTAATTTATTACTGACTTTTATAAATGTCCGATACTAGTCCCCCTACATACATATATTATTTGTGTACGAAATATTGACCAATATTTCGTGGACATAATATACGCAAGCATGATGTACAGTATTCAATTATTTAGTAAATAATTATTTGAATAATTACGGAGCATATATGGCTCTAACTTCGAAATAGTAGTTCACTTACCTATTGAGTTACACATAGGCCCGGTTTCATAGTCAGCTCACTAAACTCTTACTAGACTCCAGGGTTACACAGCACTTCGTGCCGACGCACTCGAGCCAAGTAACTTAGTACGTTTCATAGTCAAGATAGTTTGGATTCTTTTAGCCACTCGAAGCAAAAGAGAGCTTGGTCGAGGAAGTTCGTTTCTGTTCGTAATATTGGTGACGTCACGCCAGGCAGCCAATGATAATGCGTGTAATTAGTGACGTAGTTATAACAAACCGAGAAAAAAATCACTTGTTGTCAACATGGAGGACGTAAACAGAGCTTATGATCGCATTACTGACAACGAGAGGGAAATATTATTCGGCCTTATTAATTCTAAATCAGCTGTCATTGAAGATAAAAGAACTTCGTTTTCTGTTCTTATGGCAAAGAAGAAAGCCTGGCAAGACATCGCAGATGGCTTCAATTCTTACGCTGATGTGACACATGTAAGTACAGACTGTACGTTTCGGAAGTATGTTTACTTATATTCTGATGTTTTTAATTCCTTGAGATATTTAGTATTACTTACTATTTTCTTCTATTTACTATGATAGTTTCCTTGTCTTTTAATTTGCTGATATCTTACTCAAGATGTTTCAATAGTTCAATCTTCTACACAACATACCTATCAAGACGACATTAATGTTATTAAGGACAATTTCAATAATGGATAAAAACACATATAATGTATTTACTTTATATAATCGTACATTATATTTGATATAAATAACCATAGGCCTGAGCCCTAATTCTTACTATATCAGTATAAAACTGTTGGTTAACACAACTTGTTTACAGTAAGGCCTAGGCCTAAAGCATTATTTATTTTTCAAAGTAAGACATATTAATTTTATGTAGACCTTTAAATCTTTGCTAACAGTTTACAAAATAAATCATTGATTATTTTTACACACAGGCATAGGCCTAGAATTGTTTTAAATAGTGTTATTTGCGTCTAGGCCTGCAGAAAACATTAAGTCAATAATTGTTCCTTTTATAAGGCCTAGAATTTTTTTAAATAAAATATATTCATTTGTTCTAGGACTGCAGTGACAAATATATAATAAAGTAAATAATCTGTACTTCTTAGTCATAACTAGGCCTGCCATTTATTTAAATTAAATAGCTTATTATGTTTATTTGAATTGACCTACATTTTCAAACATTTCACAAAATAAGACATATTTATATTATGTAGACTTTTAAATCTTTGCTAACAGTTTACAAAATAAATCATTGATTATTTTTACACACAGGCATAGGCCTAGAATTGTTTTATATCATGTGTTATTTGCGTCTAGGACTGCAGCAAACATATTAAGTCAATAATTGTTCCTTTTATAAGGGGGAACCTTACAGACATAACTAGGCCTAGCATTTTTTTAAATAAAATATATTCATTTGTCCTAGGACTGCAGTAGCAAATATATAATAAAGTAAATAATCTGTACTTCTTACAGTCATAACTAAGCCTACCATTTATTTAAATTAAATAGCTTATTATGTTTAATTGAATTGACCTACATTTTCAAACATTTCACTAAATAAAATATAATTGCATCTATACACACACAGACATAGGCCTAGAATTTTTTTAAATAATGTGTTAGTTTGTTTCTAGGCCTGCATTAGCAAATATATTATAAAGTAAATAATTGGTCCTTTCTAAGACATGACTAGGTCTTCCATTTATTTTAATGAAATATGTATATTTGGTTTAGGTCTACATTTTCAAATAGTTTACTAAATAAATCAGCACTTCATTTTACATTTAGGCGTATACTTAAAAAAATCAATAAAGTGTTTATATGGTTTATTTACCTACATTAGCAAACATTTTTAAGTATCCATTTATTGTTTATTCCTAACAATAAAACAGAAAATAAATATTATTTTTATTTAACAGCAATCAGCACCTCAGCTGAAGAAATGTTGGGAGAACGAGAAAGCAAGGAGGAAGAAACTCCTCGCCGCAGAATCTCGAAGGAGAATGGCGACTGGTGGTGGACCATTTGCACCTGGGGAGTCCACAGACCCTGAATTGGACGCAATCATTAGCACTCCCATTGCCTACTCTGTGGCAGGTACTGAGGATTGCGATACAGTTTTAACTCCAGCTCCGAGGCCTGAGGAGATTAGTGCGACCCAGTCTCCACCAGAGGCAGCAGTCTCAACATTTTCCGGTGAGTATTTGCATAAGGATATGTTCAGTGGGTTGTTTTGTAAATAAATGTGCCCACCAAGAAAATTTGAATATGTTTATTGTGATTAACAAGACAAACTGATTGTTTTTTGTAAAAATTACACTTTCTTTTATTTGAGAATTGATTAAGTTACATGATCCAAAGCTTGAGCTCGCTTATAGGATTATGGATTAAAATGATGTAATTTTACAAGACATTACAAACATTTGATCATTAAATAAAAGTAAAACAAACAAAAAATACCAAAATATACTAAACATAATAGACAACAGTACAATGTGAAAGATTAGATAATATTGAAATATGTGTGATAATATTGCTGAGTACATTTTATCCATAAACATAAGTAGGCCTAAAAAATAAAATAATGAGAATGTTCCCTTGAAATAAAAATGAAAATTGAGGAAAATTAATTTGTATTACAATAATAAACAAAACATGTATATATATTCAGGGAAATAATAAATCTAAAATGTTCAGTTTACCCTAAAGGTTAGTTTATTGAAAACACATTTTTGAAAGCTGTGTTCATTGTTGGTTTCCCTGTTATCCTTTCAAAGCAAATGTAGGTATATTACCTCTAAAAGACTCCCTTCCTCATCCCTACCACTTTAGAGTTACTTATAGATTCTGTATACAACCAGAATTTATATATATTTAATTATTGGTCAAACACTCACAAACTAGGCTAGGAGTTAATATTTCACCAAGGAAAAATAATTTATTTTAGGTGTGTGATCTCTAATCTGAGGGATAAAGGGGTGTGCTCTCTCATATTCCCTCCCCACCCTATGCATGTATGCCTACATTCAACACTCATTAAAATCCAATCCTTTGATTTGTTTTGACCAATTTAAAACTAAATAAAATCAAATTTATTGTCAAAAAGTGAAATCGCTCATTGTTGATAAGAAACATTTGAGTACATTTTAAATAAATTATTCAAATCAAAATTGATTATTTGATAACCCTAACGGGTAGTAAGACGCGGTGCTAAATATTATTATTAGTATTGATTATTTGATCAGATATATCTGTAGGGACACTTGCATATAATTAAACTTGTTATATAAATATATTTGTAAAATGAAATATCACACTAGACTCTGGAATCGAACCTGAGACTTTTGGTGAAGCGTGCCATCGATGGATCTTCACATGCTTGTGGTCCTTCTTATTGATGGGGCAGAGTCTATGATAAGACATGATCTGCTACTTTGAGTTATCATTGATATCTCGGCCACTTACAAGTTGTGAATTGCATGGAAGAAAACGCTTGTACAATTAATTTCACATGAATAGCGAAGTTTATATGAATGTATATATAGATGCATTCAGAAACTTGAATATTTTCATCGCCTAAGATTCACTCTTCATGTACAATCATTTGCTTTACTTCTTTTGTTCTTGTGGGAAAATGTTACTTTGAAAATTTTAGACATGTTTAGTTATAATATCTAGTGGTATCTGTTAGTTACCACTATCATTATGGGGAATGAACTGTATGTAATTGTATCTGTGCAGGTTAAGTTGTCATCGAGGCCTGTGGTTGACCAAACATTGACGACTAAACAGAGGACTGGCAAGAGTTATACCATGGCCTACAATAGAAAGTGCTCACCCCTCCCTCTATTGATCCATGTAAAGCGGTGGAATCATCTCGATGATGATGATGATGACTGTCGTCCTGATCATTCTGGGAGATTACAGGCTAGCAGAGACTTCTCACTGAAGATTACACAGACATTCAAACGCACAACTCTTCCCACCCTTGTGATTCCCTTTCTGCCCATCAATATCATTTATAATTTTTTAATTCTTGATTTTTAAACAACGCACAGGATAAAATCAGGATTACAACCTTTAACAACACCCTAATCCTGATGAGCAAGGTTGTAGAAAGTCTAAGGGTGTGTGCTACAAAGTTAACATAATATAAATAAAATTTTATACAACTATATGGAAGTGAGAAGGTGGGCGGAGGTAATTCAATAACAAAAATGTAATGTATAAAATAGAATATGACCATTGGATATTTTTCGCTTCTAAAATTATTAGAATTAGGAGACATGATTGAATACGCCTCATTTTGTTTTGAGTTTGCCTCTTTTGTGCAAGTTAATTGAATGTATATTATAATGATTTTCTTTGTGCCTCAAGAATATTAAGAGAAACATTTACTTTTGCTAGAAAAAAAGTTTTTTAATTACCATATATTATAACAGTGACTTTAGTCATTGTGAATTTAACTGATTTTATCTTTTTATTAAATGTGTTGCCAAATCCACACCTTGTGTTTTCTTTGGATGAGAATTGAAATTAATGCATACAAAACAAGTGCTTTGATTGATTAATGTTGTATAGACTCCAATTGTCACAGAAAGAGTGGTAAACATTGGTAATAAATTACTATCTATTATGTGTTATTTTTTAGTAATGGTGACAGCTGCATATTACAACTTGACATAAGAAAATGTTTAATTCAATCTAGTAACCTTTCTAGCTATCAAATTATGTTCTCCTTCTCCTACGTATATTGGATTGTAGCAAAAAGTCTTATAACATGAATATTAATATCAGTGGTCGCATGATCTAATGTGTCCATTGGACAAGATTGTCATGGCAGAAATATTGATATTTGGATCTTGGTTAGGTGCATAAGGGTGGTTTTTCTAAATAAGTGTATTCTCAATGTTCATGCTAATATAGGTAACTGCCTCTAAATTATACCTTCCTCATCCCTATGCTATTTGTTAAAATATTAGTTGGATAACCTGAATGGGTAGCAAGACAGTGAATAAAACACATTTTTACAACATACACTTATATGTTAATGATTGCTTGATGAGTGGGAATACCCTGAGTTAAATGAAGTCAAATTTGAAGCTTTTATTCAAGTATTCCTTCTCATTGTCGAGAACGCTTGTCTTGGACTAAATAGTCCAATGCACCATTGTATCATAATATGTTCAGGACAAACTCAACACTGAAAAAGGCATGAATCTTTCTCTGACAAATAAACAGGCTTACACTATATGTAATATATTTGGGTGTACTTTGGTATAATTGTAAATGCATTTATATTATAAACCCGCCTCGGTGGCGTAGTTGGCTAACGCACTAGTGTTGAGCTCGACTGCTGAGGACGGGGAGATCAAGGTTCAAATCTCGGTCGAGTGAACTGGGGGTGGTTTTTCCTAAATGGTTTTCCACTCTCTCTCTCTCCATGCAAATGTGGGTTCACTTCCTCTAATTCAACCTTCCCAATCCCTGAAACCATTAGCGTAATTAGTACTTAAATCGCATAACCCAAACGGGTAGTAAGACGCGGTGCTAAATAATAATAAAAATAATTTATATTAAAAACAAAACTATCTCACTGTTTTCTATATTTGTTTAAAAATAACTCCTGAACATGAGAATTAAACCTGTGAGTACCATTATCCATGCATTAATTAGTAGAAAAATTATATCTGGTCTTGGTTAAATCACATAAGCAGATAATGAAAAGTCCTGAACTAAACAATGTAATAAGGACAATCAATGAGGTGTTGAATTCAAGCAAACCTGGGGAGGGTTGGGGGTCGATGGAGGGGAAAGGGGGGTTATCCCCTTAAAATAATAACAATAGTCAGATATTTCTTAATATTTTTTTTCTTTATTTGATGGTTTTTAACCCATTTTATTTTTAACAACTACACCCCCTCCCTTGTGATTGAATTCAACACTGGTGATAGAAGTAGGACATGACACAGTTTTCCGCATCACCATAGAGCGTGGACCCATGTGGTACTGTGTAAGATGCGTTAATCCTATATTTTACATGGCGATTTCCCCAGGAGGCGTATTTCCATGTTTTAGCTACACATAAAATTGACGAAGGACAAAACACACAAAACAGTTGACAATACAAGACAAGATCAATGTTCATGGCTGAAATGGCGCCGGATGAAAGCGGCCCGGACAGCTCTCCCCCGCTCGTTGGGACGCACATTCTGTATAAGAACATGTTCCACGGGTCTTTCAGGGTCCTCAGGTGGGAGCTCACGGTGTCGGATGGCGATGTTGTGTAACACAGCACATGCATGGAAGTGGGAAAGTTGGTTCTCAGCTTTTGTCCGAGGCATGCAAATCTACGTTTCCATACCCCGAACAAACACTCCACCCCTTTTCTTGTCTGCTTTTGTGCTGTGTTGTACCACCGCCCCTCTGGAGTTTGTGGGTCCGGTACTGGAGTGTAGAGGTAATTCAATTGTGGATATCCACTATCTCCAAGAAGATTGCCCCTCACTTGATGTGTCTCCAGTCGAGTCTTTATGCGACTGTTGCTGAAGATCCTGGCATCATGGGTGTTTCCTGGCCAACGTGCCACAATGTCCAGAATCTCCATATCCGGCCCAGAAACAACCTCAAAGTGGTAAAATGCAATAAGCAAAATAAGATAATAACATAGCCAAAAGACTTAAAAATATATGTTCGACTTTGAATAGATAAGCTACCTTCTTTCAGAATTTAACATTCATTCTAAAAAGAGAGGCAGGTGAAGAGCATCCAGCTGTTAATTTGACTAATAAAGTTATTAACATATGTATACCTATAAATGCATTTCCCTTACGAGGTAGGCAAAAAAAGTGTATATATATATATATATATATATATATAAGCTCAAAAACCAAACAAAAAATTCACGGATGTGCTTGATCTTTACAATTTTTGTGGTAGCGGACACATTATTTACAACGTGGGGGAGGGGAGAGGGACATCAAGTTATTAATTTAGCATAAATGTAGCTGAATCAAATGTTACCCTTTAAATATTTGGTTTGATATCTAAATACTAACATTATATATAAATTTTAATTATGCTCTTATCAGCCTCAATGGTCGAATGGTCTACGGTGTCACTCTTGTGTTGGACTGATGTACTGAGGACAGGAAGATCGGGGTTCAATCCCGGTCAGGTCCATTTAAAGTGTTTTTTTTCTCTTCTGAAATGGTTTCCCACTCTTCCTCCATACAAATGCAGGTGAATTACCTCTTAAGTGTTTTCATCTTCATCCCCTACCCCATAGTGTATTAAAAAAACTTCAATAAATAAATCAAATAGCTGAACATTTAGGGACATGTACTGTTTCCTGTTCCGGAAGAGCTCAGCAAATTCCCCTCCTGGGCTTTTGATTGCTACATGAGTGCAATCAATACACCCAGATACACAGGGGAAATGGTACATGTTCCAGAACAGGAGGTAGTTTCTTTCAACTTCCTGGTCTGTGGTCGGGAACTGGACATATTCCAAGAGGTGGCCTGTCAACTCATCAGACACCACCTACAAATAAACTACTACAATTATTGACCAAGTTTTTGAAAATTATCTTATTTATGGTTGGTCCGGTGATTGCATACATCAAGTTATAATGAAACCTTAGTATGTACTTGCAATAGAAGACCAACAAAAAATATCTCTACTAGTTGAAGACTAGTTGAGTGGTAAATTTATTAACACAGGCCTATTTTAAAAATTTAACACAAATTATGCATACACATTTAAAAAGAATATAAAACCTTAATTAGGCCTATATAAAAAAATTAATTTCATCACAAAGTAGGCCTACAAACTTTAAAAGAATATAAAGCCTATATTATATGAAAAAATATACTAGGCCTATCTTACAAAATATGTTGATAGTTTTGGAATTAACAAACAAATATTGGAACCAACCATGTTTTCATTTTAACATACAGTACCTTGACAATCCTGGATATGGTGGCAGAGCTCAACCGAACCAGATCACCACAAACCAACTGTAAAATATACAATATCTTAGATTTGTCTTAACAATATTCATATTAATTGAAAAGAGGGTACATTTGCTCAAGGCTATACTATTCCCACCCCTATCCCATTGTTGCAAATATGTGGATAGACCAAACAGCTTGTTGACTACTATGTGATAAAATTAAATAATATGTATGCATATTATATGCATCAAAGTGTTTATGGGAAAACAGCGATCAACTGATAATTACATTAAACAATATAGAATAAGCTTTAAATGAACTTTAACAAGAAAAAAAATGTGTAGGCCTACAGGTATGTTATGTCACATTTTTAATATGGTTGTAGTCTGTACAATCCCCGCAACTAAATATATTGTACCATCCAAAGGCTCATGGAATTATTGATAAAATAAATAAAGAAATAAATGTTTGTGATCAAATAATATAGTTTGGTAAAATATTGAATTTTAACTTTTTTAAGCTTAGATTATGTTTTAGTAAAACGTTCGTTTACATTTACGCATTATATTTATATATATCACATTATGTTCATGTAGAATAAACGAGAATATAACTACAATTTATATTTTTACGTAACTAACCAGCTCTCTTGGACCATGCTGTTAGTAAACAAATAAATAAACAAAGATAACGTAAATATAGGCGCCTGTATCTGTGGACCACAATTTTTTCTTTTGATAATGTAATTAATTTTATACAAGGGCATTTTGAGGATATAAGGCAAAGATATTAAAATAATAATTTCAAAACATATTTACCTGAAAACTACCAGTCCCATAAAATCGAAGAGCTGTAATAACCTTTATTAAAGGTGGCACTGGCAAACCGCGGGCGTTTTGGTTTGGACCAGTCAACAGTCGGACGATGACGTTCACCACTGTATCTTTGCTGAATCAGAATCTTCTGATGAATTCCCTGTCGGAATAAAATTCGAAAGGGTTTTCCGCATCCCGCAAATATCTTTTGGGTTCGGGTAACTTATCGATGACACCGATAACCTCAACCAAATCCACTAAATCATCATCGAAAACCCGATCGTCATCCATCTTGAAAGTTGAATAGTGTCGATTTAGTGTGCTCGCGGCGCTGCTAAAACTTTGGTCGTATCGATACTAAACTCAAGTGGGCTGCGCGACTAAGATATGACTATGAAACGTACTTCATTCGGTTTTAGGGAGGATGGCACCTACACTTTCTACTTAGGCTTACTAACTGCGACTATGAAACCGGCCCATAGTGTTGTGATCTGAGATATATTTAAATAGGTCAAATGGCCGTATTCTTTGTCATAGAAAATGAGTTAATATCAATATTTTTTATTTTTTATTTATTTGATGTATTTGGCGTGCACTTTATGAACCTATTGATTATTTCAGATCACGATAAGTTCTATGAGCGAGAGTGATAGGGCTTACTAATTCTGCCGGGAAACGTATTTTCACATACCTTCAAGGGTTCCTCTACATAGCACAAATGACCTGACACCGATAGATTTACTTCTACTCCGAAGGAAGTTATGCTAAATATGTGTATCCCTCAAGAAAAATCCGTGGACCCGAGCTGAGTTTTAACAATATCAATGTACCAATTTTTTTTATTAATATTAGCTAAAAAATATAATTTACATTTGTTTTTGGCCGAGCGATAACTTAAGAGAGACTATTTTTATTTCACTGAATATTACATAAATGTGTCTGATCATATAGTGATATTAAGGAGAATATAAGTATGTTAAAGGTTGAAATCTCTGTCCTGAAAATTGTTTCAAACATTGCATCTTTGTCTTAAAACTCAAAGTGAGAATTCCTGTCTGACTTAAAACTTTGTGTCTCTTTATCTATTGTATAAACATGAACACACAGCCTGATTTTGATTGGAAGAACATTTTAGTAAACTCAAACATATTTATTTACGACAAACATTGACAACATTTTACTAAATTGTTTGTGTTATTCTATAAGTGGGCTTGTTTATAATATCTATCAAAGTGGCAGTTGCAGATAACATGAAGTGATGGATTTATTAAAATAATTTAATAACTGCAGATACCAAAATCAGGATATTGTTTTAATTCCTATGTTCCTATATTCCTAGTTCAGTAAACTAGTAAAAACTGTTCGATAGCTCAAGAAAACACCGTCTTTTATGCCAATTGTAATTAACGTGGTTTGAAATCAGCTGAACATGATCCCCCCCCCCCTTATCTATACAATCATTGCCAAATTAAGTGCCATTGTTAAGCTTAGCTAGGTCAGGGCCACATCTAGGGGTGTGATATAGGAGGCAATTGCCCCAGGCCTCACATTCCAGGGGCCACATTTCACCCAAAAATAATTAAATTCAATTACAGTTATTATTCTAGATT